>OY821522.1:35652389-35763814 GCA_963682025.1 Cordilura impudica | reverse complement strand
ATATGGATAAAAAGCATGAACTGCTCCATTAATGTTGATGATCTCAACAACATGTTTACTAATACTTCGCTTCTTGTAGCGACGGAAAATATGGCACAATGCGAAAATTCTCTTTATAATGACAATGATATCGCTTGACCAGGACATATTTGAATTTTCATGTGTCAATCAATTTGATGTTTTCTCTAGTTGTTCTCAAATAAAATCCAATGCAATAGGATATGATAATCTTGCTCCTAAGTTCATCAGAATAATTCTGCCATTTATATTGCCGTATATTACTCATTTATTTAATACCATCATCACAACTAGCTGTTTTCCTTCGAAATGGAAGCATGCGAAGTTAATATCACTCCCTAAATCAAACAGTGAGTACCGGCCAATGTATATCTTAAGTTTTCTTTCAAAAGCTTTAGAAAAATTTTTACACGACCAGATAAGTGTTCAAGTTTATGAAAATCACCTAATGTCTGACCGACAGTCAGGTTTCCGACCTAATCACAGCTGTGTAACTGCTTTAATTGACTATCGGAGAGTATAAGGCGTGAACTAGATGATGGTAAGATTAACTTCTTGGTGCTACCCGATCACTCCAAGGCTTTTGACACAGTTAACCATCAAATATTATGTACTAAGCTAAGTCACATCTTAAATTTTCATCAACATCATCACAACTTATATCATCTTACCTCACTGACCGCATTCAGTCGGTATGTTTAAGCGGCATTGAGTCCAATCCCCCTACACTAACAAGAGGGTACCTCAGGGATCTGTTCTGGGGCCACTACGTTTTTCTATTTATGCTAATGATTTGCCACAACATTTATCTCACTGCAAGATCCACATGTATGCAGACGATGTACAATTGTATTTAAGTAGTCCAGTTCAATCTATAAGAGAAAACGTTAATAAACTCAATCATGATTTAAACAACATATCTAGTTGGGCAACAGCAAACGGCCTGTGTTTAAATCCACGAAAATCCAAATTTATTGTAATTCACAAAAAACGTTAATTCCAATCATTCAAGATGACATCATTATAAACAACGAGAAAATTGATATTGTACGAACGGCAAAAAATTTGGGAATAGTGTTTAACAATAACTTAACTTGGTCAAATCATATTAAAGCTCTGGTTCTGCAAATATATGTCAAATTAAGAACGTTGTGGTCTGTGCAGTACTTTACGCCGTTAAAAGTAAGAATGCTACTCGCGAAAGCTTATTTGATTCCTAGTCTTACTTACGGTGGTGAATTGTTTTCTAATTGTGACTCCATAAGTCCATAAAAAACTTGAAGTTTTATATAATAATATTATACGATATGTTTACGGACTTAAAAAGCGAGATCAAGTATCGTCCTATTCGAAGACTCTCTATGGAGTTTCGTTTGAAAACTTGTTAAAGATTAGTACCCGTATTCATAAAAATTAGAGTGTCCTTCAAGTAGACTTTATTGTCGGTTTTTCATACAAAATTTGTTGATAAAGTCTTCTTGAAGTACACTTTATTTTATGAATACGGGTGTAGAACTTTAAAATTTTTTCGAAAAATTATATACTCTCAAAAACCGAAGTACCTTTTTCAAAATATACGCTTTGCTAGATCGTCAAGAGGCAAAAATGGCATAATTCCCAAATTCCGCTGTCTCGTTTCTGAATGGCAGTTCTTCGTATATGCTACTCGTCTTTGGAATGCTCTTCAACATAGCCAACAAATAAACAGCAACGCAATGACTTTTAAAAAAGTCTTTTTAATTATTTTAGTTAAATACTCCTGGTAGTTTTTCTTTTATAGTTATTTATATCATAATTATTATTTTTTTATGTCCTAATTTTTAATAACTTTAATTTATATAATTTTTTTTATATCAATTTTTATTCCTACTCCTGGTAAAATTTCATTTACATATATATACCTATTTCTCTTTTTTTTTTGTAATTTTTAATTATTTTAAATTATTTTCAATTTAAAAAAATTTTTTTTTTAAATATTCTATGTTATATTTTATTAATGTCACGATTTTATAAATTCTTATGATATAATATTATTCATATTAACTTTTATATATTAGTTACAATTTAATTCCGCTAAACATGTTTATACACCACCAAAATCCTGTACTGTAATTATAAGACTTAGTCTTGTTTTGCAGGAAATCATTAAAACATAAATCATTAAAACATAAATAAATAAATAAATAAATAAATAAATAAATAAATAAAATAAATAATTTTAGTTTTAAATTTTTAATTTTTAAGTTATATTTATTAATTTCCTATTTTTCATTATTCATTTTTCATCTTTCATTACTCCATTTTTCAGTTTTCAATTTTCATTTTAATTTTTCATTTTTCAATGTTCATTTTCCATTTTTCAATTTTAATTTTTAATTTTGAATTTTCCATTTATCATATTTCATTTTCCATTTTCAATTTTCAATTTTAAATTTTTATTATTCATTTTCCACTTTCCATTTTTAATTTTTCAATTTTCATTTTCCATTTTTCATTTTTCAATTTTATTTTCCATTTTTCATTTTCCATTTTGCATATTCCATTTTTTCATTTTCCATTTTTCAATTTTCATTTTCCATTTTACATTTTTCATTTTTCTATTTTCATTTTACATTTTTAATTTTTCAATTTTCATATCCCATATTTCATTTTTATTTTCCATTTTTAGTTTTTCAATTTTCATTTTCCATTTTTCAATTTTCATTTCCCATTTTCCATTTTTCAATTTTCATTTTCCATTTTTCATTTTCCATTTTCCATTTTCCATTTTTCAATTTTCATTTTCCATTTTCTATTTTCCATTTTTCAATTTTCAATTTTCAATTTTCAATTTTCAATTTTCATTTTCCATTTCCCATTTTTCATTTTTCGTTTTGCTTTTTCCATTTTTCATTTTCCATTTTTCATATTCCATTTTCCATTTTTAATTTTTCAATTTTCATTTTCCATTTTTCAATTTTCAATTTTCATTTTTCATTTTCCATTTTGCCTTTTCCAATTTTCATTTTTCAATTTTCATTTTCTATTTTTCATTTTCTATTTTTCATTTACCTTTTTTAATTTTTCAATTTTCAATTTCCATTTTCCATTAGTAATTTATCATTTTTCAATTTTCATTTTTCAATTTTCATTTTCCATTTTTCAATTTCATTTTCCATTTTGCATTTTCCATTTTTCAATTTTCCATATTTCATTTTGCGATTTTCATTTTCAATTATCCATTTTTCATTTTTCATATTTCAGTTTTCGTTTTCCACTTTCCATTTTCCATTTTTCAATTTTCATTTTCCATTTTTTAGTTTCCAATTTTCATTTGCCATTTTTCAATTTTCATATTCCATTTTTAAATTTCATTTTCTATTTTCCATTTTACATTTTTATACCCTATACCACTATGTGGTTTGGGTATAATGACTTTGTGCTGCTGTTTGTAACAACCAAAAATATTTGACCTACACCCATCTTTAATTATACCGATCGAATCAGAATCACTATCTGATTCGATTTAACGATGTCCGTCCGTCCGTCCGTCTGTGTGTCCATGTAAAGCTTGTAATCAAACTGCAGGTCGCAAATATGAACATATTTTGGTGAAATTTGGTATTTAATCTTTTATCGGCCATGGGATGAACGCAATTGAAATTGGTGAGAATTGGTCCATGTTCAGACCTAGCCCCCATACAAATGACCCCTATGAAATCAACATATATTGCCATAAGATCCAAATTATCATACAAATCTTAGTTAAATTGGGTTGTATATATATATATTATATATTACATATTACATCCATTAATCAGTAGTCCAAAAATGATCCCTATTGTACAACTCTTAGTCATAGGCCCCATATAGAGCTGCTTCCCGATCTTCATTTAAATCTATCAAAAAAGAAAAATATTGCACTAATTCTTCTCGATTTTTGTTTGTATATATTTTTGCAAAATACAAGAGACTTTACCAAATATGGTCAGGATCGGTCCATTTTTGGGCCTAGTCCCCATATAGATATAGCATCCGATATGAACTTTTTCATATCTGCAGCCGAAAAAATTAATAAAAATCCCACTCAAATTTGGTTTATGCTTATTTTCTATATCCAGTTAGTTGGGCCTGAGAGATAGGGTCTCTAAGCGGATGGTATAGGGTATCGTATAGTCGGTCTAGACCGACTATAATTTTCTTACTTGTTCATTTTACATTTTTAATTTTTCAATTTTCTTTTTTCATTCTCCATTTTCCATTTTACATTTGCTATTCTCCATTTTTCATTTTCTATTTTACATTTTCCAATTTCCGTTTTTCATTTTCCGTTTTCCATTTTTCATTTTCCATTCTCCATTTTCATTTTCCATTTTTCGTTTTCCATTTTCCATTTTTCGTTTTCATTTTTTCTTTCATATTGGCAATTTTTTTTTATTATAACGTGATAACGATAAAGAAATATGTTTCAATACTACTAACATGAGCTATGTTATTCGTTCTTGGTATTGTTAATATATCTGTGGTCCAAGCAATAACCGCCTGACTCGAAACATATGCTTTTGAGAAAAATAGATTTTTATATAAATGTAATAGCGCTTCATTACGACTCAGGTCAGAATATTTGCATTAATATCTTTTTAAAAGGCAGTGTTAGAGAAATGGGGATTTCACGCAAATATAAAGATTTTTTAGTAGAATATGATAGTATACATAACTCAAATCGGCGAAAATCATTCTTTCGAGAAAAATAACTGTTTATATAAATGTAATGGGGCTTTGTTACGACTAAGGTCAGTATGTTTTCATTAATAACTTTTTAATACAAAGTGTTAGAGAAATGGGGATTTCACGTAGTAGAAGAAACACAGATCACATAACAAGAAGACATAACAAAAAACACATAAAAGCACGGACTTATTACAACACGGAACTTTACATATACAGGTAGACACAAACAAATAATCTTGAATAGCCAGAGCAACATCAGGGCGTCAGCAACATCAAAACATCAGGAACATAATTAACATGATCTGGAATATCAGGACACCAGGAACATAATTAAATTGCTCAGAAATATTAGGACTTCAGAACATCAAGAACATAATTATATAAATCTGGAACATCAAGAACATAATTATATTGCACAGGAATATCAAGACAAAATATCATTAGAAACATCATTAGATTGATCTGGAACATCACGACATCAGAAACATGAAATTGATAAGAAACATTAGGATATCAGGGACGAAATTAAAGTTGATATAACAAGAAACACATAAAACACAGAGAGGTTACATATACGGGTAGACACAAAGATAACGGAGGTGACATAAACACAAAACAAATAACAAATAACTCGTAATAGCCAGCAAAGTAGAGTAGTGCTCAGTAACCTCAGGAACATAATAAAATTGATATGGAACATTAGGACATAGATATCAGGAACATAAATAAATTGATCGGGAACATGAGGGCATCAGGAACACAAATAAATTGATCAGGAACATCAGGAACATAATTAAGATTGACAGCAGGGATACTGCAAAAATTGATAAAACTATAATTCTGTAAACGTTTTCCCTATAATTTCCCTATCAAAAATATCTGGAGGCAGTCAGAAAATTCTCACACACAAAATAAGTTTCTGATACCACGCTACAGATATTGTAGTTGTAGTTGACAATCAATAATTTATTAAGAGATTTATTAATTTTATGAATTGGGTTGGAAAATGAAAACAGATCATAGTAATCATTATAAAATTTACACAGGACACGTATTGGATTAAAAAGTTCTCAGTTAGGTCTACAAAACGACAATTTCAATGGTATATAACTTCTTGTGACCCGATTAGGAATGTTAAAATTTATTTCATTAAGAAGAAAGCATGAATTTATTTCACCATTAATTAATTTTACCATAAATGTAATATTCTAAGTAAAATGGAGATTATTTTGAAAGCCAAGTGGAATCTTTTTCAGTCTGTATGCAAATCTATCCAGTCATATGGTGCCAAATTTGAGGTTTCACACTGTTTGATGACGTTGACAAATTACAACGATTCTTCATAAAAAATTTAAAAAGAGGGGTTACCTCACGGGCTATTTTGGTCAATAATCTGTTTTTATGTGTAAATAAAAATCAATTTAATATCATGTTTCTGCTCGACGTTTCGTTTGCTTTATTCAAACTTCCTCAGGAGCGTAAATTTATTATAAAATGATTCTTTGTTACATCGTCAGGGAATATAATTTGTAAAATTTATTTGTAAATAAAAAACTGGACATTACTAAACAGAATTTTAAAAAATATAAATAAATAATTTAATAAATATTGACAACACAGTACACGCAAGTCAAATGTTTTAAAAAATGTTTTGAAATTACCAACATTTACACCAACGTATATATTATTGCTGCAAACAGGCGTAGAAAATTGTCATATATACCTCGGACTTACATCTAAGATACATCATAAAAACATTCCCATGTATAATGACCACCGTATTCGAAATCAACTAACGAAGCAAGTAAGAAAATTATATTCGATCTAAACCGAGCACACGATACCCTATACCATGGTTTAGAAACCCTACCTCTTCGGTCTAACTAACTGGATATAGAAAATAAGCAAAAACCAAATTTGAGTGGCATTGTTATTAATTTGTTTGGCTGCAGGTATGAAAAAGTTCATATCGGGTGCTATATTTATATGCGAACTAGGTCAAAAATGGACCATATTTCGTAAAGTCACCTATATTTTGAAAAAATATACACAAACCAAATTTTAGAAAAATTTGTGCAATATTTTTGTTTTTTTGATAGATTTAAGTGAAGGTCGGGAAGCAGCTCTGTATAGGGCCTATGACTAAGAATTGTCCAATAGGGATTATTTTTGGACTACTGATTAATGGATGCAATAAACACATTCAAACCCAATTTTACTAAGATCTATGTGATAATTTGCATCTTATGGCAATTTATGTCGATTTCACAGGGGTCATTTGTATGGGGACTAGGTCTGAACATGGACCGATTTTCACCAATTTCAATACCGTTCATTCTATGGCCGGTGGAAGCTTCTGTACCAAAGTTCATCAAAATATATTCATATTTGCGACCTGTAGTTTGATTACAATGTTTACATGGACACACAGACGGACGGACATCGCTAAATCGACTCAGAAAGTGATTCTGAGTCGATCGGTATAATTAAACATGGCTCTAGGTCAAATATTTTTGGTAGTTACAAACAGCAGCACAAAGTCAGTATACCCAAACCACATTATTATAGGCTGGATTTCAGTTCTAATTGAACTGAATGTCACAAGATTCCAACAACATCATTGATCTCGAATTTGGTTTTTATGTAACATTCAAGTTCCTGAAACCCTTATCCATTTTATTGCCATTTGCCATATTCTTCGTCATATACGTTTTATATATTTCAGGAAACATTCATTAACAGAGGAGGAAGTCAAATATTTTAAATAATGTCAATCTTTATTGGAAAAATTTAATTTACTACATAATAGATGCTATAGCGTATAGAAAGCAATTAATAACTGAATTTAACTATTAATATTTTAAAATAATCAAAAAGTTAATATACAAATATTTTTTTTTTTAATATCACCGACTTACACCGAAATGTCATTGTCTTATGTTCTTGTATTTATGTATTGTAAATGTTTACGAATATTTAATATTTTAATTTAATAATTTGTATCACATAAAATACTGAATTGAAAATGAAGAAAAAATGAACTAATATTTGTTTTAAAATTCTTTCTTTTATTCACACTCTCTGTCTGCCTACCTGTCTTCCATGGGGCAACCCCATTCTCCCTCATACAATTGATCTGAAACTTGGCCCATAGCCTTGTTGTGACTATAGATTAATTTTGGGGTAGTCACGCATTTTTCCTTATCCATTCGATCTGAAACTTGGTTGATAGACTTGCTGTAAAAAAAGATTAACTTTGACATAGTCACGCACTGTCACGCACAATCACGTAGTGATTTAAAAACCATTTCCCCTTATCCGATCGATCGAAGCTTGGTCGATAGACTTGCTGTCAATAAAGATTAACTTTAACATAGTCACGCACTGTCACTGAGAGATTAAAACCTCACTTCCTCTTTGTGTTATTATCTATGAAGTGTGCATGTGCTTTTAAAATTTAGAGCCAGATTAAAGGAGACTCAGCGTTAATGGCAAAAGTGCATATTTAGTTTATAATGCAGATTACAATAACAATATAAGTTTACACGACACAAACTACAATAAACATCTGCTGACACCTCGAATGGTTATTGTACCCGATCGTCGAAAAGAGTTTCTTCACAACAAACTCAGAACAAGATAAGTACCCCGAAAGCATCTGTACAAACCGGATTGGACAGATACGTTACCGTGATAAAAAGGCAACGCAGTCCCAAATCTGCTAAAATTGCCTCATCATCGAAGCAACTAAAGACCGATGTTGCTATTGAACCCCAAAATCAGTTTTCCCTTTTGGACGAGGTAAGTTGTGATGAAAATGTTAGCCCCCTAAACGAGCCGCAATATACTTACGCGAACAAAATTCCAATAGTTTAGTGAAAAATTTTGTGGAATTAACTGGGGAAAACTCATTCTACGTTATCCCTATAAAAAACGTAATATATATGAGACAAAAATTCAGGTCCATCACGAGGATAATTTCCGTAAAATTGTATCCTCATTCGAAATGCAGGGTAAAAATTTTTACACCTATCAATTGAAGAGCGGCAAGGGTATTGATTTTCGTGTCGACCCGCTCGAGTTGAAAAGTGAACTCGAAAAAAGGATTCAAGGTTACAGTTGTAGTAAACACCAGAAACCGTGAACAGATCCCACAACCTCTTTTCCGCGTAGAGTTAGAATCCGGGGACATAATATTAAAGAAAAATTAAGTACATCCAATCTACACTTTGAGATATATTCTAGATAGGAAAATTAGAGTGAAACAGCCCCACAAAAGAACAGGGCCGGTTCAGTGCTTAAACTGCCAGGAGTTCGGGCATACTAGGACATACTGCAAGCTACTACCGGTATTCATCGTTTGTGGTGAGCTGCATATTACCAGTCAGTGTAACAAACTAAAAACAGATGATAAGGTAAAAAAATTGAGCAACTGTGATAAAAACCACACCGCAATTACAGGCGCTGCTCACTTTACTCTGCGATATATACAAAAATGAAAACAAGGAAACACCCTTCACCCATATCGAAACAATTTATCTGCAATCATCAAATATTAAGCCGTCTGCTCCTAGAAATTATCCAATTTATACAGATCATCCGCAAAATATTCAATCATATGCTAATGTTGTATGTTCGCAGCCCGCTGTAACAAATTTCGAATGCGATCGCCCGAATAAATATCAAAGTAAACTTGAGTCGATATTCGATACTCTAGTTCAAACGATAAATACATTCACGGACACTATGAACAAAATGATGCAAGTGCAATGATGAAAATGCAATCCATGATATTGCAAGCTATACTAAGCAAACCTTGAACTGTTTGAAAATATGTTTCTGGAACGCAAACGGCTTAAGCCAACATAAAGACGAACTTGGCCATTTTCTTAGAGCCAATCAAATTGATATTTTGCTTGTCTCTGAAACACATTTGACTCGTAGGAGTCTCTTTTCACTGCGCGGATACACTTTTTATGATACTAAGGATCCAAGAGGTAGAGCATGTGGTTGCTCAGCTATCCTAATTAAATCCAGATTAAAACATTATTTAAAATGTGAACATTCTGAAAACTACCTTCAGCCTATTGATTTCATCAATATATTCTCCCCCAAGGTTTTCTATATCAGAAAATCATTATGCAAGCTTTTTTTAAATCACTTGACCCTCGTTTCATAGTTGCTAGCGATCATTGGAACTCTAGTCTGACCACACACCCGTTATTGTTACTATATCGAACCCCAAAGAAATGTTGTCCCCATGTGGTGATTTAATGCTTTCAAGTAATATTAACTGGCTGAAATACAAAAAGTTTCTTCGTACCCAATGCGCAGAAAGCTTTCTGCCAAGAACGCCAGATGATATTGACCTCTCGATTGTTAACTTCGAACAAAATCTCAAACTAGCTGCTCAACTTGCTACTAAACCGCCTCGTCACACCAGGCCATATAGTACTTCTGTAGATATTGAAAGGCTATTAGGTGAAAGAAGATGAAATCGAAGAGGGTGCCAACTGCAAAGATCTCCTCAACTTAAGCAACAATTGAAAGAATACACGAGAAACCTACGGCAACTGCTTGAAACACATAGAAACGCTAAATTGAATAGATATCTCGAAAATATGGATCTAACAGAAAAAACTGATTACTCTTTTTGGCGTGCTACTAAAAATCTTATAAGACCTGTTGTATGCAAGCCTCCTTTAAGAACGGAAAGTGGAGGATGGGCTAGAAATGACAAAGCAAAAGGAGATCTCATTGTGGAACATCTAAACAAAGTTTTTACTCCGCATATAACCACTAGTTCAATTGATGATTTGGCACATGTTACTCCACTGCATGCATGAGCAGTGCCTCTTCGTTTCCAGGTTCGAGAGGTCGAAAAGGCTATTGTTGATTTAAGCTCCAAAAAAAAGCATCGGGGAGCGATGGGGTCAGTAATAAAATGCTTTTGGAGTTACCCCGAATAGCATTAAGAATAATATTGATTATTTTTAATGCTATAATATGCCTTGCACATTCTTCACCAGATAAAGATCACACTGTCGAAGTCGTCAAAATTATTCGACAGAATTTTGGTAAACAAACTTACAATATCCGTAAATCAAAATAATGTCATTCCAGCACATCAATTTGGTTTCAGACGAAAACACAGCACCACTGAGCATGTTCAAGCCTTCAAGGCATCGACCGAGTATGGCACGAGGGACTCCTCTATAAAGTTAAACATTTGTTGCTCTCGAACTCACTTAAACTAATGGAGAGTTATATAATTAAGAGAAAATTCTCTATAAAACAAAAAAATTTTGTGAGCCCTCCACAGGCAAGTCATGCTGGTGTACCACAAGGTAGTATCTTGGGCCCGCTTCTGTACATCCTTTATATATCAGACATGCCAACAAATGAAAACACACTTACGTCGACTTTTGCGGATGATACTGCAACTTTAAGCATACACGAAAACCCCTCTACAGCATCTCTTCACAGAGCCATATTGAACAGCTGGAAAATTGGCTAGATATGTGGAAGATTAAAGTAAATGTACAAAAGTGTATCCACGTAACTTTTACCCTAAGAAGGGAGCCTTGCCCTCAAATTCTAATTATGAACCACCCTATCATTCAACATTCCTCTGTTATATATGTCGCCGGCTTACCTGGAAAAACCATATAGATATAAGGTATGTTACTTGTTTTTTTGGCCAAGTTCATAAAATTATTTATTTTTATTTTATTTAAGCTAATTAGGCCTAACGTTTCCAATGTAAATAAAACAACCGCTTATTCCATTTTTCCTGACGTTTCGTCAATTTTATGTTGACTTTATCAAAGGTCGTAGTAATATGGATTTGTCTTTACATTAAAATAAAAATATTTGTTACATATAAACAAAAAACATTCAATTTAAAATAACATTTAATTACACACAACATTTAAACCACAACTTAAAAGTAATATCACAGGGTATCAACTGATGGCAATCACAGGGCAATCATGTAACTCGCTAATTAAATTAACACAAATAAAATTGAAATTAGTCCAATTCACATAGCTAATTGGCAGGAACTCGAAGTTAATTATCAATTGTAAGCTCTTGATTTATAACTCGATTTTCAAACCTATTTGGTGTTATGGTATTCAGTTATGGGAACAGCCTCACCTTCGAATACGGAAAGAATACAAAGATGCCAAAACAAGATTTTGAGAATGATTACAGGCGCACCATGCTACGTGAGAAACTCACATTTGCACAGATTTATCACTAGATATAGTGCAATCTATTTGGAAAAGCTAGAGTCTCACCCGAATCCTCTAGCACGTAACTCAATCAATAATCGTATCCACCAACACATAAGAAGGAGGGAGACTGCTGATCTCTTAGGATGAAAAATGGATTGATATACAGACAATTTTTTCTATCATTAGATTACAAATGTACATACGTATATAGAATAAATGAAGTACTCCCTTTCCTTTAAAATTAAATTTACCATAATGTAATTAAATAATTGATTGACTGAAAGTGTAAAACTGTTATCACTTCGAAAACTTCAAAATTATACTATAATTAAATTTTTTTAAACGAAAATTTGTTATATCAATTTTGTCGTCGCCTGCAAAGTTTTGGCTCGATTGGATCACGGGAAAAAGGTTAAAAATCGATCCAACGTTTTTTCGACAGACAAAAAGACACTACGAGTTAAAACAAAGGGAGCAAAAATATATTTTTTACGAGTGTGAAGCTATTTCCTTTCTGTACGATTTATGTTAATTTACTTACTTTACTCCTATCGTTAAAAACTTTATTTTTTTAAACTTGCATTTCAATTTTGTTCGTTTATTTTAATTAATTATATTTTAGCAATTCATGCAGAAAAGAATCACATTTAGCAATTTGTTTTGACAAAATTTGCTCTTATTTCAAATTTTATATTATATAAAAGGGTTACCGATATCCTATCAAATAATTATTTAAAAAATAGTTAATTTCATAACATTTTAAATTTTGCAAATTCCTTTAAAACATACTTTTTTAAAAATGTTCAGTGGTGTCCCGAAGATGATCAGCTAAAAATTTGGAATATAGATTTTTATATTTTCTCTGACACATACCACTTAGAGCCGAAGTAAAATGCGAACGAAAAATCCTATACAACGTTACTCATTACGTCACCCATACACCATCATTCATTCCCAGTATGGAAGGAATCTAATTTGTATCTCTATGGGCCTAATCTTCCCAATAGTAATATAACTATATATCCGAATTTAAATTTTTATAGAGGAAAAAAATTGCCGACAAATTAAAGATGTCACATTTTTACGTATTATTGAAAAATAATCCATTATTTAAGGCTAAACAAAAGTAGTATTCATGTACATTCTTTTGCGTAATAGAATTGAGAGAAAAACTTATTAGTGTAAGCACCCTTTGAATTTTAAATGCCTAAGAAAGATAAGTCAGTCTATGTCGAATATACGATAATCTATACCAAGAGCTTTGGAAAAGGGGTCATAGGTTCAACCGTATTTGGTGAAATCATTAGCTTTTTATACCCTCCACTCCAGTGTGCAGAGGGTATACATAAGTTTGTCATTCCGTTTGTAATAATTAGAAAAACAATTTTGGACCTCATAAAATATATATATTTGTGATCCTTATAACAACCGGAGTTGATATAGCGATGTCCGTCTGTCCGTCTGTGGAAATCACGATGACGGCATCAATCGGGCAGCTAGGGTGCTCGTTGATATAAAAAATGATTCCTTAACATCCTGAAAAGTTTTCTGTTTAAAATCGTCGAAATCGGTTTATTAGGGCCCGAGATTTGAATGCAGAACTAAAAAAGTCTTGAAAAAATATAATTTTCTATGTTGTTCTTGTCACGATCACGCCCTCAATAGTGCAGCTACAGCGATCATTTTTAGTGAGAACGATTCACCAAATTCATGGGAAGATTTCTGTTTCAAAAATTATTAAAATCGGTGGAACAGGTCCAGGAAAATATCTGAAACATTAAAAAAAATTAAAAATATGATGTTTCTATATTGTTCTTGTTGTTATTCTAAATGTTGTGTTGTTGTCATAGCTGGACTTGTTGTTTTTCTGGTCGTTGTGGTAATAATATAATAAAAACTAACCCTTTGTACATTTTTTTTATTAACTCTGGTAGAAAAATTTTAAAGTTTCCATTGTTTTGGCATTACTAAAAAAATTTGTAAGATCATTTCTGTTATTACCACGAGCCTGCCTGTAAAATTTCAGATCGGTTGGGTCACGGAAAAGGGGTTAAAATCGATCCAAAATTTTTTCGACAAGCAGACACTACGAGTTAATATAAAGGGAGTAAAAATTCACCAACATCTAAAGCAAATAATGCTTAAATACCTAGTTGTTAATAAAAAAAACAATGTAAATTTAGCAAAAAAAAATATTATGTATAAATTTATTTAAAGAGAAAAACACAAAAATAACATTTGATGTTGTATTTTTTGTGTGTAATATTTACATATACATACATAAACATATTAAATAATACAAATAATATACATATATTATATATATGTATATCCATAACAACTGCATGTTAGAAATAAATCGGTATATTATTTTATTTACATAAAATTCTGCAATATTTTGTTGTGGGGAAAATACATTTATTTTGCATTAACAGAGTGTCACTTCATTTTGCTCAGCGTGATTATGCCACAGTAGATGGCGCCACAATTTTTGGTTGTTCTAATTAGCTTTGCAATAGTTATTTCTATATTAACTTGAATGTTAATATTTTCAACTAGATATCATACAGAACAATGTTAAGAGTATACACGGGCTGGTCTTTTATTTCATACGTTTTTTCATTATTCTTTTACAAATATGAACATAAGTTTGGCATATTAACTTTTTGTTGTCTTTACAAAATAGAGTTACCGAGTTCATCGATGAATTTTTTGCTTTCAAAATAGTTCTACATAGTTATATAGAATTATTATTCTGCTTTACCTACAAGATTTCTGATTGCGATTACATCTAATTTTTAAAAATTGTTTATAATTACTGAAACATTATTATTCACATAAATACAAAATTGCACTTTTTAAATTTTCCATTCAAATTTAAGAAAATATCAATTCTAAAAACTGGAATTAAAAATTTCCAATTATAAATTACAATTAATTGAATTTCAGAAAATTATATCAAAACGTCGGAAATTATAATTTTAAATTTAGAAGGCATCAACTGCATCTTTAATATATAAATTTTATTCGTTAAACACGAATTGAAATTCCAAAAAAATAACTCCAATACCTATGTTTACATTTAAAAAATTTTTACATTTAAAAAAATATTGACATTCAAGAGAAATTAATAGCTATTCAGTACCGCGATTCAGTAACTTCTTTTAACGATAGTCGAATCGTTAAAAAAAAAGAAAATAGCAAAATTATCAGTAAAATTTTTAAACGATATTCGCTATTGTTAAACTCAGCTGTTATTGTTATCTAAACGACAACCATTTTTGTGTTGTTTATTCAATCGATAAAAACTTAAATTTTTATACATAAATAAAAATCATAAAATAGTGAAAATATTTTGCTTTTATTAAAAAACTTTTTTATATAAATAAAAAAATTAAATAGCATATTCAATTCATTATTTCATTTTCAAATAAATACACAGAAATATTAGTAAAAAAATATAAAGATATTAAACATAAACATAAAATCATCCTGTCAAACACGAAGTAATTTGTTTTTTCTATTCTTCTTTGTGTTTTTCGCTTATTTTGACAGAGATGCCACACGTTTACAATTGAAATAAATAGAAAAACATATTTGTCGACTGCCGTTAAGATGTATGTACTTAGTGAATCACTTAATCCTTAGTGCAAACAACAATAGCTGTCGATATATTTTGCGATTGTCGGATCGTTGAAATTTACAGAATCACACTACAGAAAACATTAATTTAAATTCAATGAATTTTAGAAAACGTCAAATGATATTTAAGAATTGCGAACATAAAAACTGTTATATAAATAAACGCAATTTGATGAGAATGTTATTTATATATAAATTTTCACAATTTTTTTTGGATGAAAATTTGAAGTTTTCAGAAAATAAAGAGAACAAATTATTTTATTTAAAATGTTTGGGACATTTGGTTTTTTGTGTTTGGCATCCCTAATTTGAATATTTATTATTATAAATTTATTCTCTATGTTTTCCAAATATGGCAATATTTTAATAAAAAAGTTGAGAGAGTTTTTTTTTGGTTATTATTTTGTTACTCCATCCGACCTATATGGCCGCAATGAAGAAATATTTGGCCAGTTAAAAGAAATTATACAGCCATCTCCAATTAGCACGATTTAATGCATATAGCCACCCTACACAACCATTACCTTTGCAATGGCGGTTAGGGCGAGCTATTTAATTAGCAAAAATTAATTAAACGAGAAGTTATGTCATATAACCGGAAACGCATACCGACCAGCAACTACGGTGACCAAAAAGCAAACACCGAAATAAATCCGAAATAATAGAAAAGACGAAAACCAACCCAAAGAATTTGCTGAAATAATTTGGTATTAAGTTTAACAAATTGTTTACTTTTTCATTTACATTTATTATCAAGACTCAAACCGAGGTGGAGGGTATCAAAGATTCGGCACAGCCGAATTTTACACTCTTACTTGTTTATTTAAGGATTTTCGCTAAAGGTATAACGGAAAATTTATGAGTTCACTTTAATCTATTTCTTATTATATAGAAAAAAGCTTAGGTACCTCGAAAAAATTCATTTTCAAAATTAGAAGTTATTATGCAATCACTAGTTGAGAAGTTATGGCATTACAATGTTGACAATAGACCGAAGCCTCATGTTTATTCAAAACCCGTTTTTTGAAGTATGTTACGGGAAACATAACACGATTTTTCTGGCAGTTTAAACACCATTTCAGAATATTTAACAGATTTTATAGCTTGTCGCAAATTTTCTGTTACTATATAACATTATTATAAACGTAACAACAAACAAGTAAGAAATAATATATATCGCACCTGTACCTCTAAAGTGAGTCAACTCAAAATTTACAAATTTTCAGTAGAGCCAAAAAACGGTTTTTTTTAATATTTACTATAAAATTTAAAAACAGTTGTTTCATTGTAAAGAATTGCAAATAATTAGTATACAACAATAGCAGTAGTAGCGATTTTTTCAGTGATCATCAAAAATAGCAAGTTTTTTGGGTGCAACTCAAAATATGTCTTTTTAGTAGATTATAAAGGAGCTACTCTTATAACACAAAGAAGGCTACAACTGTATTTTTTTTTTACGAACGACTAGAAAAACCGATGTAAGATTTTTACAGTCGATAGATATGACCACAGTGTATCGTTTTCTTGCAAAAAGTGAAAATTGAAAAATTAGGAGTTGACTCACTTTAGAGGTACAGGTGCGATATGTATATCACATTAACCGATTATCAACATATTAAAAAATATTTATACAAAATATAAAACTTGAAAATATTTAAGTTTATTTCAAATATTTAGATATTTTTGAACATATTTTCAAAACAAGTATAAGTGAAATATTAATGCATAATATCACACTCCGATCATACTCATTAAATAGGTAAAAAAACAAATTTCATCGTAATACCACTGGCGAAACCACACGCGGATATCGTAAACCATAAAGCTTTTATGAGTCGGTCGGTATAACAAAAGGTGGGTCTAGGTCAACTATGTTTGATAGTTACTTAGAAACTCATATCTATATAATAAAAGTTCTTAACATCTTTGACATTTGTCGAGAAACCAACCCATTTATTTAAATAAGTAAAGCTGAATGTAAGTAATCTCTTTTGTACTGTGTGGACATTGGTTGAAATTGGACTCATGTATTTATTTATGGGAACAATTTTGATATTGATAAGTTTTTAATAAAAAAATCCAACAAAAAAATTTAAATAATTGATAATACATAAAAAGCATCCCCACATTTTTTATGAGGAAAAATTATGCCACCCTTTGCTATATTATTAAAACGACGGTGACGCATACATACATATTTAAGTACAGTACATACAAGCATTTGTTTTTTGTTGCTTAAATTAAAAAATCTAAACCGAAAAAGAAAAACCCTTAAAAATGAAAATTATACAACAAAGTTTAATTCGTAAAGTCACCCTCTTAGTTTTTTATGTACACATATTTTTTTTTTTCAACAATTTCACCTCAACCACCGTCAGACGGTGACAGTGTCATTTTTTTCACCCTCACTAAAAAGACCAAAACTAAAAGGAATAAAAAACAAAGAAGAAAAAGGAAATAATGAGTGTTTCATAATTATTTCCATAAGTTGAAATGGTAAATAAGTATGCACTATCCACATAGTAATAAGAACAATATAGAAATAATTCATAATTTTGTACTTATTTAATATTTTCATTCATTTCGTTAAAATTGACAATATGTACGGCTCTCAAATGGATGTATAATTTTGTCCACACAAAAACAGTTCTGACGGAGACTGCCAACACCTGGTGTGTAAAGACGTTAAAAGTTGGAGTGTGCTTCTTGCTAAACTTAGAAATTAAGTTTCATTATAAACAAAGTGTTTTTATTGAACTAAAGCTTTTAATTATAATTGAGAAGTGCTGCGTTTTTGTATAGCAATTGCAGTATGCCACCGAGTTCATATCGGAAGCATCCGATGGCAACTAGGTCGAAAAATGGACCGATCCTGACCATATTTGGTAAAGTCACTTATATTTTGAAAAAATATGTACAAACCAAATTTGAGAGAAATCTGTGCAATATTTTTTTTTTATAGATTTAAGTGAATATCGGGAAGTAGCTCTATATGGGGCCTATGACTAAGAATTGCCCTATAGGAATTATTTTTAGACACCTGATTAATGGATATAATAAACACATACAAACCCAATTTGACTAAAATCAATATGATAATTTGTATCGTATGGCAATTTATGTCGATTTCATAGGGGTCATTTGTATGGAGACTAGGTCCGAACAATGACCGAATTTCACCAATTTCAACAGCGTTCATCTTATGACTGACAAAGGCTTACGTACCGAATTTCATCAAAATATATTCATATTTGCGACCTGTAGTTTGATTACAAAGTTAACATGGACACACAGACGGACGGACGGACATTGCTAAATCTACTCAAAAAGTGATTCTGAGTCGATCGGTATGATGAAAGATGGGTCTAGGTCAAATATTTTTGGTAGTTACAAACAGCAGCACAAAGTCATTATACCCAAACTACATAGGGTATAAAAAGAAAGTTATTTGTGGTCATTGTCAAATGCCAGTCAAATGATGATGCAATTCAATGCGATGCTTGTGAGAGAACTCTCCACTCTCTATGTACAAAGCTTGACAAAAAGCACTACGAAAAACTCGTAAAAATACATCTCTTGAATATAGGTGTCATTGTTGTGAAAGTAGTAATGAGAAATCAGAGTCAACTGATTTACAAGAACTGATTTAAAAGCAAAACTAAAGCAGCTCGATCAGCTGGATGAATAAACATCAATACAATTTATGTCCAATATTGAAGGGAGTTGTTGCTAATAAGAAACAAAATAATAGCTTACAAAAAAAAATTCCATATTGCGTGAAGTTTGTTGTTAAAAGCAGCTGTAAAATTTTTAAATGACGGAAGAGTTAGAAATGATTGTATTATAAATGGTATTGTTGTTGATACTAAAGAAACAAAAGCGATTGATGTAGTGGTAAAAATTGCTGAGAGAGTTGGTGCAAATATTGTTATGGATCAGGTTGGAGAGACGTATATTCTACATAACAAAAATAAATCTAACAATAACAAGTAAGAAATTATAGTCGGTCCAGACCGACTATACGATACCCTATATCATGGTTTAGAGGCCCTATCTCTTCGGTCCAACTAATTCGATATAGAAAATAAGCATAAACCAAATTTGAGTGACATTGTTATTATTATTTTTTTGGCTGCAGATATGAAAAAGTTCATATCGGGTGCTATATTTATATGGGAACTACGTCGAAAAATGGACCGATCCTGACTATATTTGGTAAAGTCACTTATATTTTGAAAAACTATATGCAAACCAAATTTGAGAAAAATCTGTGCAATGTTTTTGTTTTCTTGATACATTTAAGTAAAGATCGGGAAGCGACTCTATATGGGGGCCAATAACTAAGAATTGTTTTTGGACTACTGATTAGCGGATATAATAAACACTTACGAACCCAATTTGACTGAGATCTCTATGATAATTTGGATCTTATGACAATTTATGTCGATTTCATAAGGGTCATTTGTATGGGGACTAGGTCTGAACATGGACTGAATATCACCAATATCGATAAGGTTCATCATATGGCCGGTGGAAGCTTATATACCAAATTTTATCAAAATACATTCATATATGCGACCTGCAGTTTAATTAAAAGGTTTACATAGACACACAGACGTACGTCGCTAAATCGACTCAGAAAGTGATACTGAGTCGATCGGTATAATAAAAGATGGGTCTAGGTCAAATATTTTTGGTAGTTACACCACATGGTGGTAAAGGGTATAAAAACACCTCATAAAAGTAATCAATTGTTGTCAAGTTTGCTGAGAAGATTTACAAAGAAGATTTACTGAAGAACGTTTTTGTTAGTGATTTTTTGTGTACGGAGTCTATGGAGCTATTGAATTTTATTATTAGAAATATTATTGTTATTATGCAAGAACTGTTAAACATATGGGTTATAAATAGGCTTATGTCAATGGAAGTAAAATTTTTGTTTAAAAGATGATAAATCTCGGGCAATTTTCATAAGATCGATGGATGATGTTGGTAAAATTTTGTTGAAGTCATCACAGGGAGGTGCATCGACACACAGTGGCTGAAAATCGTTTTTCATTGGCCAAAATTCTGTTTTTTGAATTGATCAAAATATTTAAGTAATTTTTTTTTAATGGATAGATATTTAGTTCAGCTTGACTCAGTTTTAATTACATTAAAATTGATTGAAGTTGAAGTTTTGATATTTTTTTAACTTTTAGAGTGAAATATGTGTTTATTATTTTTTTATTTATTAAAAAATTTAATATTTGGAATTTAGTAATAAATATAAACATTTTTTTTAATAATTGGATTTTTAATGTTACACTCAAAAATATTTTTACACTAAAAAAAGAAAATAGGAAAATCAACTGGAGATTTTGCTATTATTACTGAAAAATTTAAAATTTTTTGTTGTCAAATTTGCAAATTTGTTTACACTCAAAGAATATTTACACTTAAAAAAAAAACTTTAATAATATTATCTAAAAATCCTGCTATTACTACAGAAAAATTTATTATTTTTTGCTGTCAAATTTGATAATTTTAAAAAACATTTTAAAAATAAAAACTGCAATAGATTTTAATTGCATTTGTAACAATGGTAGGTTCCGTTTATTATTATTTTTTACTAATACTATGTTTTTCGAAAGGCAATTATAATTAGTATTCAATGAAAGGCAATTATAATTAGTATTCATTTGACTCAAATATTGATTGCAAATATTCCATATTTTGTTCTGTGTTACTTCTGTTCTTTAGTAGTTTTTTGACTTCTTCATCTAAATCCCGATATTCCACTTTCCATTGATTTCGAATACTGGAGATGAACGGATCTGACGTTGCCAATAATATATTAAATATATCCTCATTTGTGGAATTTCGTAAAATTTTTCTAGTATTGTGCTCTCTATAAAATCTCTAATCATTATTCCTCTTTTCCTGAGCCTCCTCTGATACATCTGCAAGTGGCACCAAATGATATTTAATGACATCTTCGCCATGATGAAGGATTTTTTGAACTGTTGCAGACATATTTCTCCATGGGTAGTTGGTTGTATATATTTTTGCAGTTTCCTTAGCATAATCTCCAAATTTTCTAGAGTCAATTTCTTCATTGCACGCAAATACTTCTAGTATTATTTTAAATCTGAAAATAAGATTTAAATCCACTTCTGTTATTTCAGATGCTGTTTCTGGATCTGAAAAAATCTTCTTGTGGTATTGCCATCATTTGTATTGCCTGACTCTTGTTTTGGCTGATCTATAATCAATCCAAATTTGCGATATTCATCTTGAACATGTTTCTTTTTTAAACTTCTTAACTCTTTGTTGGTTTCGTTGTTTCTTATTGATCCTGAAGGCCCGAAATCCAAATCATAACTGATTTTTAGTATGTCGTATTCTTGCATGTAGTGTTGATAATCCAAATTCATATGCATCGGTATTATCTAATGATTTTGTCGGGACTTGGTTTAATTGGCTTGATGTTGCTTGGCATATAATGCTCTTGTATTTCGGTGCTACACGAATTTAAGTTTATTTTATTTTAACGTAACTAAGAACATCTTCCTGGTTTTTGTTTCTAAAATACTCTTCGGCCAGTTCTTCATAACTGAAGCTCTCCATAATTTTCTGAATATTTTTAATTGCGACGGTCATTGCTGAAATATATTAGAGCAATTGAGTTTGTATTCAAATGTCGCTTTCTTATAAGCCTTCTCATAAGCCATCATACTATGTTTCTAGGTAAAATAAAAAGGTAAGAAAATGGCATTAGTTATTATATAAAAAACCCACTGTACAAATGAATTACCTGTGTGTGCGTTTTCTTTACTACTTGCATTAGTGCATTGATAGGTAAAATAAAAAGGTATGAAAAAGGTAAGATAATAAAAAAAAAACCCAGATTACTAATGAATTACATCCTCTGTGTATTGACATTCTTACTTACAACAAGAATGTTAAATTCGGCTGTGCCGAATCTTTGATACACTCCACCTCGGTTTGAGTCTTGATAATAAATGTAAATGAAAAAGTAAACAATTTGTTAAACTTAATACCAAATTATTTCAGCAAATTCTTTGGGTTGGTTTTCGTCTTTTCTATTATTTCGGATTTATTTCGGTGTTTGCTTTTTGGTCATCGTGGTTGCTGATTGGCATGCGTTTCCGGTTATATGACAGAACTTCTTGTTTAATTTAGTTTTTGCTAATTAAATAGCTCGCCCTAATCGCCATTGCAAAGGTAATGGTTGTGTAGGGTGGCTATATGCATTAAATCATTGCGGCCATATAGGTCGGATGGAGTAACAAAATAATAACCAAAAAAAACTCTCCCAAATTTTTTATTTAAATATTGCCATATTTGGAAAACATAGAGAATAAATTTATAATAATAAATATTCAAATTAGGGATGCCAAACGCAAAAAACCAAATGTCCCAAACATTTTAAATAAAATAATTTGTTCTCTTTATTTTCTGAAAAACTTCAAATTTTCATCCAAAAAAATTTTTAAAATTTATATATAAATAACATTCTCATAAAATTGCGTTTATTTATGTAACAGTTTTTATGTTCGCAATTCATAAATATCATTTGACGTTTTCTAAAATTCATTGAATTTAAATTAATGTTTTCTGTAGTGTGGTTCTGTAAATTTCAACGATCCGACAATCGCAAAATATATCGACAGCTATTGTTGTTTGCACTAAGGATTAAGTGATTCACTAAGTACATAGATCTTAAAGGAAGTCGACAAATATGTTTTTCTATTTATTTCAATTGTAAACGTGTGGCATCTCTGTCAAAATAAGCGAAAAACACAAAGAAGAATAGAAAAAACAAATTACTTCGTGTTTGACAGGATGATTTTATGTTTATGTTTAATATCTTTAATTTTTACTAATATTTCTGTGTATTTATTTGAAAATGAAATAATGAATTGAATATGCTATTTAATTTTTTTATTCATATAAAAAAGTTTTTTAATAAAAGCAAAATATTTTCACTATTTTATGATTTTTATTTATGTATGACGACATTTCAACCTAAAAATTTAAGTTTTTATCGATTGAATAAACAACACAAAAATGGTTGTCGTTTAGATAACAACAACAGCTGAGTTTAACAATAGCGAATATCGTTTAAAAATTTTACTCATAATTTTGCTATTTTCTTTTTTTTAACGATTCGTCTATCGTTAAAAGAAGTTACTGAATCGCGGTACTGAAAAGCTATTAATTTCTCTTGAATGTCAATATTTTTTTTATATATAAACATTTTTTAAATGTAAACATAGGTATTTGGTGTTTTTTTTTTTTTGGAATTTCAATTTGTGTTTAACGATTAAAATTTATATATTAAAGGTGCAATTGATGTCTTCTAAATTTAAAATTATAATTTCCGACGTTTTGATATGATTTTCTGAAATTCAATTAATTGTAATTTATATTTAGAAATTTTTAATTCCAGTTTTTAAAATTGATATTTTCTTAAATTTGAATGGAAAATTTAAAAAGTGCAATTTTGTATTTATGTGAATAATAATGTTTCAGTAATTATAAACAATTTTTAAAAATTAGATGTAATCGCAATCAGATATTTTGTAGGTAAAGCAGAATAATAATTCTATATAACTATGTAGAACTGTTTTGAAAGCAAAAAACTCATTGATGAACTCGGTAACTCTATTTTGTAAAGACAACAAAAAGTTAATATGCCAAACTTATGTTCATATTTGTAAAAGAATAATGAAAAAACGTATGAAATAAAAGACCAGCCCGTGTATACTCTTAACATTGTTCTGTATGATATCTAGTTGAAAATATTAACATTCATGTTAAAATGGAAATATGTAACTATTGCAAAGCTAATTAGAACAAACAAAAATTGTGGCGCCATCTACTGTGGCATAGTCACGCTGAGCAAAATGAAGTGACACTCTGTTAATGTATTTTCCCCACAACAAAATATTCCAGAATTTTATGTAAATAAAATAATATACCGATTTATTTCTAACATGCAGTTGTTATGGATATACATATATATAATATATGTATATTATTTGTATTATTTAATATGTTTATGTATGTACAATTATGCTCACATAATTAAGTCATGGGTATGCAATGAAATGTTTTTGTAGTTTTTCTCTTAAGCCTATTTCTTCCGGTTCTAACCTTACTATTTTGTGCAACCCTACTATGCGAGCAGTTGTTTACATTGATTAAAGCAAAACTTTAAATTTGGGTATTCCCCGAAAAATATGGAAAACCTCAAAAAGGTCATATGCGCTGTGCTCACATAATTAAGTCACCACGCGTATCGTGAGCAAGTTAGTGCTTTGAAGATTTTTTTGCGGTCTAAATAATAAAAAAATTAAAAACAACTAAATTAAAAACAAATAACATCAGCTGAAATGCTATGGGTAAACAAAAAAGTTCAAATTTGGCTGAAGAGAAAATAATATGGGATTGTTTCCAAAGATACAATAATATTGCAAAAGAAGTGGAGATTTTGAACTTTTCTCGGGGTAAAATTACAAATGCCATTACGCATTACAAAAAATATGAAACTTTTGAAAATATTCCGCGCCAAAAACCGAGAAAAACGACTTTGAATGATGACAGACGCTTTGCAAACCTGAGTAAAACTTATCCTTTTTTAACTTCGTCGCAAATCAGAGCTCAAATGGAAACGGATTATGGCGTAAAGTTTCGTTGCAGAACATAAGACGACGTTTGCAAGAAAACAATTTGCATGGACGAATGGCCAGGAAGAAATCGTTGGTTTCCTTGAAGAACACTAAGAAGCGGCTCCGACTTGCGACTGACCATCTTGCTAAAGGCCTAAATTTTTGGAATTTAATTGTTTGGAGCGACGAATCCAAGTTTAATGTTTTTGGAGATGATGGTAGAACATATGTGCGATGCCCTCCACTTAAGGAATTGGATCCGAAATACCAAAAAAAAAACTGTGAAACACGGTGGCTCATCAGTCATGGTGTGGGGTTGCTTTACCGCATTCGGTGTGGGTCCTAATGAATGGGGAAATGTATAAGAATATACTAAAGGATAATTTGGCCACGGAATATGCTGATAATTTGCCGCTTGCGTGGATTTTACAACACGACAATGACCCGAAGCATTGTTCGAAGGTAGTTAAGTCGTGGTTGGTAACACAGTCCATCAAGCTTCTGGAATGGCCGCCGCAGAGTCCCGACTGAAACCCTATCGAGAACTTGTAGGGCTTAATAAAATGAGTCATTGCAGCACGAAAACCAGCAAATAAGGACATGTTATGGAAAGTTATCCAAGAGGAGTGGCACAAAATCACTCCAGGCCAGTGCGCTTCTCTGGTAGCCAGCATGCCATAGCGATGCACCACAGTATTGAAGCAAAAAGGTTGTCCTACTCAATATTGAGGTAAGCTAATGAAAAAATGGGTCTCTCGACAAAATTTATTACTTATTTCTACAATTTCAACCAATTTTTTCAGATGACTTAATTATGTGAGCAGCTATTTTTGGCTAATTTCCAAGTTTTTTAATTTTTTGGAATGAACCAAAATTTTTTAATATTTAACTTCACTGAAAATTGATTGCTAACGTATAAGAATAATAAAAAAAAATTATATTAGAATTTAAAAAAAGGGTTTAAGTATTTTTGACAATAATGTCGAGTAGCATACTAGTGACTTAATTACGTGAGCACAAGTGTATATGTAAATATTACACACAAAAAATACAACATCAAACGTTATTTTTGTGTTTTTCTCTTTAAATAAATTTATACATAATATTTTTTTTTTGCTAAATTTACATTGTTTTTTTTTATTAACTACTAGGTATTTTAGCATTATTTGCTTTAGATGTTGGTGAATTTTTACTCCCTTTATATTAACTCGTAGTGTCTGCTTGTCGAAAAAATTTTCGATCGATTTTAACCCCTTTGCCGTGACCCATTCGATCTGAAATTTTGCAGGCAGACTCGTGGTAATAACAGAAATGATCTTACAAATTTTTTTTGTAATGCCAAAACAATGGAAGCTTTTAAATTTTTCTATCAGAGTTAATAAAAAAAATGTACAAAGGGTTAGTTTTTAATATATTATTACCACAACGACCACAAAAACAACAAGTCCAGCTATGACAACAACACAACATTTAGAATAACAACAAGAACAATATAGAAACATCATATTTTTAATTTTTTTTTTTAGTTTTTCAGAGATTTCCCTGGGCCTGTTCCACCGATTTTAATAATTTTTGAAATAGAAATCTTCCCATGAATTTGATGAATCATTCTCACTAAAAATCACCGCTGTAGCTGCACTATTGAGGGCGTGATCGTGACAAGAACAACATAGAAAATTATATTTTTTCAAGACTTTTTTTAGTTCTTCATTCAAATCTCGGGCCCTAATCAACCGATTTGGACGATTTTAAACAGCAAACTTTTCAGGATGTTAATGAATCATTTTTTATATCAACGAGCACCCTAGCTGCCCGATTGATGCCGTCATCGTGATTTCCACAGACGGAGAGACGGTTGTTGTAAGGATTACAAATATATGTATTTTGTGGGGTCCAAAATTTCTTTTCTAATTATTACAAACGGAATGACAAACTTATATATACCCTCTGCACACTGGAGTGGAGGGTATAAATATATTATGGTAATAGAACAAATAATGACTATTATAAGCTATAAAATACCTAAAGCACAAATTTAATACACCATTGTATTCGAGTACTTATAGGGCTGTTTAAATTATCGTAATTTGAATTTTTTTAGAGTAATTTCATTAAAATGAAAAAAGTATTCTACCCACGGGTCGTCACGGGTGCAAAAGTATATATAGGGTTAAATTGGACACTTTCACCTTTCTCCGGGTGGTATACGTTTCTTGTTCCCTAGAAGTTCTATTCCACTAAAGTTGAAATTTGAGAAAAATATAGTAGTTTCATAAATATTTCCTAAACGGTAGAGCTGTAACCACTTACAACAACTAAGGACTATAATCCTACCAACATTATAAAAAAGATCGCAGGTCATTATCGATGATAGCTTGCGAGTAGCAACCATTTATTTTTGATAAAAAACAAAAAAAATCACCTTTTTCTGAAATTAAAAAAAACAGTTGAGTTTGACAGCATGCCACGCCCACAATTAGCAATAACTTAATCCAATTTTTTGGCTACCTTAATCTGGATATATTAGCTACAAAAAGGCGTTAAAATTTTAAAAATCGGTGACATGTAGTTTGGGTATAATGACTTTGTGCTTCTATTTGTAACTACCAAAAATATTTAATCTAGACCCATCTTTTATTATACCGATGAACTCAGTATCACTTTCTGAGTCGATTTAGCGATGTCCGTCCGTCCGTCTGTCCGTCTCTGTGTCCATGTAAACTATGTAATCAAACTACAGGTCGGAAATATGAATATATATTGATGAAATTTTATATGTAAGCTTCTATCGGCCATAGGATGAACACTATTGGAATTGGTGATATTCGGGCAATGTTCGGACCTGGTTCCCATACAAATGACCCCTTTGAAATCGAAATAAATTGCCATACGATACATATTATCATATAGGTCTCAGTCAAATTGGGTTTGTATGTGTTTATCATATCCATTTATCAGTAGTCTAAAAATAATTCCTATATGGTAATTTTTAGTCATAGGCCCCATATAGAGCTACTTCCCGATATTCACTTAAATCGATCAAAAAACAAAAATATTGCACAGATTTTTCTCAAATTTGGTTTTTATATATTTTTTCAAAATATAACTGACTTTACCAAATATGGTCAGGATCGGTCCATTTTTCGACCTAGTCCTATTGCATCCGATATGAACTTTTTCACATCTGCAGCCAAAAAAATTTAATAACAATGCCACACATATTTGATTTATGCTTATTTTCTATATACAATTAGTTGGACCGAAGAGATAGGGCCTCTAAACCATGGTATAGGGTATCGTATAGCCGGTCTAGACCGACTATAATTTTCTTCCTTGTTTTTATTAATTTTAATTTTATTAATTTATTTTTCAATATTTCGCCAACCTCCGGTATCTTCAGGATCTTAAATTATAAGAATAATAAAACATAATTACACCACTGTTCAACAAAAACAATAACCAACATAAAAATATATAGAAAAAGTGCAAAAAATCACAAAAAAGGGCGCGTAACAATCAAACATACATGACGTGTAAACGAGTTTACATCTAATATTGCACTAAGTGATCTTATTTTATTTTTCTAATTATATGTCTATACTATAGACTCTATAGCTATGTGCACAATTTTCTGTGTCCGTTTTATAATTTATTCTCTTTTCCTTTCGGTGTGTAAAATCTCCACATATTCAAAGTCTGGTGTATACCCTCTCTCCGCACAGTCGGCCGCAAGTGCTGTTTTCTGTGTTGTAAAGTTTTTTCTATTTCTTAGGTCTGATTTATGTCCTGCTAATTGAGTTTTTAATTCATTCTTAGTTGTTCCAACATATAACTGATTGCATATGTTGCTTTTGTCACCTTCGCATTTTATTTTATAAATTAGATTTGATTTACCAAGTTCGTTTATTATACCCTCCACCCCAGTGTGCAGACGGTATATATAAGTTTGTCATTCCGTTTGTAATAATTAAAAAAAAAATTCTGGACCCCAAAAAATATATATATTTGTGATCCTTATAACAAGCGGAGTTGATATAGCGATGTCCGTCTGTCCATCTGTGGAAATCACGGTGACAACTTCAATCGGACAGCTAGGTTACTCGTTGTCATTAAAGATGATTTACTAACATTCTGAAAAGTTTGCTATTTAAAATCGCCCAAATCGGTTGATTAGGGCCCGAGATTTAAATGAAGAACTAAAAAAAGTCTTGAAAAAATATGATTTTCTATGTTGTTGTTGTCACGAACACGCCCTCAATAGGACAGCTAGGGTGTTAATTTTTAGTGAGAATGATTCATCAAGATTATAAGAATATTTGCATTTCAAAAATCGTTAAAATCGGTGGAACAGGTCCAGGGAAATCTCTGAAAAAATAAAAAGAAATGAAAAATATGATGTTTCTATATTGCTCTTGTTGTTATTCTAAATGTTGTATTGTTGTCATAGCTGGACTTGTTGTTTTTATGGTCGCTGTGGTAATAATATAATAAAAAATAACCCTTTGTAAATGTTTTTTTATCAACTCTGGTAGTAAAATTTAAAAGTTTCCATTGTTTTGGCATACTAAAAAAATTTGTTAAATCATTTTTTCCATCGTCACGAGCCCGGTTGCAAAGTTTCAGATAAATTGGGTCACGGGAAAGGGCAGAAGCAGACACTACGAGAGTAAAAATTCACCAACATCTATAGCAAATAATGCTAAACTACCTATTTGTTAATAAAAAAGCAATGCAAATTTAAAAAAAAAATTATATATTAATTTATATAAAGAAAAACACAAAAATAACTTTTGATGTTGTATTTTTTGTGTGTAATATTTGCATATACATACATACATATGGGGGGTTTCATGTCAAGTGCAACAACTTTTGAAACCGATGTCTTCCGATCGGGATGAAATTTGCACCAAAGTTAGTCCTATTGGATAGTAGTTTAGACACAATTTTTCAATAAGATCGGTCCAGATTTCTCTGAGTTAGAGGGGATCAAAGTTTGACATTTTGGCCAAACAGGTGTTTTTTCTCATCCATGTAACTTATTACCTACTGTTCTTGGAAAATTTTCTCCCAAATAGTTTAGATAGCTATTTCTTCAATATTTCGGAAAAAAGTACTTAAAAAAAAAAAATTTTAGACTTTTTTTTCTAAATTAAAGCATTTTTTGCCTTTTTTTTCAAGAAGGGCATTTTTTTTTTCATAAGAAAGGATTTTTAGGATTTTTCCTTTAAGAGCTTTTTGGTCGCTTAGTGGGATGGGAGTGGGGTATCTATCAAAATAAATGTTTTGTAACTCAAGACAACGGTTTTTCAATGTTTTACAAATGCACTATTTTGAATTTTTTCCTATTTGTGTGTAAAACCTTACAAATAAAACTTATACTGAGAAACTAGACAAATTAACCTTTCCGAAGGTATGTAACATACCTTCATAACATAACAGAAGAGAATGGTTATCTGTAACCTGATAGAGTTATTTGCAACATTTCAATCTGAACACGAGGATGTTAGAATTGGCTTCACGAAAATAACCAAAATGAGGCCAAAACATTGCGTTTTTTGCAGAAAGCAGCGGAACACACACATTATGCGTTTGCATTAACCATGAAAATGTTAAACTGATGTTGAAGGAAATCAACTTAAAGTATTTACCAGATGATTCGGCAGAAGATTTACACGATTACCGCAATTGCCTTAAATTGACTATGTGTCCTAATGCAACAACTTCTTGCCACTTACGTGAATGTACCAATTGCCCGAAAACCACATTCATCAAAGAAAATTTAATCAACTCTTTAGATCGAGAATATATAGAGGAGGTCAAATTTGGTTCTTGGATTCAGACTGACAGATGCACATTGAAAACAATCATTTTAAATGTGGATGATTTTGTGGAAGAAATGTGTACAGGATTGGTAAACTTGAGAAACCATGACTTTTTAGTCAAAGAGCAATGGTCATTCTTCAAGGATTTGAAGATACACTTGAAGTCTGCTGAATTCGTTATTTCTTATGATTTCGCAGAAAACTATAAATATGTTCTTCAGGATGCCATACAAGCATTCCACTTCAATAACGACCAAGCAACTATATTCACAGTAGTTATTTACTACATGAAAGATGGGAAACTGGAACACAAAAGTATGGCAATCATATCCGACGGATTTAAAACATGATACCGTTGCAGTTTATGAGTACCAGAAGAGAATACTAAAATTTCTAAAATCTAAATTTACAGTAAATAAGGTATACTACGTTTCGGACGGAGCTCGTCAACATTTTAAAAACAAAAGTAGCTTGGCAAATCTTATGGCACATGAAAAAGATTTTGGAATGCCAGCTGAGTGGCATTTTCATCCTACTGCTCATGGTAAAGGAGCATGTGATGGTATTGGAGCAAACCTTAAAAGAAATGCAGCGAAGTATAGCCTCCAGTGCTCTTATCAAGATCGCATCTTAGATGCGACTGCTTTATTCTATTGGGCAAAGAGGATCATCAGGAAACATTGAAAACACTGAAGAGCAGATTCGATGCTGCGGTAACAATCGATGGCACCGCTCAATACCATTCTTTTATACCGCTTGTCGATGGAAGACTCAAGTTGAAAAAGTTTTCTGCCTCTATTCAATGCGATTTCTTTCCAAAGACAACAAATAAACCAGCAGCGAAATCAACAGCTGAACCTAGTAACGCCAAGAAAGGATTGACAAAAAAAACGCAGTAAATAAAGGCGACAAAAAAGCTGGATGAAAGACTGCGTATTTAAAAATTTACAAGACTTAAATACTTCATCAGCTACAATAAATTAAGTATAAAAATAGTTATGATATAAATGGATCTAATGCAATTAAGATTAAATTTTAATAAATTATTTATCTTTTTATTTTTAATATTATTATTATTATACATTAATTTAATTATTATTAAAAATAAATAAAAAATAATAATTTTTCAACGTTTCTATAGAAAAAAAGCGATTTTTTTTCCTGAGGTTAACATATTCTGGGTATTACAGTATCGAGGGTATAAAATTTTAGTTAGGTATGTTATATACCTTCGGAAAGTTTAGTTTGTCTAGTTTCTCAGTATAAGTTTTATTTGTAAGGTTTAAGACACAAATAGGAAAAAATTCAAAATAGTGCATTTGTGAAAAATTGAAAAACCGTTGTCTTGAGTTACAAAACATTTATTTTGATAGATATCCCACTCCCATCCCACTAAGCGACCAAAAAGCTCTTAAAGGAAAAATCCTAAGCTTTCTTATGAAAAAAAAAAATGCCCTTTTTGAAAAAAAAGGGAAAAAATTCTTTAAGTCTACAAACTTTTTTTTTTTAAGTATTTCTTTCCGAAATATTGAAGAAATAGCTATCTAAACTCTTTGGGAGAAAATTTTCTAAGAACAGTAGGAAATAAGTTACATGGATAAGAAAGAAAACCTGTTTGGCCAAAATGGACTAACCTTGGTGCAAATTTCATCCCGATCGGAAGACATCGGTTTCGAAAGTTGGTGCACTTGACATGAAATCCCCCATATATTAAATAAAACAAGTAAGAGTGTGTCAAATTCGGCTGTGCTGAATCTTTGATACCCTCCACCTCGGTTTGAGTCTTAATAATAAATGTAAATGAAAAAGTAAACAATCTGTTAAACTTAATACCAAATTATTTCAGCAAATTCTTTGGGTTGGTTTTCGTCTTTTCTATTATTTCGGAGACGTGGCTATATGCATTAAATCGTGCTAATTGGAGATGGCTGTATAGTTTCTTTTAACTGGCCAAATATTTCTTCATTGCGGCCATATAGGTCGGATGGAGTAACAAAATAATAAACAAAAGAAAACTCTCTCAACTTTTTTATTAAAATATTGCCATATTTGGAAAACATAGAGAATATGCCAAACGCAAAAAACCAAATGTCCCAAACATTTTAAATAAAATAATTTGTTCTCTTTATTTTCTGTAATACTTCAAATTTTCATTCAAAAAAATTTTGAAAATTTATATATAAATAACATTCTCATAAAATTGCGTTTATTTATGTAACAGTTTTTATGTTCGCAATTCATAAATATCATTTGACGTTTTCTAAAATTCATTGAATTTAAATTAATGTTTTCTGTAGTGTGTAAATTTCAACGATCCGACAATCGCAAAATATATCGACAGCTATTGTTGTTTGCACTAAGAATTAAGTGATTCACTAAGTATATACATCTTAACGACAGTCGACAAATATGTTTTTCTATTTATTTCAATTGTAAACGAGTGGCATCTCCGTCAAAATAAGCGAAAAACACAAAGAAGAATAGAAAAAACAAATTACTTCGTGTTTGACAGGAGATTTTATGTTTATGTTTAATATCTTTATTTTTTTACTAATATTTCTGTGTATTTATTTGAAAATGAAATAATGAATTGAATATGCTATTTAATTTTTTTATTTATATAAAAAGTTTTTTAATAAAAGCAGAATATTTTCACTATTTTATGATTTTTATTTATGTATGACGACATTTCAACCCAAAAATTTAAGTTTTTATCGCTTGAATAAACAACACAAAAGTGGTTGTCGTTTAGATAACAACAACAGCTGAGTTTAACAATAGCGAATATCGTTTAAAAATTTTACTGATAATTTTGCTATTTTCTTTTTTTTAACGATTCGACTATCGTTAAAAGAAGTTACTGAATCGCGGTACTGAAAAGCTATTAATTTCTCTTGAATGTCAATATTTTTTTTTAAATGTAAAAATTTTTTAAATGTAAACATAGTTATTTGGTGTTTTTTTTTTTTGGAATTTCAATTTGTGTTTAACGAATAAAATTTATATATTAAAGATGCAATTGATGTCTTCTAAATTTAAAATTATAATTTCCGATGTTTTGATATAATTTTCTGAAATTCAATTAATTGTAATTTATAATTGGAAATTTTTAATTCCAGTTTTTGGAATTGATATTTTCTTAAATTTGAATGGAAAATTTAAAAACTGCAATTTTGTATTTATGTGAATAATAATGTTTCAGTAATTATAAACAATTTTTAAAAATTAGATGTAATCGCAATCAGATATTTTGTAGGTAAAGCAGAATAATAATTCTATATAACTATGTAGAACTGTTTTGAAAGCAAATAACTCATTGATGAACTCGGTAACTCTATTTTGTAAAGACAACAAAAAGTTAATATGCCAAACTTATGTTCATATTTGTAAAAGAATAATGAAAAAACGTATGAAATAAAAGACCAGCCCGTGTATACTCTTAACATTGTTCTGTATGATATCTAGTTGAAAATATTAACATTCAAGTTAATATAGAAATAACTATTGCAAAGCTAATTAGAACAAACAAAAATTGTGGCGCCATCTACTGTGGCATAGTCACGCTGAGCAAAATGAAGTGACACTCTGTTAATGCAAAAGAAATGTATTTTCCCCACAACAAAATATTGCAGAATTTTATGTAAATAAAATAATATACCGATTTATTTCTAACATGCAGTTGTTATGGATATACATATATATAATATATGTATATTATTTGTATTATTTAATATGTTTATGTATGTATATGTAAATATTACACACAAAAAATACAACATCAAACGTTATTTTTGTGTTTTTCTCTTTAAATAAATTTATACATAATATTTTTTTTTGCTAAATTTACATTGTTTTTTTTTTATTAACTACTAGGTATTTAAGCATTATTTGCTTTAGATGTTGGTGAATTTTTACTCCCTTTATATTAACTTGTAGTGTCTGCTTGTCGAAAAAATTTTGGATCGATTTTAACCCCTTTGCCGTGACCCATTCGATCTGAAATTTTGCAGGCAAACTCGTGGTAATAACAGAAATGATCTTACAAATTTTTTTAGTAATGCCAAAGCAATGGAAACTTTAAAATTTTTCTATCAGAGTTAATAAAAAAATGTACAAAGGGTTAGTTTTTATTATATTATTACCACAACGACCACAAAAACAACAAGTCCAGCTATGACAACAACACAACATTTAGAATAACAACAAGAAAAATATAGAAACATCATATTTTTAATTTTTTTTTTTAATTTTTCAGAGATTTCCCTGGGCCTGTTCCACCGATTTTAATAATTTTTGAAATAGAAATCTTCCCATTAATTTGATGAATCATTCTCACTAAAAATGATCGCTGTAGCTGCACTATTGAGGGCGTGATCGTGACAAGAACAACATAGAAAATTATATTATTTCAAGACTTTTTTAGTTCTTCATTCAAATCTCGGGCCCTAATCAACCAATTTGAACGATTTTAAATAGCAAACTTTTCAGGATGTTAGTGAATCATTTTTTATATCAACGAGCACCCTAGCTGCCCGATTGATGCCGTCATCGTGATTTCCACAGACGGAGAGACGGACAGACGGACATCGCTATATCAACTCCGGTTGTTATAAGGATTACAAATATATATATTTTATGGGGTCCAAAATTTTTTTTCTAATTATTACAAACGGAATGACAAACTTATATATACCCTCTGCACACTGGAGTGGTGGGTATAAATATATATATAATAAATATCAATATTCTGGGAGTTTTATAACACGGTGTCTCGTATAGCTGTAATTCATGGCAATGTTCCTGTTCAAGTCAGAGAATTATAATAACGTCAAAACGCGAAGTGGGCAAATTATGTCTAGACATTTCATTTCCAAAATGTCTTTGAACTGTAAACACTTAAATTTGTTTCCAATTTGTTTCTTTTTAAATCCGTTTTTTATAGTTTTCACTTTTGTAGTTCCATATTCGCGATACATATTAATGAAATTATTAATTTGGCTTTTATTTGATTTAAGTTGTGCCATTTTAGAATACTTAAACATCAAAATCGAATGAAAATTCAAATTTATGGCAGGGTTTAATGCAGAATTTCTGTCGTTTCAACATTAGCGGTCTCCACTAGCCATTGTTCATTGCCATGAATTATAGCTAGTCGAGACACCATGTAACATCGCAAGTTTTGCAAATATCAAAATACTCTAAATAATATATGTATATATAATATAATATACATAGACATGAAAAACATTTAGAACATTACTGAACGTAACCGGAACGTCCCAACCTTTTCACATAACTAAAAACACAGCTGACACGTTACGTTACTGTTACGTGTGGTTAACCAGGCCTTAAATTAGTTCTATCATTGTTGCTTGCTTCCACTAATGATGAATAATGTTACCCTGTTAAAAACGTAATGCAGAATTACTGGATTACTATAAAATTGCAATGAATATTTTAACTTGTTAAATGTATTATTATGATTTATTTCTTGAAATGCGCATATAAAAACGAAAGTTTGTTAATTATAGAGCATAAATTTTATTAAAATAATACCAATGATAATAAATGTTAACCGTTTCCCCAAAAATGTGCATACATATATGATGAACTCGTTAACTCTATTTTGTAAACACAACAAGAAGTTAATATGCAAAACATATGGTCATATATGTAAAAGAGTAAAAGTAATATTTATTTATTAGCTAAAAAAAAGTAATATAAAATGCGCTGACGTTGATTTTGTAGTGTTTTTGTGTTGTAGTTTTTGTATGTAATATTTACATATACATACATACATATATTAAATAATAGAATATTTAATATACATACATATATTCTCTATATGTGTATCCATAATAACCGCATGTTAGAAATAAATCGGTATATCTTATATATAAAATTCTTCTGTCGCAGTGTTTGTGGTAAAATTCCGCCGAAACGGCTCGACCGATTCTCATGAAATTTTGTGCGCGTATTGGGTAGGTCTGAGAATCGGACAACGTTTATTTTTTTTTTTGATATGGCCACTGGGAGGGGTACCCCCCATACAAAGTGAACTTTTAAAATCAGATATCTGGAGTACTATGATAGCCATAAGTGCCACGCCCACTTGAGATATCAAAAAAAAAATACTTGTTGTACGTTTCTGAGACCTACGCAATATCCACACAAAATTTCATGTGAATTGGTCAAGCCGTTTCGGAGGAGTTCAATTACAGAGACCGCGACACGAGAATTTTATATATAAGAAGTTTAACTCCTCATTTTTTTTTTTTTTTTTATATTTTTATTTACTGCGATTTGACTGCAATTTAGAATGTATGTATGTTTTATCATAGGAAATTTTTGTATGTATAAATGGACCCGATAGATGGCGCTGGGGTAAAGTCATTTCGAATATTCTTATTTACGGTGCGATTTTACTGAAACTAAGAATATACATATATGTATGTTAGATGATGCCAAAAATTTTTTTGTTGGACCCGGCAGATGGCGCTGGCGCTCGAAAAATAATGAGTTGTCAAATTTATTTAAATTTTATAAGTTCCAAAATTCACAAACGTTTTTATATATAAGATATTCTAACTAAAAAGGAAGGAAAAATTGCATTGGCTATTGCTTTGTCCGGAATAGCCGCAACATTATTGCATGGTGGTCGTACAGCTCATTCAGCACTCAAATCACCGTTAAAAAAACATTCCGGTATGGCACAAGTTCTGCAAAAATGCAATATTATTATTTGGGATGAATATAACATGGCTTACAAACATTCCTTAGAAGCACTACATAGAACTTTAAAAGATTTGAAAGGCAATGAAAGACTTTTTGGTGGAGCTCTCATTTTATTATCCATGATCCAACGGCTGACCAGTTTTCAAAACAACTACTTGGTTAAGTGAAAGAACTATTTAAACCGCAAAAAATTTCGATGTCGATAATATTAATGTTATTATTCAGGATGTTAGATGATGCCAAAAATTTTTTGTTGGACCCGGTAGATGGCGCTGGCGTTCAAAAAATAATGAGTTGTCAAATTTATTTAAATTTTATAAGTTACAAAATTCACAAAAGTTTTTATATATAAACATTCTAACCAAAATGTAAGGAAAAATTGCATTGGCTATTGCTTCGTCCAGAATAGCCGCAACATTATTGCATGGTGGTCGTACAGCTCATTCAGCTCTCAAATCATCGTCTGTAATATCAAAAAACATTCCGGTATGGCAAAAGTTCTGCAAAAATGCAGTATTATTATTTGGGATGAATGTACCATGGTTCACAAACATTCCTTAGAAGCATTACATCGAACTTTAAAAGATTTGAAAGGCAATGAAAGACTTTTTTGTGGAGCTCTTATTTTATTATCTGGAGATATTCGTCAAACATTGCCAGTCATACCAAAATCAACCTATGCTGACGAAATAAATGCCTGCTGAAAATCATCAACATTATGGAGTAGCGTTCAAACTATAAAATTAACAACAAACATGCCAGTACGATTACAAAATGATCAAATGGCTGACAATTTTGAAAACAACTACTCGATCTTGGTAAAGGTAAAATCAATATTAACCCAACCAGTCAAACTATTAAACTATCCACAAGATTTTTGTCAATTTATATCGTCACGCGATGAATTAATTGAAAATGTATTCCTCGGCATTCAAAATCAATATCGTAAATATGATTGCACACAGAAAAAAAAATTACAAACGGAATTGTTCTAAAGTTTAACAACTGTATTTTCGATTGTATTAATATAAATTTTATAGCCATATTTCATTTTCTATTGTGATAAAATATTTACTGTTAAGACGATAGAATTGTAATTGTCATGGACTCAAAATTCGGATATTTGCTTCATCGCAATTTGGTTGGCAATAAACTTGGTAGCCACAACGAATCAGTTTTCTGTGTGTGGTTAGGTGAAAGAGCTATTTTAGCCGCAACAATGTCGATGTCGATAACATGTTGTTATTCAGGACTTGATTGATTCCGAAACGTCTTCTTTCAAATCTATGGATAGTGTTGTTAAAGAAAATGAGGCAGTCAATTCTCCAACAGAATTTTTTGAATTCACTTGATGTGCCCGGTCTACCGCCACATTTATTAAAATTAAAAGTTGGTTCTCCAATAATTTTGCTACGTAACCTCAACGCTCCGAGAATATGTAATGGAACCAAGTTAATTGTTGAGAGAATAATGCCCAATGTTATTGAGGCCACAATTCTCAAAGGAAAGTTTTAAGGAAAACATGTTTTGCTGCCAAGAATTCCTATGATTCCTACCGACACACCGATAATATTCAAAAGATTACAATTTCCGATCAGATTGGGCTTTGCCATGACCATTAATAAATCTCAAGAACAATCATTGCAAATATGTGGTTTGGACCTCGAAAACAGTTGTTTTCCCATGAGCAACTATATGTGGCATGTCCCTGTGTCGGAAAGCCAGCAAATGTTTTTATTTACTGCCAGAATAATGAAGCTAAAAATATTTTTCATTCTTTTTAGAATTACAATAATAGAAATATATTGGTCATTATTATATGTATGTTGCAATAAATATTTATTTTCATTTTCATAAATAAAACATGGATTTTCTTCAACAGTTTTCAATTAATATTAACAAATGCAAAAACGTTTTTTTATATAGGTATGTATATACAGATTCTAACTAAAATAAAAAATTCATTGAGGGCAAAACAACGTTTGCCGGGTCCAGCTAGTTATATTTATATAAAATTCTCCAATGTGTATTTTGTTTTAGGGAAAATATATTTCTTTTGTATTAAAGTGTCACTTCATTTTGCTCAGTTTTACTATGCCACAGTAGATTGCGCCGCAATTTTTATTCTAATTAGCTTTGTAATCGTTATTTCTATTTCAACATGAATGTCAATATTTTCAATTAGATATCAAACTTAATTTCGCTCAGTATTGCTATGCCACAGTAGATGGCGCCGCAATTTTTGTTCTAATTAGCTTTGCAATAGCTATTTCTATTTTAAAAGAAAATGAATGAAAACAGTTCTAGAGAGTTATATAAAATTATTATTCTGCTTTACCTACAAAATATCTGATTGCGATTATATATAATTTTTAAAAATTGTTTATAATTACTAAAGCATTATTTTTCACATAAATACAAAATTGCATCTTTTAAATTTTCCATTCAAAATTAAGAAAATATCAATTCTAAAAACTGTAATTTCCAATTATAAATTAGAAAATATCAATTGAATTTCAGAAAACCATATTAAAATGTCGGAAATAATAACTTGAAATTTAGAAGACATCAATTGAATTTTTAAAATATAAATTTTATTCTTTAAACACAAATTGAAATTCAAAACACACCAAATATGTTTACATTTAAAAATGTTTACATTTAAAAAAATATTGCCATTCAGGAGACATTAATAGCATTTCAGGATATGAAAACATTAATTTAAATTCAATGAAGGTTAGAAAACTTCAAATGATATTTAAGAATTGCGATCATAAAAATTGTTACATAAATAAAGATAACAAATTATTTTATTTTAAATTTTTGGGACATCTGGTTTTTTGCGTTTGGCATCCCTTATTTGAACCAGTGTTTCATGATGACTTCAAAATTTGACTTCATGGTAGGCAAAGTAAAACCCCAAATCGAGTCAATAAATGAAAATATATTTTATTAACATAATTTAATTCAAAATCAAAAGTTGGCATCACTGGGTTAGATTTGGTGTTTTATTTTGTTATTTTGTGTTATCACAAAATCTAATAGAGAAAACTCCCTTTAATATGTAAAAAAAAATTATTTTCCATATATGGCAATATTTTAACAAAAAAAATTGAGAGCGCTTGTTCGCAATGAAGATTAGGGCGAGCTATTTAATTTGCAAAAAATTTAAATTAAACGAGAGGTTATATCATATAACCGGAAACACATGCATATAGATATATAACCTAAATGCATGCCGATCAGCAACCACGATGACCAAAAAGCAAACACCGAAACGTATTTCCTTTTATCCGAAATAATAGAAAAGACGAAAACGATCTTTCCTTGTTGGAGCGCGAATGACTAATGTGAAAGAGCTTTCTTTATAAACCAACTCTTAAAATAAACAAAAATCATCTGTTAAGCGGATCAACCCAAAGAATTAGCTGAAATAATTTGGTATTAAGTTTAGCAAATTGTTTACTTTTTCAAATATACTGTTTATATTTATTATCAATACTCAAACCGAGGTGGAGGGTATCAAAGATTCGGCACAGCCGAATTTAACACTTACTTGTTTTGCTCTTCGTGTTGGGGAAAAGTTGGTTTAATGCGTTAACAGGTTTTGGTGCCATTTTGTATTTTTCCTTGTTGTATATGTCCGATTTCTCAATACGCTCAGAGATTCTGGGTACGTAGGTTACCAATTTGTATGATTTTGTAGGTTTCTCTCTTATGATGTTGTTAGTATTATTTCTATTTATTTTAACAAGTTTTTTAATTATATTGTCCGGGAATGAGTTCTTTTTTAATATATCTTGTATCCTCTTCATCTTATCATTATGAAACTGTTTGTCACTGATCGTTAATACCCTCTCAATAAAATTCTTAATAATATTTCTTGGCTGGCATGAGTGATAATTGATAATTCTCCCTGAAGATGTTGGTTTTTGTACCAATCTATCTTAATTCTTTCTTCATATTTAAAATAACGATTATCATTTATGCAGAATTTTAATATTATCATAAATAATTCTTTTGGCATTTTCGTATGTTTCTGTATCTATTCCCACTTATCTTTGATGACGCCTATTGCATAATCCACCGGTATACTTGGGAATAATCACACCACAACGAAAGAAACGAGTTTCTCGTCATTATGTATGTATCACACTGTTGTTAATATTGTTTTTAAATTATGCAGAGTCTACATTATACTCCGAATCTTTAGTTATATTCTTTAAAATATTAGTCAGAAATTTACAAAGTTTATTTGACGGTGAGTTAATTGATGAACATATTGGCCTTAATGGAAAACTATCTTTATGGATTTTTGGCAGTCCATAAATTCTTGGCGCAAAAGCCGCGTCCTTTTCAAACTTTCGCTTTTATAATACTGATATTATATTGTATTTTTGAAGATCTTCTACCACTTCTTTATTTTTCTTCTGAAATGAATATGTGGTATTTTTTTTAATCTTCAGTATATCTTCATGTCACTGAGCATGTAATTCATCTTGGCCTCATAGTCCATTTTTCCACGGCTACTGTTACATTTCCCTTATCAGCATTTAGAATTAAAATATATTTATTTTTATTTAAAGACTTTTTCGTTTGTTCCACAGTACTAAGTACAAAACGTTCTCTTCTCTTCAAGCTCTGTTTGTTCGTGTGATTGTCAAGCATTGACGTTAATTTTGTTCTTGCAATTTTATGCTCTTCTTTATTCTCTAATGTTTGAATGCAGTCCTCTCCATCTGCGATATACTTAAACATGGGAAATTTATACTTTGTAATAGCTATAGCGTGTTTTTGACCGAGCGAAAGAATCTACTGCATATCATCGTCTTATTAACAATCCACTTGTCGTTTTTTAATATTCCCAGCTCTTTCCTTTGTTCATCTCTTAGCTTATAAAATTTTCTCTTTCCTAATCTCCCTCCACCCCAGCGTGCAGAGGGTATATATAAGTTTGTCATTCCGTTTGTAATGATTAGAAAAAAATTTGGACCCCATAAAATATATATATTTGTGATCCTTATAACAAGATGAGTAAATATACCGATGTCCGTCTGTGGAAATCACGATGGCGCCTTCAATCGGGCAGCTAGGGCTCTCATTGGTATAAAAAATGATTCAATGACATCCTGTGAAGTTCGCTATTTAAAATCGTCGTTGATTAGGTCCCGAGAATTGAATGAAGAAGTAAAACAAGTCTTGAAAAAATATTATTCGTCTATGTTGTTCTTTTCACGATCACGCCCTCAATAGGATAACTGGGGCGCTCGTTTTTAGTGAGAATGATTGAGCAAAATCATGAAAGGTTCCTGTTTGAAAGGTCATGAAAATCGGTTTAACGTTTCCCAAGAAATCACTAAAAAAAATAAAAAATATATGTTTCTGTATTGTTCTTGTTGTTATTCTAAATGTTGTATTGCTATCATAGCTGGACTTGTTCTTTTTGTGGCCGTTGTGGTAATAATATAATAAAAACTAACCCTTTGTACATTTTTTTTATCAACTCTGGTAGAAAAATTTTAAAGATGCCATTGTTTTGGCATCACTAAGAAATTTGTAAGATCATTTTTGTCATCGCCACGGTCACGGGAAAGGGGTTAAAAATCGATCCAAAATTTTGTCGACAAGCAGACACTACGAGTTAATAAGGGAGCAAAAATTCACCAACATCTAAAATAAATAATGCTAAACTACCTTGTTGTTAATAAAAAAACAATGTAAATTTAAAAAAAAATTTATGTATTAATTTATTTAAAGAAAAACAACAATAAATTTTGATGTTGTATTTTTTGTGTTTAATATTTACATACACATACATACATATATTAAATAATAAAATAATATACATATATTCTATATATGTTATTTTATTTATATAAAATTCTCTAATATGTATTTTGTTTTAGGGAAACTACATTTCTTTTGTATTAACAGAGTGTCACTTCATTTTGCTCAGTGTTGTTATGCCACAGTAGATGCTGCCACAATTTTTGTTCTTATTAGCTTTGCAATAGTTATTTCTATTTTAACGTGAATGTCAAAATTTTCAATAGACATCAACGACAACAATATTAAGAGTATACACAGGGCTGGTCCTTTATTTCATACGTTTTTCCATTATTCTTATACAAATATGACCATAAGTTTGGCATATTAACTATCTGTTGAATATACAAAATAGGAATACCGAGTTCATCAATGAGTTTTTTGCTTTCAAAATAGTTCTACATAGTTATATAAAATTATTATTCTGCTTTACCTAAAAAATATCTGATTGCGATTACATACAATTTTTAATTATAATAATAATTAATAATAATTAATTTATATAATTACTAAAGCATTTGTAACAACGCAAATGGCATCGCCTTTGCATCGTACATAAACACAATAGAACCAACCATACCTACTACATAATCTGTACATCAGCTAACCCTTTAAACATGTACAACCAACCATGCATCAATAACAGCAGCCTACTATTATGTAGCATATACATACATCCAACCACACATCGCATACAAGTATACACACGCAACCAAACCATCATTAACAGATTTATGGTGTATTAATAGAATCACAATGTATTATAAATTATACATTATGTTTAAACCATGCTGATTATAATTCTTACTTGGTTAAAGAAATAAATTGGATATGAAGGCGAAGTTGAGCTGAGTGAAGCAAGAGAAGTTTCGATACGAAACGAAGTGGGGACACATTACTTAAAAGTAAACTATCCATTTTTAAAGACTATCGGTACCGGTTGTCATAAATATTACTCCAGCGGCTTAACGGCTGTCTGCTCCCGATTATTCCAGCGGCTTAACGTCGATTGTTGAACGATCGATCCGGCCGAAGCGACTGCTGCTGACAACTTAGCCACCATCATTAACGAGTTAATTGTCGTCGCTCGCCGACGACGGATCCTGCCGAAGCTATAACTGCCGACAACTGAGCCTCCAGCACCGATGAAGTTATTACCGCCGCTTGTCGAAAGATCGATCCGGCCGCAGCTATTGCTGCCGACAATTTAGCCACCATCACTGACGAGTTTATTGTCGTCGCTCGCCGAACAATCGATATTGCCGAAGCATTACTGCCGACAACTGAGCCACCGGCACCGACGAAGCTATTACCGTTGCCTGCCGAACGTCTAACGTCGCCGAAGTTGGTCTCGTACCCAACTGGGCCACCAGCTCTGACGAAGTTATTGCCGTCGCTTGTCGAACGATCGATCAAGCTGAAGCTACTGCTGCCGACAACTTAGCCATCATCACTAACGAGTTAATTGTCGTCGCTCGCCGAACGATCGATATTGCTGAAGCTATTACTGCCGACAACTGAGCCACCAACACCGACGAAGCTATTACCGTCGCCTGCCGAACGTCTAACGCAGCCGAATTTGGTCTCGCACCCGACTGGGCCACTAGCTCTGACGAAGTTATTGCAGTCGCTTGTCAAACGATCGATATTGCCGAAGCTATTACTGCCGACAACTGAGCCACCAGCACCGACGAAGTTATTACCGCCGCTTGTCGAACGATCGATCCGGCCGAAGCTATTGCTGCCGACAACTTAGCCACCATCATTGACGAGTTTATTGTCGTCACTTGCCGAACGATCGATCCGGCCGAAGCTATTGGTGCCGACAACTTAGCCATCATCATTGTCTAAGCTATTGCCGTCACCACCGTCATCTGCCGAGTGACCCATATTGCCGAAGTCACCACAACCATCTACCAAATCACCGATATTGCCGGAATCATCACCGCCACCTACCGAGCCATCAAAATTGCCGAAGCTATCGTTACCACTCACCGAGCAGCCAACATTGTCGAAGCTATTGCCGCCGCCTACTCCACTAGCGATTTTGCCTACGATCACCTTTATCATCAACGATTGCTGTCATTTGTGTTAAATATATATATATTTTTAAATAAAGCTATTAAGTAACCCGAAGAGGGATAAGACTTAACGCATTTCTTTGCATAAGGTTTGAGGGTCCTTAAGCTGACCCTGGACACGCCTGATTTACCCCAGCCCTTCAATAAAACCCTGTTACACATTACTATTGACATAAATACAAAATTGCACCTTTTAAATTTTCCATTCAAATTCAAATATCAGTTCTAAAAATTGGAATTCAGATTTCCAATTATAAATTAGAAAATATCGTGGCTGTGCGTCCCCAAAATTAATCTGTAGTCACAACAAGTCTATTGGACAAGTTTCAGATCAATTGGATATAGGGGAATGGGGTTGACCCACGACAGACAGACAGAAAGTATGAGTTAAAAGAAAGAGTTTATAAATCAACTGAAATTAAAAAAAAATATTGCGATTCAGGAGACATGAATAGCATTTCAGGATAAGAAAACATTAATTTAAATTCAATAAAGTTTAGAAAGCCTCAAATGATATTTAAGGGTTGTGTACATAAAAATTGTTACATAAATAAAGCGCAATTTGATGAGAATATTACTTATATATTATTTTTCACTATTTTTTTGGATGAAAGTTTGAAGTTTTTCAAAAAATAAAGATAACAAATTATTTTATTTAAAAGTTTTGGGACATTTGATTTTTTGCGTTTGACATCCCTAATTTGAACCAGTGTTCATGATCACTTCAAAATTTTTCTTCATGGTATGCAAAGTAAAACCCAAAAAATTTAAGTTCGATAATAATTCCCAGGTAGTAGTATTTGGAGTCAATAAATGAAAATATATTTTATTAACATGATTTTATTCAAAAATCAAAAGTTGGCATCACTGGGTTAGATTTTGTATTGTATTGTGTTATGTTGTGTTACCACAAAATTTAATAGTGAAAACTCCCTTTTAGTATGTAAAAAAATCTAATTTTTCCAAATATGGCAATATTTCAACAAAAAAATTGAGAGAGCTTTATAGACCAACTCTTGAAATAAACAAAAATAATCCGTTAAGCGGATCAACCCAAAGACAATCTAAAAATTAAAAAAAAAAAATATTGAAGCAAATGAACGAAGTGTATGCAGGTCATAAATGTACATCGTTGGCAAACACCTAATATTATATATATGTAACGCGCAAAATAGAAAGGGACCTAAGGGTAAAAACCGGTTTTGTTCAGGAGAGCCATTTTAAAGATTTAAATACGTGTATCTTTGGTGTACCATCTCTGAGCGTGTTGGTATTGGTCTCATTTGAAAGCGACATATCTCATGACGTCAGGAACGTGTTGGTCAACCTTGAAAACGCGCGTAGGTCATCCCTACCTCTTGTTTTGTGTAGTTAGTTTTTACTGTTTTCTACCTAGCGCGCTGTTTCCATGAGTTTGATATCAATTTTGCTCGCTTTTTTTCGAATCCAGGTTTATTTTCTGAAATTATTAATTGTGAATTATAATAAATACTCATTTATAATTCTTTTAAATCGTGAATATCACTCTGTTAGTACGAAAATTTTTTCACATAACCTTATTATGTTATTCGCAAAAATAATTTAAAACGAATAACATTCTTACTGACTGTTTTAGGATGAAATGGTGGACGAATTCGAAGAAGTAGATTTACTTTATCGCTTCCCTGATGACGAGGATGATGACGATCACTTCTCAGAATAATCGGATAGTGACTCTGAAGATGATACCGATAATATGTACCTCGATAAATCTGATCTTGATTTACGAGAAGAAAAGGTAGTTGCTCGAATGTATGGTTCAAAAATACCTCCGTGTTGTTCAAATCAATGCAATGAAGTGATCTATAAGAAGATGGCTGTGGATTTTCGTACGCCTTTTATGAATTTAGATAAGGAATCCCAAGATTTAATTATTCTCGCACAACTGGCAGCTCACCGCGACGATGTAATGCTCAGGTCAAAAGTTGGTGATCGATCGCGATCTATGAAGAAACGGTACAATCAGATATACTATTTTCGAAGTTTGCCGATATGCCGTGATATGTACTTCTTCCTGTATATAATGGGAATTAAACGCTACAAAAATCTAATCGAACATTACGACAAAAATGGTGTTTATCCACCCGAACATGGCATGACGAATAATATTAATCGTACAGATGCTTTAACTACTTTGGAAAAAAAAGGAATTGTTTCATTTATCTGCCGTTTTGCTGAAGCTGTTGGTATCACTTTACCTGGACGTCAACCAAATCATCGTGATTATCGTTTATTGAAACTTCCAACTACTGAAAGTAAGACGTCTGTTTACACTAGATACACCAACAGCGTCGAACCGGGTGGTAAAATCGTAAAACTTCGCACTTTCCAAACGCTGTGGAAGAAATATTGTCCATACATCGTCACTATGAAGCCGGCATATGATTTGTGCGAATTGTGTCGAAATCTTGCAAAAGATGCTGTTAATACAGTAAACGTTACTGAAGTTGAAAAAGAAGCAGCATTGAAGGTGTATTCTGATCATTTGCAATCTGCCAGCACTCAGCGAGAGTACTATAACGACTTGAGAACATTAGTCAAGCCTGATCCAAATACCATATATCAAGGTATTCTAGAGGAGGATTATCTAGTAAGATCTATGGATTATGCTCAAAATGCTAGCTTTGCGTCGTGTCCACAGCAAATAGGAACTGCATACTTTAAATCAGATCGCAAAACAGCAATTTTCGGAATTACAAACGAACGTCAAAATGTTCAACACATCTTCTGTATTGACGAAAGCGATTCCATTGGAAAAGGTCCGAATTCAGTAATATCAATGCTTGACTACTACCTACGAGAAGTGCATTCAACTAAAAAATTAGTGATATTCGCTGATAACTGTGTTTCACAAAATAAAAACAATGCGATGATACGATATTAACAACACCTTGTCGATACTTCCAGATGTGAGTCAGTTGAATTGAACTTTTTGTTAACCGGACATACAAAGTTTTCATCTGATCCTTTATTCGGGGTTTTCAAATCAATATATGCCCAAACTAATGTCGACTGCTTCATGGATGTAGTTGATTGTGTTAGAAAATCATCTCGTAATGGATTTAATGTTCCTGTACCTCAACCTGTTGTTGAGTGGAGAAAATGGGACACATACTTTTCCACTAAATACAAAACTTTAATTGGAATATCGAAGTATCATCACTTTGTATTTATTGCTCAGTCACCAGTGCAATGTAAACTGTTTGCGAATTCAGCCAGCATAAATGAAAACATACATCTGAGTGACAATACCAGTTTCGATGACAAACCAATTATAATTCCGTCACCAGGGTTATCGATTAAGCGTCAATGGTACTTGTATAAAGAGATCCGGGGTTTATGTTTTGACGATTCAAAACAAGATTCGGTTGCTCCTCTTCCTTTGGTCTCTGGAAATGGAAACGAAGAGGAAGCTTCGGTGGAAGTGGACAATCCTCAACAAGTGGAGGCAGCAGAGGTTAAGAAGAAATCGAAAAAAAAATAAAGGACCGGTACCGTCAAGTTCAAAGGAACCAATTCGCAAGAACCGTCGACAAAAATGATTTTTCTATTTTTTTAAATTGTTCATAAGGAAAAAAATAAATAAATACTAGAGGACCCCTCCTGCTCCGCAGCATTATTTTATATTACATTAATTTTTATAATATAATACCAAAATTTGCCAGGAGAAGAAAAGTTAACGTACAGTAAAAGTAAAGTTGATTGTCCACGCATAACTTTCCTCAAACCCAACGAATTTGCCAAGTGAAGTTAACGTACAGTAATGCCAAAATATGTCAAGATAAGTTAACGTACAGTAAAAGTAAAGTTGATTCTCCACGCATAACTTTCCTCAAACCCAACGAATTTAAGCAGTTAATAGCTCAAAAGAAGGAGCCTGATCCACTGAGTGTTCTTACACCTATGCCAACAGCCTACGTTAATTAGAACTCTAGTTATAGCGGTTTGAGAGAAGAAAAATATTGAAAAAAATCTTGAATGCAAAGTTTATTCATAAATTCTTTTGATATATAAGATATGAAAATAAATAAATTTTACCGTTAGGTCCCTTTCTATTTGCGCTTAGAATCGTCGACTTCACTTTGATAAAACGCGCATATCTCTGGGAGGGAACACTTTTGGGGCATGGGATCGGTCTCATTCGATGCTCAGATGTTGTCCACATAAAAAAAAAAGTGAAAATTGATTTTTTTTTACCCTTAGGTCCCTTTCTCTATGCGCTGTCACATATGTATATTAGAGCGAATCACTCTGTATGGAAAGAAAAAAAGTGAAAAAAGTGCGCCCCTAGAAATCTACCTCAGTTTGTTTTATAACGACTCCCAAACTATTTCTGGTCTAGTGTTAACCCATTCGGTGCTGGACCGTTTTTAGAATCGGTCTATTTTTTAGTTTTTTGAAAATATTTTCATTTTTTTCAGATCAACATATTCGGTTGGGTACGACATGATAGGTTTTTTCAATACGCATTCAACGGTATATAGAACATGTCCAAGCATGTCCTAACTGTTGTGATATTCAATAAAATGTGTAATTTTTGATGGGTTTTGTATTAAAATGAGTCAACTTGAAAATCAAATGAACATATTTTTAAACATTATTCGCGTTTTAACTAAAATCTAATGGCATGGCAACAATGTGGTTAAACATAGGCAATATGGGTATCAACATTTTTCTTTTCTCAAGTAAATTTCAGTTCTGTGGAAAAAAATGGAATTTTGCTAATTTAACACATATTTTAAATTATTTTTTAATTATTAAATTTAGAAGTGAATTAAGTTTCTATATGACACCAGGATAAATTTCAGACCCAAAGGAAAAAACAAATATGAGACGTTTTCTTTGAATTTCAAAACCCATAAAAAATTACATATTTTATTGAATATCATAACAGTTAGGACATGCTTGGACATGTTCTATATACCGTTGAACGCATCTTGAAAAAACCTATCATGTCGTACCCATATTGGATATGTTGAAAATATTTTCAATAAACTAAAAAATAGACCTTTTCTAAAAACGGTCCAGCTCGGAACGGGTTAACGCTAGACCAGCAATATTTTGGGAGTTGTTATAAAGCAAACCAAGGTAGATTTCTAGGGGGACACATTTTTCACTTTTTTTGTGAGTCGCTTTAATGTATATATAAGACATAGTTTATCTGAATCATTAAATTGTAAGAAGAGGTAATTATTCAGAAAAAAATACACAAAAGATTGTCTTCAAAGAGAATATACTGATTGACTTATGAAGAAACTGCCACGTGGGATATCTACATTTTCGCTAGTGTTTTACCCTGCATGAATTAAACCAAACAAAAGAAAACTAAAGGCAAACATGTTTATAAAAATAATATTTAAGTTAAAAACAAAATCAACCTCTGTCATTACTAATGAAGACATCTCCGTAAATGAGAACAATAGCAACTTATTGAAAACATCAAGGTATGTGGTGGTTGTGAGCACGGTTTGATTTGTGACATGAATTCCCTTTTGTTGGAATTATAAATTGTGTCGATCCCCTAGCAACAGTACTAGAAGACTTCCCTGGAAAAAGTGTATAATGCACTTACAGTAACCATATGGAACTTTTTACCAATTAATAAGATTAATACGTATTTTCGGGGATAACCCGAAATTTTAATATTAAGCGCTAATATTAAAAAATAATCAAGATGATTTCTCCAAATAGTTTAGATGATTATTCATTTATTAAGAATTGTTTATAAATTTTAAGACGCCCCACGAAAAATCTAAAATTCAATTATAATTCTTTTTTAAATTAAATCAAAATTTTCAATACAAATCAATTTTCAACCATCAAAATGTATATATGCTAAGGTTATATATCAGTTTGTCATTCCGTTTATAACGCATCGAGATCAATTCCATATATTTTCTTGATGCTTATAACAAGAGAAGTTGTTTTTTTAAATAAATTTTTTTTTTGAAGTACCATTTTTAAAAAAGTATATTTCTTAATATATCCTTTTTTAAAATAACTTTTTAAAAAAGTACCTGATTTTTTCAACCTTTCCTTAAAAAGTATATTTTTTTTTTAAAAGTACCTATTCTCAAAAAAATTTTTTTTCTTAACAAATACCACTAAAAAAACATCTTTTCTTAAACAAGTACATTTTCTTAAAACTCTACCCTTTTTTAAAAAGAACATTTGGAACAAGTGTAGCTTAGGAGCAACTCTCCGAGGGGGGGGGGGGGGTAGGGGCTTTTGGGGTGATTCTAGGAAAATATTTTTTTTCGTCGGTCGGGCCTATTTTCCGAAGATTTGGTATGGACTTGTATGTAACTTTGTTATTTACTATCGGATTTCAGCGATATATATATCATTTGAAAGCTTACTTGAGTGCCTTTCATTCGATAATTTTAAATTTAAAATCTATTAACCCATTATGAACCTATTTCAAATTTTTTTATTTTTGTAATAGAGTTTTTTCTTACAAATGGAATCATCTCGTAAACAGACGTATAAAATGTGTGCTTTTACGTAAACTGAATAAAAGCTGGGTCCATTACCTTCATTCTGATATATATTTCGACCTCTTTACCCTTTCAGGACCAGATATATTAGGGATTTTACGTACACTTTTAGCTTTGTCGAAATAGATATTCCTATTTTTACGGTATTTCAAATGTTTCATATCTTTTTTTTAATAGTGGCTACACCTTTTTATGCATTGTCATAATATTATGAAAATATATTTGTTAATGGGTTAATTCCTCTATATATGTTTTGTGTTCTTAAGCACGCGATTTTTATTAAAAAAGTTTCATAATATAATGGAAATATATTTTTGTTTATGAGATAATTCAGTTTTTAAGAAAAAACTCTATTGCAAAAATACAAAATTTGAAATAGGTTCATAATGGGTAAATAGATTTTAAATTTAAAAATACCAGATTAAAGGCACTCAAGCCGATAGTAAATAACAAAGTTATATACAAGTCCATGTCAAAACTTCGGAAGTCCATAACTCGGGAAATAGGCTCGACCGACGCGATTTTTTATAAAAAATTTTCATAATATAATGGAAATATATTTTTAGTGGGTTAATTCCTCAATGTATTTGTTTGTTCTTTTTAAGCGCCGCAGGAAAAAATTTTCGTAATATGAAAATATATTTTTAGTGGGTTAATTTCCGGAAAAAAATGATAGTATATCCGGTTCTGAAAGGGTTAAGAGGTCGAAATATATATCAAAATAAAGCTACTGGACCCAGCTTTTATTCAGTTTACGTAAAATTCATTCTTAATTCATTTACGTAAAGTTCATTCTTTGAAATTCATTCTTAAAGCTACCATAAAATTAATGCATGAGCGCGAGTTACATATATAAATGCTATAAAAACCCCAGACAAATTTGAGGAATTCTTAAACAGAATTGGTAATATTAGTAAACCCTAATTATTGGCACGAGCCAATATAATTTAAATATGTTATGATATCTCCCATTATTCCCTTGGCATTAGCCAATATTATTTAAATAATTTCACAATTCACGGGAATTGTCACAAAACAAAAATTAAAATTGCATTTTCGTTCTCATTTCATGTCAATATTATATTAGACACTCTGTCAAATATAATATTGACATGAAAGGACCGCAGCGGCAATAAATTTTGTGTATATATTTTGTTGTTGTTGTACATACTCCCTGAAGATGTCATTCAATGAATGACGAAATATTGGAGGAGAAAAAATAAAATAAAAAAGGATATTTTATAAACAAAAACGTGACCTCGAGCTCGACTAATTTATTAAAAATCATAAATTTCAAAGGTCGAATAATAATTCATCATTTATATTTATTTTAGCTAGTAAGGCCTAAAGTTCTTTATGTAATTAAAAATGCATTTAATCCATATTTTCCCAACGTTTCGTGAATGTTATGTTCACTTTATCAAGGGATTCGTCTATTTTAATTAAAAGAAAAATATATTTACAACATTGCAAAAACTTTTACCACAAACAATTGTGACTTACAGTAAGAAAAAATGTTTTTATTACATTGAAAAATAATTTGTTGTAGACAAACATAAAAAACAGTAAACATGAAAATTATATCAAACACAAACTTAAAAATTATATCACAGTTTAATTATAATATTGCAACACAGTAACTGGCATTAATGTTTTGTGTGTCTTCTTTTAAGTTCATCGTCTTTTTTATTTTCTGTTGTATCCTTAACGTCTCTATTGTGAATCTTTTCTTTTCTATTTTTTCTCGATCTAATATTCGTATTTTGTCAAAATCTGCCGTATGATTTGTATTTTTTATATGTTGGGCTAATGCAGTACTTTCTTTTGATTTGTTTATGTCCATTTTATGTTCTCTTATTCTTGTTTCTAGTGTTCTTTTTGTAGTACCAATGTAAACCAAATCGCAGCTTTGATCGTTTATTCCTTTACATGATATTTCATAAACAACGTTGCTTTGTTGTTGTTTGTTTATTGGTGTTTTTATGTTTGTAAATATAGAGCTTAAAGTTTTATTAGGCTTATAAGCAAAACATATGTTTTTCTCCTCTATTGTTTCTTTGATGTTCTGTTTGTCAGTGAGGCCCGGGATGTATTTTACACTGAAAAATTGTTTTTTCTCCTTGTCGGTATTAGGGTGGCCAGATGTTTTGTTTTCTATTTTCTTCACTGCATTTGTTATTAAAGTTTTTATAAGATTTTTTGGAAAGCTATTGTTTGTTAAAATTTTGGTTATCGTTTCTATGTTTTTAGAGTGATATTGTGTGTCACTAATATTGAGTACTCTGTCAATAAAATTTCTGGCAGTATTAATTATTTGGCTCCGTGGTTGTGTTGCATTAAAATTCATAATCCTTCCCGATGAAGTTTCTTTTGCATACCAGTCGAAATCTATTTTATTTTCACTAATACGTAGTTTCGTATCAAGGTATGCAATTCCCATGTTAGTTTGTATTTCGATATGATGATATTTGTTTAGAGTCTTCAGGATTTCATCTTTATCGTCAGATTTTATTATGGCTAAAATATCATCTACATATTTTGCTATGTATTTTATGTGAATGTTTTTAGTTTCCAATTCCTTGATTGCTTCGTCAAGTAGAGTATCTAGGACTATATCAGCGATGGTTGGTGAAAGGGGGTTACCCATCGGCATACCGAATATATGTTTAAAAATTTTTTTATCGTATATAAAATAGTTATTGTCTGTAAGACAGAATTTGAGTACATTTAAAAACTTAGAACTGGGAATTCTGGTGAAATCTTTTAAAACGTTCCATTTTGCCATTATGTTCTTTATCGCGGTATGAACTGGACTGTTTGTAAACAGTGATATGACATCGAAAGATACCAGAATTTCCCCGGGGCAGATGTTTACGCTTTTTAACTGTGATTTTAATTGTGATGAATTTTTTATATTGTAGTTAATCGAAATTAAGTTTTTTTAAATTTTTCCCAAGTATTTGGAAAGTTGGTAGCATGGTACTTGCATCGAGGAAACAATTGGTCTCAGAGGGATTCCAGTTTTGTGGATTTTCGGTAATCCGTAGATTCTTGGGGCTGTTGCCGCTGAACAAAAAAGACGACGTTTTTCCATGAATCTATATATTCATTTTTGTGCAGGTCCGTTATGATATCATTGTTGTCCCTTTGTAGTTTTGATGTTGGGTCGATTCTTAATACGCGATATGTGTTATTGTCATCTAATAATATTTTCATCTTATTTTCGTAATCATTTTTATACATCGCAACCGTTTTATTTCCCTTATCTGCTTGTATTACCATAATGTCACTATGCCTTTTAAGAAATTTTCTCGTCTTCTCAAAAACTGTAAGAATCAGTTTTTCTCTTGGTGTGTTTTTTATCCTTCTGTTAAATTCTGAAATTTTATTCGCTAGCTTGGTTCTGACAATGTCTTTTTCTCTGTCTGTATTGTCCTCTATTGCTTGGATACACTGTTTTACATCTGGAATTATGTGTAAAGATGAGAAATTAGTTCTGTCTATCGGTATGGCAAATTTTTTTTCCCTAATGATAACATCCATTTACATTCCATTGGTATTACTAAGTTAGTTTTGTTTTCAAACCAATGATCATTAAAATTAAGGCCTTGGATTTTAAAGTGTTTTTCTTTCAGTGTATTTAGTTTCTTTATTTGCCGTTCCTTTGTATTCGTAGTTATTTGTTTTGCTCTATCTGTTTGTTTCTTAATAAAATTATTAAAATCGTCAGCTGTTATCATGTTCTTTACCCCAGTTTCAAGATGAAAAAGTTTTCTTTTAATAATTTTAATATTATTATTTGTTTGTGAGATTTCCAAATTCAAGATTTTTTTGTGAAAATTGTATTGAATTTTGCCTAGTTGTCCCTTTATAGTTTGACATTGAAAAAGATGTGTTACCTGTGTTGTAGTATTTTTTGTGTGATTTGGTATGATACCATAACTTCTGAATGACAATAAAAACTTTAGCCTCTGTTGTTGGTTTGCTAGTTTCTTAACTTCGTTGCAGTATTCTTTCATTGAAAGAAACCACTAAAAATCCAGTGCAGTGAATACTTGTTGAAACCACTAAAAATCCAGTGCAGTGATTACCTGTTGAAACCACTAAAAATCCAGTGCAGTGAGTACTTGTTGAAACCACTAAAAATCCAGTGCAGTGAATACTTGTTGAAACCACAAAGAGGAATAAAACCCATACAGGAAAAAAAAAATTTATTAACATCACCATTACCAACAAAGTGTATTCTAGAAGACAGAAATTATTCGACCAGCGAAGAATGGAGCAAACCCAACCACACCCAGAAATGGCACAAGTAGATATAGTAGAGCAGTTAGCTAGAAGAGAGCAACAACTGGAACAATTGCGAAATGCATATCTGGAACTGCAAGAACAGCAACATCAGCAACAAAATCCAGTATTATACTACAACAGTACAAGGGACAACATTTTGAAGACAATAAATCATCTACCCACTTTCACCGGAACAGGAGAAGTAACGGTAAACAGTTTTTTTAGCAGCACGGAATATCTCTTGTCAACTATACTGGATGAAAATCTCAAAAAGGAGGCCGTCAGAACAATATTTTACAAAGTTATACAAGGCCAAGCTAAAGATGTCGTCATCAATATACCCACACCGGACAACTGGCAACTAATTAAAGAAACCATAAAACTACGTTATAGACCCAGCATTGAACCACACCAACTATACAGGATGATAGCAAATTTAAAAGTAAATTCGGTAAGTGAGCTGTTAACCGAAATCCAGAATATTAAGTATAAGTCAGATGAGCTGACAATTTATTATAAGAATGATCATTATATCGATTTATCATACATAGATAGTTTATTAATAAACACAATAAAAGAAATGACGCAAGGGACGTTATTAGATAAAATATATGAGGAAAGGAACACTAATGATATATTGAAGATATTGACAAAGAGAAGATTTGAAGACAGTTGTATCAGGGCAGAATATAGAAAATACAGGACTAATAAATATGATAATACAAATTCAAATCATAACTATAATCGAAATCAAAACTATCAAAATAGAGGACAAAAAAATTATTATATTAATCATGACATTAACAGAAATAATAATAATAATAAAAATTTTAACTCTAATCAAAATCACAAATATTTTAATCAGAACTTGAACAATAATTTTGGTAACAATTTTAATAATTCAGGACGCTATAGAGCTCCACAAACTAATAATAGTAATAATAATAATAATTATAATAAAACGTCAGGAAATTTCCAAAATTTTAATCAATCAGGAAACCCTAGGCCATACGAAAGTCAAAATCGCTGGAGTCAACCTAGGCAAGGACAGGTCGAACCAATGGAAATTGATAATATTCAGGTAGGAAATTTTAGAACCAGTTGCAGTCAGAATTACTATGAGCAAGATATGCAAGACCAGAGTCATCATGCGGATTTAAGATGTACGAAAACAAATCCTAATAACGTAGTAGAATATATTGAAGATAAGAAAGATACACGCAGGCAAGTACAAAACAATAGAAATGATTCTTTATGGAAACAGCCTCCGATTATTTACCCATCATAAACATTAAAATAAGAGGAAAAATATACGATGCACTAATAGACACCGGTGCAAGTATTAGTTTAATAGACAGTGACGTTAAAGATTTTAGAAAAATTTATTAAAAGAACCAATAAAGTTTAGTACCATTAATAAAAAAGATTTTATTAGATATGAAGTTGTGACGGGTGCGCCGGGACGAAGGGACGAAGATATAAATTTATAATAGGGATCGACCTTTTAAATTGTTTTAAAACAATGATAAATTTGGAAGACGGATATACCTCATTTAACGATAAACTAAAACATTTTCTAATAAATCCATATAATAATTAAGAGATCTGTACATTAGAAGCAATAGACTTTCTTAGTGAATTTCAGGACAGAATCCAGCTAGAGCATTTGAATGAAGAAGAAAAAAGAGAAATTCTAAAAACTATAAATAGATTCCAAAAACTATTCTTTAAAGAAGGAGATAGATTAAGTAGTACAATGAAAATTCAACACGAAATTAGGACAACAACAGAAGAACAAATAAACTCCAAATTATACAGATATCCTCCCCAACACGAGACAGAAGTGAGAAAGCAAATAAGGGAAATGGAAGAACAGGGGATAATCAGGAAAAGTTCCTCGCGTTATGCAAGCCCTTTAATAGTAGTTCCTAAAAAATCGATAATTCAGGAGAAAAGAAATATGACTCGTGGTGGACTATAGGAAACTAAATGAAATAACTGTCGACGATAAATTTCCATTACCAAATATAGACTCAATCCTAGACAAACTGGGAAGGGCACAATACTTCACGACTTTGGATTTGGCGAAGGGTTATCATCAGATTTTGGTCAGGGAACAAGACAGAGAGAAAACTGCATTTGTGACCCCACATGGACTGTATGAAATTGTAAGGATGCCATTTGGATTGAAAAATTCACCAGCAACGTTCCAAAGGCTTATGAATGAGACTCTAAGAGAATTCATAAATAAAACTTGTGTGGTATATCTAGATGATGTATTAGTATTCAGTACATCATTGAAAGAACATATAAAGGCAGTCACGGAGATTTTTACAGCTTTAGTAAAAACTAATCTAAAAGTCCAGATAGATAAGTGTAATTTTTTGAAAAAAGAGACAGAATTTTTGGGGCATATTTCGACAAAAGACGGACTAAAACCGAACCCTAACAAAATTGAAATAAGTCAAGAAATCGCATTACCAAAAACAGAGAAACAAATTAAAAGTTTTCTTGGGCTCACAGGATATTATAGGAAATTCATAAAAGATTAGCTAAGGTAGCCCAACCTATTACCAAATATTTGAAAAAAGGAGTAAAAGTAAACGTAAATGACCCAACGTATATAGAAGCTTTCGAAAAACTAAAATTATTAATTAGTAGTCATCCCATTTTGAGATATCCAGATTTTGGAAAAATGTTCACATTAACCACAGATGCATCAAACTATGCGATTGGAGCTGTCCTATCACAGGAAGGACATCCAGTTTGTTTTGTTTCAAGAACCCTAAATAATCATGAAAGGAATTACGCAGCAACGGATAAGGAATTTTTGGCAATATTATGGAGTGTCAATTATTTACGTCCTTATCTCTACGGGAGAAAATTTAAGATCTTAACGGATCACCAACCAATTAAGTTCTTACATACAAAATACAAGGGAAAGGATATGTCGCCAAGACATCAAAGATGGATCTTAAAATTAGGTGAATACGATTTTACGATCGAGTATTTGAAAGGAAAAGAGAATAGAGTAGCAGACTTTCTAAGTAGATTAGAAAATGTCAATGAAGAAAATGTTGGAAATAAATGGGATAATGAATCAGATTTTAATATAATAGATAATGTAGAAGATGAAAATGTTTCTCTGGCAACAGTCCATTCAGCAGACGAAAATTTACACGATCATTTTTACATTAAAGAAGAAATAGTAAATAAATATAAAACGCAAATTATAATAACAAACGATAAAGTTGAAGAATTAAAGGTATTACATGGAAAAATGATAATATTTATATCGGAAAGTGATTTTGAAGTAATGGACAAATATTTAGAAAATATATCACTAAGGGTAAAGTAGGAATATTTTCTGAACTTTCAGACAGAAGTTACAACATAGTTCAGGAAAAGTTAATAGAAATGTTTTCCAACGATAAACAAATTAATTTCAATAAGAGCAAGAGATATAGAAACCGAAGTAGAAGCAGTGAAACAAATATCATTGTACCACATTAGGGAAAGCATGCATTCAGGGATAATCGAAACATATAACCAACTTAGAGATAAAATTTACTATCCAAATCTCATGGAGTTAATTCAATTGGTAATTAACCAACGCGAGATATGCCAGGAAATAAAATACGATAGAAAACCAATAAAACCAAAATTTTTAGTCACAGCATACCCTTTAAACGATAGAAAGCACGTAACTCTGATCGAGCAATTAGAAGATCATTTTTATAAAATAGGAAAAAGCAAGGAAAATAGTTGCGGATAATGAATTCAAAGCATTCCGAATAAAAGAATTTTTAGAAAAGGAAAACATTGAACTACATCTAACAAAACCCAACAATCACACGGGTAATGCAGACATAGAGCGTTTGCATAACACAATAGCCGAAAAATTCAGAATCTATACTAATATTATAAAGAGGTAATGTGTGTTTGTTTGTTTGTTTGTAGAGGTTAATCTCCGTAACTACTCATCTGATCTTCCTGAAATTTTCACAGAGTCTTACTGCGGATATGGGAAGTGCTATAGGCTATAATTTTTTAAATATTTTTGGTGGGCGTGGCACCTCCCACACAAAGTATATTTTTAATATCATATACATATATTGAGTACTATGATAGGGAGAGCTTTGCAAATTTGTGTGAGGTCACCTATTGTTAATATTAGTAGCTACTCCGAAAATGGGCGGGATCGGATAAGTGGGCGTGGTAGCTCCCATACAAGTAATAATTTAATATTATATATCTCGAGTACTGTGACAGAGAGAGCTTTTCAAATTTGTCTGATGTCACCTATTATTAGTGTGAGTAGTCGGACAAAAAATGGGCAGTATCGGACCAATAGGCGTGGCACCTACCATACAAATTAAATATAAAATGCCATGTATCTGAAGTACTGTTGTAGTGAGAGTCTTGGAACTTTGTGTGAGCCAATAAGTTATGCATGCAATTAGTTGGACAAATAATGGGCGTGATAGGAGCAGTGGGCGTGGCACCGCCCGTACAAAGTAAATATATGATATCATATAACTGGTGTACTAAAAAAGAGAGGCTTCGACACTTTGAGCGACACCATCAGATCTTAGTATGTGTAGTCGGACAAAATATTTGCGGGTTCACACCAATGGGCGTGGCACTCCCCATGCAAAGTAATTACACTGGCCAACAGCATTTTTGGAACAGAATAGCGACCCTATAATTCTGAAAGGGTATGTTGAGTAGATCATTTTTGTAGAACAAACTTATGGTCCAGCACGTCTGAGGATTTTTTTACAGTGGGTCAAAGTTTTCATTTTTGGTCGAAGGGAGCATTATACTTTATGAAAAAAATGCTCTAAGTTAATGTCTGAGAAAATTCTTATGGTCAGAGTTGTATTGTGGAATTGTATGAGGATTATTTTTGTGGAAGATCTTAACCCTCTAACTGGTCTCTTTATGGGTCAATTTGACCCTTTTTTTTTCGAGAAAATCAAAAAATATCCTTTAAAAAAGTACATTTAAGGATTAAAATATTCTACGAAAATGTTTGCCGAAAAATTTCAGTGGGGGCGACTAAAGACACCATTGTTGTAAATAAAGCTCTTTACGATTAATTGGCAAAATTACACGCCAACTTCTATAAAAAAATTATAATTTTTTTTAATACTGGTTTATTATAGTATGTATATATTTATAAAACTGCTTTTAAGCTGTGTTTTGAACTATCTATAAATTGTCGCCAAGCGAAAGAGTCCAGTGGAAGCTTTAGATATTTTAGAACCTCTTCAATACTGCAACAGTATACAAGTTCTTCTGATTTTTTAAAATAACTTTCCAGATCGGCGTGTCTTTTTCCTGGAAATGTAACTTTTACATCGGCTTTTATCAAATTCCTGTTTTTCAATCTGGAACATAATATTTCAGCTTTCTCTTTTGTTAGTCCTAAATCTCTTACAAGATCTTCAAAATAAGCTTGGTCTACCAAATTAGGACATATGTTTAAACCATCAAGAGGCAAGTAACTTATATCTGATATGTTTTCAACCGCCGCTGTTATTTCTGTATTGGCGACTGTCATATTGGCCAAAAATGTATGTGCAGGCGGTTGAGGCACCGGAACACCTTCACAGCGCACTTCTGGTAAAATGACATTATTTGTTGCTTCGTATGTCATTGTCGCGTAGTGCCTTTGGCTTCTACCAAATTTGTAATTTGCGCAGAAATATCATGTATCTGATTTGTGATCTTCAGGTTCAATCCATGTAATAGGCGCAGAAAATGGCAGCGCCTTAGTACCGCCTTTGTACCAGGTCAAAAGACCACTTTCGCAAGTAGTACATAGGTTTTTGGTATCCAAGCTTCAGATAAAAGTCGTATTCCAAAGAAAAGAAAATATGGTTCTTCAATTGTAGGCAATATCTTTCTTCTGCTTTGATGGTACGTAAAATGCCCGCAAATAAAACAAAACCAATCTCTTAATTTGCAAACAGAATCCGCCATGCTTATTTAAGCTTTAATTTTTCTTTTTTTATATTAATTTTAGTAAAAATCACACCCGATATGTACTGCTTAGTAGCTCAATTATGCTAGAATTTTTTCTTTTATTTTTTATTATTAATTTTAATAAATATCACACCCGATTTGTAAGTCACAGCTGACTAGACGCGAGAACTCAGTGTTTGGCCCGGCCGAACTTGACGCCGTTTTTACCTGTTTTGTATATGTTGGTGAATAATTTTACTAATTAAGCATAAAGAGCTTTATTTACAACAATGGTGTCTTTGGTGACCCCCACTGAAATTTTTCGGCAAACATTTTCGTAGAATATTTTAATCCTTAGATGTCCTTTTTTAAAGGATATTTTTGGATTTTCTCGAAAAAGGGTCAATTGACCCATAAAGAGACCAGTTAGAGGGTTAAGATCTTCCACAAAAATAATCCTCATACAATTCCACAATACAACTCTGACCATAAGAGGGTTAAGATCTTCCACAAAAATAATCCTCATACAATTCCACAATACAAATCTGACCATAAGAATTCTCTCAGACATTAACTAAGAGCATTTTTTTCATAAAGTATAATGCTCCCTTCGACCAAAAAATTAAAACTTTGACCCACTGTAAAAAAAATACTCAGACGTGCTGGACCATAAGTTTGTTCTACAAAAATGATCTACTCAACATACCCTTTCAAAATTATGGGAATTCTGTTCCATTCAAAAAGTCTTAATTTGTTGGACAGTGTTATTTAATGTCAAATATCTGGAGTACTGTAAAAGAGAGAGATTTGTGGGTTTGCGTGAGGCCATAGATTCTTTGTATGATTAGTCGAACAAAAAAATGGGCGTGATCGAATCAGTGGGTGTAGCACCGCCCACGCAAAGTAGATATCTAATATCATATAACTGGTGTACTATAAAAGGGAAAGACTCCATATTTTGCATGAGTCCATCAGATATTAATGTGAGTAGTCCAATAAAAATTGGGCGAGATGGGATTAGTGGGCGTGGCACCCCCTATGTAAAAAATATGAAGTACTACGAAAGCGACAGTCTTTTGGCAAGTTCATTAGTTATCTATGTGATTTGTCGTGGAAAATATATCGCCAAAATCAAAAATCGCCAAACCCAAAAATCGCGAAAATAAAAATCGCCCAAAAACAAAAATCTTCAAAATCAATAATGGGCAAAATCAAAAATCGCTAAAATGAAAAAATGCCAAATGATATTCTAAGTTCAAGGCCAACAGTAAGTGTTGCCAGATCTAATATGGATAATCCATCTTCTTCTCATGGGCAACTACATGTACCTTGCTCCAAGGTAGGAACGCCGAAAAATCTGATAATTGTTGTTGTACCGAATGAAAAAACAAAAAACATTATTTATCAGCATCAGCAAGCATTGAAATAAAAAATCTATACAAATAGTCTATACTAACATAATAAAGAGGTAATATTTGTAGGAGGTACTCCCCGTAACTACTTATCTGTTCTTCCTGAAATTTTCACATAGTCTTACTGCGGATATGGAACTGCTACAGGCTTTAGTTTTTCTAAATATTTTTAGTGGGCGTGGCACCTCCCATACAAAGTGCATTTTTAATATCATATATATTAAGTACTATGCTAGAGAAAGCTTTACAAATTTGTCTCAGGTCATCTATTATTAACGTGAGTAGTCAAACAAAAAAATTGGGCGGGTTTAGACAAATGCGCGTGGTACCCCTTCACAAACTTAATATTAAATGTGATATATCTGAATTACTGAATTACTAACGATTCGGGAGGGGAGAGGGGGAGGGTGTAGCGAAGCACACCGGGTTACATCTAGTATTATATAAATCAGAGAAGAATATTCCAATAAAACAATTGATTCAAAAAGCAATTAGAAGCTATAACGAGCGTTATCACTCAAGCATTAAATGTACACCTAGTGACGTACATTTAGGAAAAATTGAAAATAGGATAGTTAAAAGAAATTTAAAGGAAAATAAAAGAAAATTAATAGTGAACTAAACAGATCTAGAGAAGACTACAGCGACAGTAGGGAAGGATTCATAAAGAATTATAATGCAGTTAGGCATAAAGAACAACCAAAATATAAAAAATCCAATTTAGAGAGAGTACATTATTGTAACAACCTTTTAAATTTTCAGTTATGGACAACACTTATGATACTCCTATGGACACCAACGATTAAAGGGTCAATGAACATAGAAAGAATTACAGAACAAAAAGGATTTGTAGACATTAGTATCAAAAATCAGGAAATAGTTCAAGAGACGGACATAGTATTACATATCATAAATTTGCACTAGATAGAAAATATTTTGGACAGAATGACAGAGAATATAAATTTAATGAAGATTGATAATAAAGAAATGCTTAACTTAGAACTAAATGATGCTAGAAATAAACTATTGACATTATTACCAAGCCAAAATAGACAAAGACGAGGACTGATCAATGGAATAGGAAGCGTACAATAATGGTTGTTTGGGGCTATGGATGACGAAGACAGACAAAATATACAGAAACATTTGTTTAATCTTAATGAAATTGTCGACAACAATAATCAACAAATTAATTAATTAATGACTATTTTAATATAACTATAAATCATTTAAAAACGGTAATTACAAATGACAGGCAAAAAATTCAACAAGCGCTAAATTCTATAAATAAATTTTTAGAAATAGAAAATAATAAAAGTAGATATTTAGAGCAATTGACTAATATACAACTAATAAAGAATAGGATAGAACAATTGCAAGACAATGTAATTTCTGCAAAACATGGTTTGGTACACCCCAGTATTCTAACCAGTAGCGAAATTAAAAAATACAATATTGACTATAATAAGCTAAAATTTATAGAGTTTGGTACCACATTTGTTAATGGTTCCTACTTAGTTTTAGGAGTAAAAATACCTAAGAATTTCATAACAGTTAAATTAAGAATTATTGTTCCACTACCAAATATTCACAATAACGAAATAGATGCTATTATAGAACAAACCTTCGAGTTTGAGAACACAACATATACATATGAAGAAAATAAACATTTAAAAGACTTAAAATTAAGCGATCATTGTGTAATAAAAAACAATTGTCAACTAATAATAGACACAATTATAATTAAGAATGCAATGAATGTCAGCGTTAATGAAACTTGTAATTCCGAAAAAGTTATGTTAAACGGAAATTATTTTATAGCTTTAGTGATTGTTCCATAAGAATTAAAGACTATTATTTTTCCAATACTATTGAAAATATAAAAGAAAAACAAATTATTGTAAATTCAAATAAAGCTCAAAATTTTACACATAAATTATCTCTTCAAGAAATTGAATTAGAAAATAAAAATAATGTAAAGAATATCAAAGCTTTAAAATATCACACAAAATTAACATATGGATGTAATTTTTTTATAATAATTATAGTACTTACGTTAATTCTATTAATTTTAACTAAACACAAACAGATAAAAATAAAATTAAATAATAGAACTCAGGAGAATTCTAATCCAAATGGGGAGTAGTTACATATATAAATGCTACAAAAACCCCAGACAAATTTGAGGAATTCTTAAACAGAATTGGTAATATTAGTAAACCCTAATTATTGGCACGAGCCAATATTATTTAAATATGTTATGATGTCTCCCATTATTCCCTTGGCACGAGCCAATATTATTTAAATAATTTCACAATTCACGGGAATTGTCACAAAACAAAAACAAGTAAGAAAATTATAGTCGGTCTAGACCGACTATACGATACCCTATACCATGCGTTTAGAAACCGAATCTCCTAGGCCCAACTAACTGGACATAGAAAATAAGCAAAAACCAAATTTGAGTGGGATTTTTATTAATTTTTTTGGCTGCAGATATGAAAAAGTTCATATCGGATGATATATCTATATGGGGACTAGGTCCAAAAATGGACCGATCCTGACCATGGTTGGTAAAGTCTCTTGTATTTTGCGAAAATATATACAAACAAAATTTGAGAAGAATCAGTGCAATATTTTTATTTTTTAATAGATTTAAGTGAAGACAGGGAAGCAGCTCTATATGGGGCCAAAGGGATCATTTTTGGACTACTCATTAATGGATGTAATGAACGTATACAAACCCAATTTGAGTAAGATTTATATGACAATTTGTTTCTTATGGCAATTTATGTCGATTTCACAGGGGTAATTTGTATGGGGGCTAGGACTGAACATGGACCGATTCTCACCAATTTCAATAGAGCGTTCATCCCATGGCCGATAAAAGCTTATATACCAAATTTCATCAAAATATATTCATATTTGCGACCTGCAGTTTGATTACAAGCTTTATATGGACACACAGACGGACGGACGGACGGACGGACATTCTTAAATCAACTCAGAAAGTGATTCTGATTCGATCGGTATAATTAAAGATGGGTCTAGGTGAAATATTTTTGGTTGTTACAAACAGCAGCACAAAGTCATTATACCCAAACCACATAGTGGTATAGGGTATAATTAAAATTGCATTTACGTTATCACAACGAAAATGCAATACATCAAAATACTTCTTTTATTTACAGACATTTTTCCTAAGAATAAATTAATGGGAACATACATAAGTTTGTTTTGTTACCAATAACATTAACGGAAACAAAACACACTTATGCTAAATCGACGAAATTAATTTTAATCAATGGGCAAACATATGACAAATTTAAGCCAAAATTTAAAGTTGCATTTCCGTTCTCATAACGAAAATGCAACACAACAGATTATTTATTTTTTGTAGACATTTTTCCCAAGAATGGGAACATACATAAGTTTGTTTTGTTACCAATACAACTAACGGAAACAAAACACACTTATGCTGATTTTACAAAATTAGTTTTTAAATTACTATTGTAATAATAGTATATACATAAGTTGATTAATTTTAAAATAAAAAGTCAGTTTTTGCTCCTCATTCAATGGTTTCGGGACTTTATAAATAAATAAATAAATTTAAAATAAAGATTATTTTTTTTTTTAAAAAGATAATCGAACGGTACGAAAATCTAATTCGCGCGCACACACACTCTTAACCTACCTTAGCTAGCGTGAGAATTAATTATATTTTAACTGTGGGAACTAGCTGACAATGCAGCTTTCACAGGCATTTTGTGTATTGCGTATAAATATGCAAATATTTAAGCGTGTACTATTGCAAACATTAAAACATGCAATATACACTACTTAAACTCACTACACTTTCCCTTTTTATAGAAAAAGTGTGATCAATTTATAATACGTCATAAAAGACCGTCAAGGAAGTTAGTTGTGAATTATTTTGCTCCGTACATTTTTGTTAAAATCTTTTGTCATAAAGTAAATTGTTATCTGTGATTTATATTAAAATAAAACTGAAATTAACAGCTTTAAGAGTATATTATTCCTACTTTAAAAAGTTACATTATTAAAACTTAAATTTTTTTTTTAATAATTAAAATCAATAAAGTTAAAACTAGAAACATAATAGACAAATTTCAATAGAATAAAGCATAAAAAGAACTATACAAAATTTAGTTAAACAATAACAACACCACATATTTGAATAGAAAACAAAAAAGTAAAAACGAACAACCAAGTGCATACTCTCTAATGTTTTAACAACAATAAACATAACAGCCTTATTTCAATATATTAAAGCAGTGACACAACTCAGTTAAACAACAATAAAAACACTACATATTTTAAATAAGAAAACAAGAATTAAAAACGAACACATTCTCTACTCATTCTACAACAACACCCATATAACAATAACAACACGTAGCAGCCTATTTGCAAAATTAATAACAAACAGACAAAGTAACTCATATATCCCAACAAACAAATTCGTACTAGTAATAAATTCATAATCAAATCTTCACCTTAATTATTATGGACTGCTTAAATACTAATTGCAATATTACCGGAAATGATCGTACGGTATCCTGCTGGCTATGTTTAGGAACCTACCATGTGAAATGTAGTGGCCTTAAGTCACGCGATGTTGATGCTCTGGCTGATCCTGCAAAATTCCTGCAATGAACCTGCCCTCGCTGCAGAAAAGCTAATGTGGAGTTTTATAAATTTTTCAAAAGTTCCAAAACTGAATTTGAACAACTTAATAATGACTTCATATCACTACAAGGTAAACTTGCTAAGTTTGGTGAATTATTCACAAATTATCCTAATTTAGATAAATTTGCCAATTCGCAACATATTTCTTCTCCAAAACGCAAAAAGACAGTAGTTAACCCTCCGATTATACCTATTTTAACTCTTTCATCGGGAAATGCACCTCAAATTCCAATGGAAATTGGTAATGTCTCTCCTTTTCCGTCTACGTCTGTGAATTCTCCAATACCTCCAATAGAAGTTTTGCCCCCTCTCTGGAAACTGATGTTGGATCTCCTAATCCATCTTTGCCCTCGATAACGTCTCCAAATGTTAACACTTTAGTACCAAGACCTGCGGAAATTTTTAGAGAACTTCGCACTATTCCACCCAGAAGAACCATTTTTGAGGACTGTCATCATCCAACACTTTTAATATCCACACCACTTCCACAGAGACCTAATATTTCTAGTTTTTCTGAATCATTGTGCTTTAAACGAACTAACTACCAAATGTTAAATCAATTACTATCTGACTATAACTGGCTTGAAATCATTTAATTTTCAAACGATGGAAGTAATTTTGATCAGGTAATCGAAACTTTTTATAAGATAATTTCAACAAATATAACGAAAACTGTTCCTTTAATAAAAATAGCTGAGGTAAATGCTCCTCCATGGAGTACAATCACAATAGCATAGTTGAAAAATCGGAAAAACAGGCTCTATAGAAAATTTAAGAAAAGTAATAACCAAATTGATCAAAGTCTATATATTATAGCTAGAAGTCATTATAACCTAGAAAATAAAAATGTTACGATAGTAATCTAGTAAAATGAATTCAAATATAAAAAAAAAATCCAAAAATGTTTTACAACTTTGTAAATTCTAAACGCAAAATTTCATCATACCCAACCACTATGAAAATGAATGGTACTGTCCTTTCAAACGATGTTGATATTGCAAATGTTTTTGCTGAATTCTTTGCGTCTACATTTTCCACAATGACGTTAAACAACACACGATATCCCTATGATATTCCAAGGCTGACATCAATTAATATTTCATCCTTAGACGTGTTGACTGTTCTTAAGAATCTAAGAAGTATAAAAAGTTCACTTAATCCGGGTCCAGATGGTATTCCCAGCTGTATCTTAAGAAATTGTGCTGAAATATTGGCTACCCCGTTAACTCTTATATATAATAACTCTCTTAAATTTCGCTTCTTTCCAAAGTGTTGGAAAAATTCATTTATTATTCCGCACTACAAATCTGGTAGCCGCAGTGATGCTACTAATTATAGAGCAATTGCAAAGCTTAATGCTATACCTAAACTTTTTGAGAAAATTATAACTGATATATTATCACACGAAATTTCATCAATTCTATCACCAGCTCAACATGGCTTTTGCAAAGGACGGTCTACGACTACTAATCTAATGGAATTTACTTCCTATATAAACTCTGGGTTCTGCAAAAATAAACAAACTGATATTATATACACGAAACTTGATGTTATTGGATTCTCCGGGAATTTCTTAAAATGGATTCGGTTGTACTTAAAACATCGTAAGCAATGTGTAATTTTCAATAACTCTAAATCGAAATATATAGATGTTACTTCCGGTGTCCCTCAAGGGAGTCACCTTGGACCTCTGCTATTTTTACTGTTTATTAATGATCTACCAAAGTCTATTCAATATAGCAATATTCTTATGTATGCCGATGATGTAAAACTCTACTCCACCATCATAAACAATGAAGACAATATACGTCTCCAGTCTGACTCAAATAGCTTCTACAAATGGTGCATTGTCAACTTAATGGAATTAAATCTAAAAAAATGTCAGTCTATGACCTTCTCTAGATATTCGCCATCTTCGAACGACTATGTCATCCATGACACAAAACTAAACTCAGTTGAATCGTTCATAGATTTGGGAGTTCATTTTGTTAAAAGACTAAGTTTTAATTCTCACGTAACAATGACTGTTAATAAGGCAAATGGTGTTTTATGTTTTATAAAGCGTTGGGCGAAGGAATTTAATGATCTTATATAACAGAAAATCTATTCACGTCTTTGGTCAGGCCGATACTTGAATACGCATCAGTAATATGGGATTCACAGTACAATGTTTTCATCAAAAAACTTGAATCAGTTCAGAAACAATTCTTACTATTTTGTCTTCGATATCTTGAGGGGAATGCGGAATTGAGTCTTCCACCGTATCGCAGTCGTTTGGCTCTAATAAAGCTTCCAACTTTGAAAAGTAGAAGGATCATTTCTAATATAACATTCTTCCTCAACCTGGTACATGGTAAAATTGATTCTGAATGCCTTCTTGGAATTATTTGTATAAATGCCCCTAATAGATTTCATTAATTTCGATCCATTCCGAAGAATTAGCACCGAAGTGGACAGACACTATGCTTTAATTGATTTATCCGATGATGTTGATGTTATTAAAAGAAGATTAACGACATATTTGAACTCTAATGATTATGTTTATAACTGTATATAAAGTCGGTATTATTTTTATAAAATATTTTTGTAAATATTGCTCAGCTGTTGCTTTATTGTAGCTGAATTAAATAAATAAATAAAAAGATGCAAATTGATCATACTTTTTTTTTTGATTTTTTTTTACAGTTACAAGTCATCGATTCCCCCTTTTTTTCTCTACGTTTTTATATAGTAGTATTGAAAATAATTAAGGGTATAGTACAATTTCCGATTTTATTAATGTTAATTTTAATTACAATTGTATTTTGAATTTATATTGTACTCAAATGTTAAAATTGAAATATTTAATAATTTCTCTTATTTCTAAAAAAAAAAAATTTTTTTTTCTTAAGGTATTAACTTATATAATATATTTATATGTTCCCACGCCAGAGTAATTATATAAAGCTTAGAATTTACGACTACTATACAACTTTGTTCTATTTTTACGTACTTAGGTGTTCCTATTTCTATCCTTTATAAGTACGTTATTTCTATCATCTAAGGCTAAAACCTCGAAAGGTCCCTTAAATGTAATGTCTAGTTTATGACCAGACTCATTTCCAATTAAAACTAAATCTCCTATCGAAATTTCTCTTTCGTTTATCTTCCTATCGTAATACACTTTTTGTCGATGTTTCGACCTTTCTACTAGTTCTCCAGCTCTCTTTTGAGCTGTTTGTAGTCTGTACTTAACCTCTTTCCCGTACGATTCGACATGGTATAATGGGTCAATATCATTTTGGTTCATGAAGCCAAAATATTTAAGTATTTTCCCAAATACTAGTTCGAATGGACAATATCCACGGATTGCCATTGGTCCCAATCGGACTTATCAGTGGCTATGTAGGATCTTAGGTACTCGTTGAGAGTCCTATGTGATCGCTCTACGGTACCCATTGTCTCATACTGATAAGCCGTAGATGTTGCCCTGTCTATTTCCAATAGTTCACAAAGTTCCTGCAGAACTTGATTAATGTACTCTGTGCCCATATCCGTGACAATTTTTCCCATTGGGCCGTACACCAGTACGAAATTTTCCAGAACTGCCTTGGTCACAACATTCGCACTCTTGTTAGGCGCTGGTACTGTTACCAAGTACTTTGTAAGATCGCATATCGTTGTAACGGCATATTCGTTACCATTTTCAGTTCTCGGCAATGGGCCAATGGTGTCTATCGAGACTATATCAAACGGTTTTGCCGGCGTTGGAGTTAATATCATCTTCTCCCTGGTATTCTTTTGGGTTTTTGACTTTTTGCAGTAATCACATGACTTGACATATCTCTTTATGTCCCCTGTCATGTTATCCCAATGAAAATATTTCCTGATCTTATTGATTGTTCTTGTTATACCAGCGTGTCGTCCAAATATGGGGTTTTCATGACATTTATTCATTATCTGTCTTTTCTCAATTTCGTATGTTATTTTTAAAACTTTGTGTGTGAGAGCGATTTTTACTTTATTTAGGGAAGCGCTTACTTTTTCTTTAAATTCTGTGATACGTATTTCTTCAAATAATTTGTCATCCAGTGACATTTGGAGTAACTTTATCCCTTCATTACTAGCTATCTTTTCAAGCTGTGAGAAGAATTGATCTAGATCTATTTTCTCATTAGCCATAAGGTTAGGTATTTCCATAGATCCAATAATAATTTTCCCTTTTTTGAATTTTACCACGAGGATTTTCGTGTACATTCTAACACTCTTTTTTAATTCGCTATTGTTCAACACCTCATAGACTTTTGGGGTGATTACAATCCCCTCTTTGACCAGTTTTGGACTATCAGTTTTCTGTCTTGATTGAAGTCTAGTTGTTACCTTCAATATGCTATTTACATTGGCGTTTACAATGTCCGAGAATCCTATGCACGACAGCGCGTCCGCCGCATAGTTTTCTTTGCCTTTTATATACTCTATAGTGATGTCATATTTCTCCAGGTCCAATCTCATCCTCGTCAGTTTCGACGATGGGTTCCTCATAGAGAAAAGATAAGTCTGTGGTCTATGATCACTTTTAATTAAAAATTTTCTTCCATAAATATATGGTCTGAAATATTGGACTGCCCAGTGAATGGCTGCTAGCTCTTGCTCTAGCGTTGACTTATTACTTTCACCTTTTGTGAAGGACCTCGATGCATAGGCCACTGGTAACTGAATACCATCATATTCCTGGCTTAGAACAGCGCCGCAGGCATGTTTACTTGCATCTGTTGTAATGCAAAATTGTCTCTGAAAATCAGGATACTGTAGTGTCCTCCGAATTAATAACTGACTTTTTAGGTATTTGAAGGAATTTTCGCATTCTTTAATTCACTCAAATGGAAATTTTTTTCTAGATAGCCTAGTAATGTGCAGAGATGATTCTGCAAAATTGGGTATAAAACTTCTATGATAATTGCAAAATGCAATAAAGCGATTAGCTTCTTCACCATTCAATGGTGTTGGATAATTTTTAATTATCGAAAACTTGCTATCAACTGGCAATATTCCTTTATCCGTGCATTTATGGCCCAAAAATGTCACTTCTCTACAGAAAAATGAACACTTGTCTGGTGCAACTTGAGGTTGTGTTTTCGACACATGGTAAATACGTCCTCTAAATTTTTCAGCATATGGCCAGTGGAACAACCGATGATAATTAAATCATCCATATACAAAAATGCTTGGGCAGGAGAAAGCCCAGAAAAAGCCAATGACATCATTCTTTGGAATAAGTTTGGAGCTATTTTGATGCCGTAAGGCAATCTTTTAAACCGAAAGGAAGCTTTGTCAGTTGAGAAAGATGTAATATCTCTAGATTCCTCTTCTAACTCTATCTGGTGAAACCCTGACATTAAATCCAGGCATGAAAAAAATTTTGCCCTGCCCAATTGGTCCAATATATCACCTATTCGTGGCAAAGGAAACTTGTATGCTACAAGCTTTTTATTACCCCTCTGTAATCAATAACCAATCTCCATCTTTTCTGTGTTGTCCCTGGTAAAGACTTTTTTCGAACTAATAATATAAAACTATTGTACTCGGACATCGATGGCTCAATTATATCATTTTCTATTAATTTGTCAACCTGTTGATTTACCTCTTCGTTATGGGAATGTGGTATTCTATAATTCCTCATATAAACAGGTTTACTATATTTAATTCTTAATTTTTGCTTGTAAAAATTATTTTTAGAAATTTTGTCGGACTCTAGAGCAAATACGTCTGAAAATTCTGTGCACAAATTCGTCAAAGCCTGACTTGCGAAGTCTGGGAAATTTTTCGATAATTTATCCATAATTTTCGTATTATGATTTGTGGCACTCTCCCCGATACGAACTATATCATAGTTGGACAATTTTTCAAATTTTAATTTCACATTTTCAAGTAAAACATTGTCTTGTGTCGTATTCACTATCTTTATATAAGGATTTTTATTATTAACCAGAGTGTTGGCCACAAATATTCCATTTCCCAAACTTTGATTTGGTATCAATATTTCTTTCTCATATGTATCCAGAGTAATCCTTCTGAGTACTTCCGATCTGGCCGGTATTGATAATGAATGTGGTTTCGGCGTATCGTATATAGGGATGGTGATATCACCATTAAAATTCTCAGGTCTCATTATCAAAAATCCTTCTTTCTTGTAATAATCGATAATACAATTATATTTTCGGATAAATCCAGTCCTAATATTCCATCGCTAGGTATGGGATAATCTCCCTCAACTACATGGAATGAGTGTTTGAAACAAATATTGTCCACTTTGAGTTCTGTTTCTATTATTCCTATGGATTTCAATGACGTTTCTCCAATTCCGCTCATTCTAGCCGTTTTGTTGGTATTTATAAATATATCATGGGTCAACTTAGTTCTTCTCCGAAATATCGGCTCCTGTTTCAATTAAAAACTTATTATAGACGCAATTAGCGTCACTTTTCAATAAAACATAGCTACTTAGATTGAGGTTTAAGTTATAAACTTTGCAATCGGGGACCTCTTCAGCTATGTTCGCAAAATTACTTGTTCCTAATGTATGGTATTGTCCCCCAGTTGTGTCGGCTGGGGGTTCTGGTAGCTTTCCTGTGACCGTGCGCATCGGATATTATGCTGGCGACCACGGGTCTACCACTTGTGTAATCATTACCGTAACCTATGCTCTGATCGCGACTCTGGTATCTTTCGAATCCGCGATCTCGTCCATAACCGCGATTACTATTTCTAAAGCCACCGCGATAGCTATTACGGTTATTACCTCGGTAACCACTACGGTAACTTCCATTATGGTTGTTGCCGTTTCTATTACCACTAGAGCGATAATGTAATATAGAATTCTGCCTTGCAGTTGCTTCTGTACAACTGTTTATAAATTTAACCAGTGCATCATTTAAATTGCCAAATTGGCCTGATTCCATCACCAGAGCTACCCTTTCATTGATACAGCTCTTGGTTATTGCGCGAACAGCGCTATTGGTTGCATATTTTTCCGCCAATTCAGTTGTTAGTCCGTCCGTAATATATGCGCTTTGAAGGCTTTTTGCTAGCTCTTCAATTTCCCGCATGTAATCGTTAGGCGTTTTTCCAGCCTGTTTAAGGTTCACCATCCTTACCGAGATGACCTCATCTGATTCGCCCTTAATTGATTTTCTCAACTTATTTATTATTTCACCTAGATTTCGCCCGTTACCTCCTGTTATGTTACGAGCTGTCCCCTTTAATTTAGTTTTAACTAATAACTGTGACAGCATCGTTGTCTCCTGTTATGGAGGCCACTAAATTTAAGGCATCTAGGAGACTCTGCAAATTCTCAGCCTTGCGTCGAACTCGGGTATAGCCTTGAGGCCATTCCCAAAAATTCTATTACTATTTGGGGCATTTCTTCAACCTCGTTTGGTTCCGCATTTTCTAAAGGAAAGTCTATTCGCTCGTGTAGGGTTTGTGGTATTTTCAAGTCTATTTGTTTCCTTAACGCAACGGCTACTAGTTGTTCTCTAACATCATGAAGAAAGGCTTCGGCTGCTACCTTATGGGCCGAAGTTAATCTCGAGTAGTTAACGTTCAAGATAACTCTTACCTCCTCGAGTTTATTTACTAATATTTCAAGGTGTTTATGGATTGTTTCTGGCGTGGTTGGTCTCTCATTTTTTAAACATTTATGGGACCTATCGAAATTGTCCTTAATATTCCTAACTCACAATTATTTCTGACCAGTCCATAGGGTGTCATCCATCTCCTGAACTTACTTAACTTAGTCGAGACCCTTACCTAGTGAAATTGTTCTTACATAATTTTTTCTGATAGATCTTTTATGTAATTGGTATAATGTAGTTAACAGTTGTGCGGCTAGTATTATAATTATTATAATGTAATAAACCTTTGGTGACTCAATTTCTACCGTCACCTCATTTACCACGTTAGCTTTTGCGTCTACGATTTTTGATTCTTGTCCGCCTATGTTTAAGAATTTATACAAAAATAGCAATCTTAAAAAAAAAAATTCATAGCTCAAGTCATAAATCGACTTTTCTCTCTTTAAAAAAATTTTATAAAGAAACTGATACAAAGAAGAAGTTTTTTAAAAATTGTGTTGATTTGTATCAATTTGCATTACAAAATAATAATAATAATAATAATAACACTGTCGATTGTATTGCGCATACATTTTGAAAAATTTTCAAGTTAATTTGGTTTTCTAATTTTTTTTTTTTTTTTAAATATTTTTTTTAAAGGTTTCATTATAAAATTTTTTTTTTTTTTTTACTTATTTATACCCTCCACTCCAGTGTGCAGAGGGTATATATAAGTTTGTCATTCCGTTTGTAATAATTAGAAAAAAAAATTTGGACCCCATAAAATATATATATTTGTGATCGTTATAACAACCGGAGTTGATATAGCGATGTCCGTCTGTCCGTCTGTCCGTCTGTCCGTCTGTCCGTCTGTGGAAATCACGATGACGACATCAATCGGGCAGCTAGGATGCTCGTTGGCATAAAAAATGATTCATTAACATCCTGAAAAGTTTGCTATTTAAAATCGTCCACATCGGTCGGTTAGGGCCCGAGATTTGAATGAAGAACTAAAAAAAGTCTTGAAAAAATATAATTTTCTATGTTGTTCTTGTCACGATCACGCCCTCAATAGGATAGCTAGGGTGATAATTTTTAGTGAGAATGATTCACCAAATTCATGGGAAGATTTCTACTTCAAAAATCATTAAAATCGGTGGAACAGGTCCAGGTAAATCTATGAAAAATTAAAAAAAAAATGAAAAACATGATGTTTCCATATTGTTCCTGTTGTTATTCTAAATGTTGCATTGTTGTCATAGCTGGACTTGTTGTTTTTGTGGTCGTTGTGGTAATAATATAATAAAAACAAACCCTTTGTACATTTTTTTGTGAACTCTGGTAGAAAATTTTAAAAGTTTCCATTGTTTTGGCATCACTAAAAAAATTTGTTAGATCATTTCTGTCATTGCCACGAGCCTGCATGCAAAATTTCAGATCGATTGGCTCACGGGAAAGGGGCTAAAAATCGATCCAAAATTTTGTCGACAAGCAGACACTACCAGTTAATATAAAGGCAGTAAATAAAGGGAGTAAAAGTTCACCAATAATTTAAAAAACAAATTTTTATGTATTAATTTATTTAAAGAAAAATATAATTAAATGAAATAGTAATAATAATAAAAAAAATAATATACAATACAAAAAAAAAGGAATATATAAATAAAATAAAATAAAAATAAATGCATTCATAGCATTATAATACATATAAAAGGTCAATGTTTTCTAACCGTAACCGTAACGAGTCAGTTGTTTTTTTTTACATGAAAATCATTTAAAACAGTTACCGAACGTAACCGGAACGTCCCAATACTTTTCATGTGAAAAAAAGGCTGACACGTTACGTAACAGTTACATGTCGCTAACTTGTTCTTTACACAGGCTACTGCTTTTGGAGCCAACTTCAAGTCTATTTATATAGTTTCGTAAGCATAACTGATAAAATTGTTTCTATTATTTTTTGCTGTAAGTAATAAATTATAAATATACTGAATTTGCAAACTAAAATGGATACATATATTGGAGGTGCTTTAATACAAAAGAGTTAACGAAACAAAATCAAAAAAAAAAACAACTCTACAACATCAACAATGGCAGTCATATGTTCTTCAAATAAAAAAAAAACTGCAAGTGTGTTTTGTTGGCTACAAAACAAAAATAGTGTTGACAATATAACAAAATATGTAAAAGAAGTTAGTGCTATGAAATATTTTATTTTGTTTTAAAAAAAAATCGCAAAATGAAAGGCTATAATTCCATTAATAATCAAAAGGCGTTAAACTAATTTATTTATTTTTACGTTGTACTAATGCATTTTAAATAAGTAAAAGTAATTGTATATTTAAATAAAAATGCATTTGTATTATATGTTGCTGTCGTATTCAGAAAAATCAAGTAGCTGACTATACGACTACAAATGCTGCTGCCAGCAGTCGTCTATGTGTTTCATTCATGATGTTGCATTTTTTTGCGAGCAATACTTACATATATTCTAAATAAAGAAATAATAGTTCTTTTCATACTGCGAAATCTATACAAATATATGTACAAATACTATATGTCAAATTTCAAATTTGCAATAATTGATACATTTTTGAAAGAAAATTGTATAATATGAAATGTCTTTAATTTATTTCATAGAAAACAATTTTTTGAGGTGCGTGGATTTTCCATATTTACTGTTTTACTATTTTCGTAATGAGGTTAAATGAGTTAAAAAGAATTTAAAATATTTGAAAATATTAGGTGAGGATCCTCAAGATGTAATATACGATCGGTCTAAAACTTTTCACTTAGAGCCACAGTTAAATTCGAAACAACAAAAACCCATATATTTTGTGCATAAAGTTTTACATTAAATGTGCTTTTCTAAAATGTCTATATATTTTTCTCATTCATTTCTGACCATCTTCAATGTAAATTTACCAAAGTTTTTTTTATTGCAATATGTATATAAAACTTAAAAATTTAATATTTTTTATTGTGTATTAACTTATTATTCTGCGATTTTCATTACATCACAAAATGTTACAAATTGGCACTACTGTTTCAAAAACAGAAAACTTCTAAATCAGTTGGAAACAGTTGATCTGTAAAACTGTGTGTGAAATTGTGTCAAATAAAATTACAAATATTAAGGTGCTATTACACGAAATGTTTTTTACATATGTACTGTCACTTTTTTTATCCATATGAAATTCTTCATGTCTGTCAAAATTGTCTTCTTACATACGATTCATAATTTTTGCTATCACACGTGCGTATGTATTTCCGTATGACATAACCTCTAAATGTAAACAACAGCTGATTTAATTTGTGAATTTACAAAAATTTTTTGTTAAAAAAAAGGTTATGTATTTTTTAATTGTTAATTAATACTAAACAATTTATTTTTCTTTCAATATTAATCTTTAAAATGTACTCTGTTTTTCTTTCGCCACAAGCAGTGTTGTATTTTCACTTGTTTGTCATGCAAAAATAGAACCTGTTCTAATTGAAAAATGTACATGTGACTTTTCTCATGTATTGTACATAAACAATGTTTTATATGTATCACACGATGTTTACAACTTTTGTTGTGGGAAAATTTGACAGTACATATGTAAAAAACACATCATGTAATAGCACCTTTAATAAATATAATAATACATATATATATATTTTATTAATTTTGTTAAGAATTAGCACAAAATTGATTTTCCATTTTGCATTTCATTTATAAAGAATTCTGCCATATTTTGTTAAAGGGAAAATCCATTTTTGTTATATTAAAAAAAACAGACTTGCATTTAATTTTTCCGTGACTGCCTCAATAATTGCGTAGATGCCACCACAATATTTTTTCTAATTAAAACAGTTGATCTGTAAAACTGTGTGTGAAATTATGTCAAATAAAATTACAAATATTAATAAATATAATAATACATATATATATATTATTAATTTTGTTAAGAATTAGCACAAAATTGATTTTCCATTTTGCATTTCATTTATAAAGAATTCTGCCATATTTTGTTAAAGGGAAAATCCATTTTTGTTATATTAAAAAAAACAGACTTGCATTTAATTTTTCCGTGACTGCCTCAATAATTGCGTAGATGCCACCACAATATTTTTTTTTATTAAATATTAACCAATATCTAACTAGAATTATGATTTATTCTGACTAAAAAGTTCCAATTAAAAGTTATTCATCCCAATTATGAATATTCTCAAGGAATTTCTTTCTCACGGAAAATACATTTCTCGAGAAAAAAATTCCTCCAATTATAAATTCCGCGTGAACAAAAAATGATTAACTGGCATCATCGAATTTCGAAGCCACTTGCTTTGCTTATTGACAATTTATTTTCTATTTTTTGTGTGTGTGCAAACGACCCTACAATAAATGTCCCAATAAACATTTTTGTTTGCTATCAACTTGAGGTGCATTTGAGATCAAATACATTTCTCAAATCTCCAGCGTTAATTCTCAAATGCCCTCAATAGTTCGAATATAGTCTTCTCAACTTAAAAGGCACATTTTTATATGGCGATTTTCATAGTTATCAAATTGAGAAATTTTTGATTCTCAACTTGATAGCAAAGAAATATTTCCAATCGGTATCAAATGGAAGGTACGGAATTGCCATATTAAAAAATATTATACTAATTTTAGAAATGAAAACAATGTACTTATTTTAATGTTTCAATTTAATTTCATTATATATTTAACATTACTATGTACATATTTAACATTAAATGTACATATTATGTACATTTTTTAAAATCTAGAATTAAAAATAAATGAATTAATTAGTTGTACATTTTTTGAAAAATTCGACAAAAAGCAGAAATAATTAAAAATATATCAATGATTTATTTGTACTTTTTTGGCATTTTTTAATTTAATTTATTATTTATGACATATTTAAATAATATCTCAGACTTAACACAAATCGTATTCAAGTTGAAAAAATGTTTGGTCTCAAGTGGAGAAAAGTGTTGGATATCCAATTGAGAGTAAAAATGTTTCTCAAAGATTGGAAAAAATGTTAAGTCTCAACTTGATGTCAAGTTGAAAGCAAACAAGGAGAAAAATTGTTCAACCCAAGTTGAGAATTACATTTGACATCAATTTAAGAACTTAACTTTTCTCCAACATTGGAGAAATAATATTTCAATGCATACTGGGGAATGACCGAAACTAACACATAAACAGTTTTTTCCTATTTGAAAAACATATGACTGTCATTGTTGCTGTTGTAGAGTTGTTATACCCTCCACTGCAGTTTGTCATTCCGTTTGTAATAATTAGAAAAAAAATTTTGGACCCCATAAAATTTATATATTTGTGATCCTTATAACAACCGGAGTTGATATAGCGATGTCCGTCTGTCCGTCTGTGGAAATCACGACGACGGCATCAATCCGGCAGCTAGGGTACTCGTTGACATAAAAATGATTCACTAACATCATGAGAAGTTTGCTATTTAAAATCGTCCAAATCGGTCGATTAGGGCCCGAGATTTGAATGAAGAACTAAAAAAGTCTTGAAAAAAAAAATAATTTTCTATGTTGTTCTTGTCACGATCACGCCCTCAATAGTGCAGCTACAGTGATCATTTTTAGTGAGAATGATTCACCAAATTCATGGAAAGATTTCTACTTCAAAAATCATTAAAATCGGTGGAACAGGTCCAGGAAAATCTCTGAAAAAGTAAAAAAAAAAATGAAAAACATGATATTTCTATATTTTTCTTGTTGTTATTCTAAATTTTGCATTGTTTTCATAGCTGGACTTGTTGTTTTTGTGGTCGTTATGGTAATAATATAACAAAAACAAACCCTTTGTACATTTTTTTATCAACTCTGGTAGAAAAATTTAAAAGTTTCCATTGTTTTGGCATCACTAAAAAAATATGTTAGATCATTTCTGTCATTGCCACAAGCCTGCCTGCAAAATTTCAGATCGATTGGGTCACGGGAAAGTGGTTAAAATCGATCCAAAATTTTTTCGACAAGCAGACACTACGAGTTAATACAAAGGGAGTAAAAATTCACCAACATCTAAAGCAAATAATGCTAAAATACCTAGTTGTTAATAAAAAAAACAATTGGGCAATTCACAATGGGTAATGTATCGTTGTATCTCTTGTATCGTGTATCACTTTACAATAGTGTAAAATTGTTGTTGGTAATTTTCACTGAAAAATCTGATACACGATCCAACTTCATTTGCTATGTTTTGTAAATGTTGTATATTGTATCATAACATATCAGTTCCAAGTGAATGCCAGTTTTTATGAAAAAGAAAAAACAAATACATAGAATATTATCAGCATAAATAATTATAAAATAAAATATGGCAAATAATGCAAATAACGCAAATACATCGATAAGTTTATTTATATAAAAATTAATGTTTATATTTTTAGTATGTATTTTCTCTTTCAGTACCAACCAAAACATTTAAAATTTTTTTTTTTTTCATTATAAATTAAAATGCAAGAGGTACGTAACTAAAACTCCAGGGTATATCTCACGACCAAAAAGCAAACACTGACAAGTGTTTTCTCTTATACAAAATAGCAGAAGCGACGAAGCGATCTTTCCTCGTTGGATCGAAAATTACTAAAGAAAGCGTTTTACAATATGAAAATACAACTGAGTGTTCACAACAAATGATTGTATTGTGTATTTCAATACAACATACAATATACAACACCTGTTGTGAATTGCCCAAATGTAAATTTAGCAAAAAAATTTATGTATTAATTTATTTAAAGAGAAAAACACAAAAATAACGTTTGATGTTGTATTTTTTGTGTGTAATATTTAAATATACATACATACACATATTAAATAATACAAATAATGTACATATATTATATATATGTATGTATGTATATTGATAGTAACTGCATGTTAGAAATAAATCGGTTATTTTATTTACATAAAATTCTGCAGTATTTTGTTGTGGGGAAAATACATTTCTTTTGTATTAACAGAGTGTCACTTCATTTTGCTCAGCGTGACTATGCCACAGTAGATGCCGCCATAATTTTTGTTTGTTCTAATTAGCTTTGCAATAGTTATTTCTATTTTAACATGAATGTTAATATTTTCAACTAGATATCATACAGAACAATGTTAAGAGTATACACGGGTTGGTCTTTTATTTCATACGTTTTTTCATTACAAATATGAACATAAGTTTGGCATATTACCCACCAATCTCACATCACACTGCAAGTTCGAAAAACTCAATACACTCACATTTTTTTTTACTAATACACACACATTTTCCGCAGTGGTCACACTAATGGCACCAAATTTTTCGGCGAATAGTGGCAGACACTAAAGGTGCTATTACATGATGTGTTTTTTACATATGTACTGTCAAATTTTCCCACAACAAAAGTAGTACACATCGTGTGATACATATGAAACATTGTTTATGTACAATACATGAGGAAAGTCACGTACATTTTTCAATTAGAACAGGTTCTATTTTTGCATGACAAACATGTGAAAATACAACACTGCTTGTGGCGAAAGAAAAACAGAGTAAATTTTAAAGATTAATATTGAAAGAAAAATAAATTGTTTAGTATTAATTAACAATTAAAAAATATATATTTTTTTTTAACAATTCATTTTTGTAAATTCACAAATTAAATCAGCTGTTGTTTACATTTAGAGGTTAAGTCATACGGAAATTCATATGCACGTGTGAAGCAAAAATTATGAATCGTATGTAAAAGACAATTTTGACAGACATGAGGAATTTCATATGGATAAAAAAAGTGACAGTACATATGTAAAAAACATTTCGTGTAATAGCACCATAACGATGATTAATGTTACCCTGTTATAAATTTAATGCAAATTTACTGGATCCTGTAAAATTGTAATTAAAGTTTTAACTTGTTAAATCTATTATAATGATTTATTTTTTGAAATGCGCATACAAAAACGTTTGTTAATTATAGAGCATAAATATTATTAACTATTATTAAAATAATACTAATAATAATAAATGTAAACATTTTCCCTCAAACATGTGCCTGTATAATAAACTTAGTAACTCTACTTAAAATAAAATAAGAGAGAGAAGTATACAAATTTTTTCAAGTTTACGCTTCGACAACATTTTAAAAATGAGATTGCAGTCAGATGTTTGAGCAAAAAATTTAATGGCGATGGATTCGACTAATTCGAACAATTTTTCGTTGATAATACGTACACAACGATTTTAGAATTTCAGTGTGATGTGAGATTGGGGGGTTAACTTTTTGTTGTCTTTACAAAATAGAGTTACCGAGTTCGTCAATGAGTTTTTTGCTTACAAAACAGTTCTACATAGTTATATAGAATTATTATTCTGCTTTACCTATAAAATATCTGATTGCGATTACATCTAATTTTTAAAAATTGTTTATAATTAATAAAGCATTATTATTCACATAAATACAAAATTTCACTTTTTAAATTTTCCATTCAAATTTAAGAAAATATCAATTATAATAAAAACTGAAAATAAAATTTCCAATTATAAATTAGAAAATATTAATTGAGTTTCAGAAAATCATATCAAAACGTCGGAAATAATAATTTTAAATTTAGAAATATCTTTACATTTAAAAATGTTTACATTTAAAAAAAATATTGCCATTCAGGAGATATTAATAACTTTTCAGTACCGCGATTCAGTAACTTCTTTTAACGATAGTCGAATTGTAAAAAAAAAGAAAATTGCAAAATTATCAGTAAAATTTTGAAACGATATTCGCTATTGTTAAAGTCAGCTGTTGTTGTTATCTAAACGACAACCATTTTTGTGTGTTTTATCCAATCGATAAAAACTTAAATTTTTAGGTTGAAATGTCGTCATACATAAATAAAAATTATGAAATAGTGAAAATATTTTGCTTTAATTAAAAAACTTTTTTATATAAATAAAAAAATTAAATATTCAATTCACTATTTCATTTTCAAATAAATAAACAGAAATATTAGTAAAAAAAATAAAGATATTAAACATAAACATAAAATCATCCTGTCAAACACGAAGTAATTTGTTTTTTTCTATTCTTTGTGTTTTTCGCTTATTTTGACAGAGATGCCACTCCTTTACAATTTAAATAAATAGAAAAACAGATTTGTCGATATTAATTTAAATTCAATGAATTTAAGAAAACTTCAAATGATATTTAAGAATTGCTAACATAAAAATTGTTACATAAGTAAACGTAATTTTATGAGAATGTTATTTTTTATATATAAATTTTCACAATTTTTTTTGGATGAAAATTTGAAGTTTTTCAGAAAATAAAGATAACATTAAATTATTTTATTTAAAATGTTTGGGACTTTTCGTTTTTTGCGTTTTTCATCCCTAATTTGATTATTTATTATTATAAATTTATTCTCTATGTTTTCAAAATATGGCAATATTTTAAAAAAAAGTTGAGAGAGCTTTTTTTTTTTGGTTATTATTTTGTTACTCCATCCGACCTATATGGCCACAATGAAGAAATATTTGACCAGTTAAAAGAAACTATACAGCCATCTCCAATTAGCACGATTTAATGCATATAGCCACTCTACACAACCATTACCTTTGCAATGGAGGTTAGGGCGAGCTATTTAATTAGCAAAAACTAAATTAAACGAGAAGTTATATCATATAACCGGAAACGCATGCATATAGGTATATAACCAAAATGCATGCCGATCAGCAACCACGATGACCAAAAAGCAAACACCGAAATATATCCGAAATAATAGAAAAGAAGAAAACCAACCCAAAGAATTTGCTGAAATAATTTGGTATTAAGTTTAACAAATTGTTTACTTTTTCATTTACATTTATTATCAAGACTCAAACCGAGGTGGAGGGTATCAAAGATTCGGCACAGCCGAATTTAACACTCTTACTTGTTTTTATTTGTTTTAAATTATTTTACGTTAATTTATGTTATGCATGGCAAAACATAAATATGTATGTATTTTAATTTTCTATGTTTTGTTAATACGAAAAAAAAAAGAAAACAGTCAATCTGTTTTATACATCTAAAACTCAAAACTATTTAGTATTTATATCTAAATTTAGCTGTGTTGCTGCTGCTGATGATCTTGGAGTAGTCTGTTGATTCACTTATCCTTTCCAGTCGAGGTGCCTAGGCCGCACCGATCAATGATATGGTGGCATTGATATCTTCCCTCAACATTATACACTTTACGGCTTTGTTATATGCATGACTTTGTCTATTCGTTTGTTGCACATCTCATTTTGTTCTTTTATTGTTAACACACAAATTTAAATGTTAAGTCACTTTTAATACGAAATGAAACAAATGAACTTAGCTAAATTCTTTATGTGTTTTTTTCTCTTTAGAGCATTGTTAAGTTATTATTTAGAGACTTTTTATAATTTTTTCTTTAAATCGTAAACAGTTGTGTGTAGCACAGCTTTTGTTTTATTTTATTTGTAGACAATTTTAACGTTACCACACTTTTTTTCACAATCTTTCTTCCTTTTTTTTTGTACAATTTATAAGTCCCGGCTTTTTGATATTATAATTAATTTTTTCCAATTGTTCGCGAATTGGCAAGGATCGCCATGAAATAAGAAATAATAATAATATAATTAAAACAATTGTTATTTTGTGTTTGCTCCGAAGAGCGGTTCTATTAGACTGTCTTTTTATTTGAAATTCATTCTTAAAGCTACCTTAAAATTATTGCATGCGCGCACACACACACTCTTAACCTACCTTAGCTAGCGTGAGAATTAATTATATTTTAACTGTGGGAACTAGCTGACAATGCAGCTTTCACAGGTATTTTGAGCATTGCGTATAAATATGCAAATATATAAGCGTGTACTATTGCAAACATTAAAACATGCAATATACACTACTTAAACTCACTACAATATGTCTGTTTACGAGATAATTCAAATAATTTGAAATAGGTTCATAATGGGTAAATAGATTTTAAATTTAAAAATATCAGATGAAAGGCACTCAAGCAAGCTTTCAAATGATATACATATCGCTGAAATCCGATAGTAAATAACAAAGTTATATACAAGTCCATGTCCGAACTTCGGAAGTCCATAACTCGGGAAATATGCTCGACCGACGAAAAAAAATATTTTCTTAGAACCGCAATAAAATGTTTTATAAGTGGTGAGAATTTGAAACCGATCGGGGAGTTGCTCCTAAACTACACTTAAGCCGAACATTTTCTTAAAAAGTATTTTTTTAAAGTCAACTTTTTTTACAAAAGTACCTTTTTAAAAGGATAACTTTCTTCTTAAAGTAAATTTTCTTAGAAAGTTAGCTTTTCTTAAACAAGGATCTTTTATATAAATAACTTTTTTTAAATAAATTTTTTTAAAAAAACTAAATTCTTTTAAAGTACTTTGAAAAAAATCACATTTTTCTGGTATATGAAAACCAAAAACTGATAAGATTTTTAGAAACTTTTATTTTGAAATACCGCATAATTTTTAGCTCTCAAAACATTGAAAAGTATTATTCCTTATTGTGACTATTGGTATTCTGTTGTAACGCATTGAACAATGAATTGCGACCCCATAAAGTATTTGTATTCTTAATCCCTATAACAACTCCAGTCCGTATAATGTCCATACATGCGTCGGTCTGTCTGTCTTTTGAAATTACGGTCATTCAACAAAATAAACCTTTACCTGGGAAAAGTTAAAATAATATTGTTTGTCGTTACTACGAGCAGGTTGGTATTTAAAATGGGTTAAATCGGACATCACTGTGTCAAGATATGGTCTAAAATATAGAGATACCTCCAAAAAATGTTAAAAAAATCAGGGTATTTGCTGAAATAATTTGGTAGTAAGTTTAGCGAATTGTTTACTTTTTCAAATATTTTGTTTATATTTATTACCAATACTCAAAGATTCGGCACAGCCGAATTTAACACTCTTACTTGTTGGTTTTTGATTTGTATTAACTATTAAATTAATTTTACACAGTTTTTTCTGAATTTGGATTGTATACATACAATAACTTCGTTACAAGGCCATTAAGTGGCACATCTATTGACAGTGTGTTTGATAATCTGAATGCAAGTATTTCTGTTTTTTCAATTGAAAATCGATTTACAGACCACAATATTATAATTTGCAAAATAAGAGTTAATGAAAGACATAATGAGAATATCACAAAAACGCGGTACAAGTTTGACTACCGAAAATTTGGAGATTTTCTTGACAGAAATTTAAATCTTATCGTGGTTAATGATAATCTATCTCAGTGCTGTAAAGAATTTATAGATCTAATGGCTACAGCATGATCCCAGTGTTTATCTTCTACAACGATGTCAACAAAAACTTGTTTCACTAAAAGAAAAACTGTTAATGGCTAGGAGGAAAAACAAAAACGATAAACACATTTCTGAACAGCTGTAAAGAATAAGAAAAGTTAAGTCGAAACTAGTAACAGAAAATTAATGAATGATTATTATATAAACAACATATCGTATCTGAGGGTGATGTTAAAGCGACAGGCTTTAAAAATCACTTTTTCAACATTACCTAGGATATACGCAATAGTATTCCATGTTGTATTGGAGATGGTCTAAACAATTTCAATGAATAAATGAATTTTCAACGAATAGAAGTTCCGCTAATGATAAAATAACTCCAAAAATGATTCTATGCAGGAAAGAAAAGATTTGTGAAATCATATCGGAATTATTTGCTAGCATGCTTGATCATAGTTTATACCATAATGAATTAAAAACTAAAAAAAATCACCAAAGGCATTGGTTCGACTAAAATTTATATGTTTCGACCAGTTTCTATATTACCAGTTATTGACAAAGTGTTGGAAAGGATTGTGCTTCATCAGTTATCTGAATATTTAAGCAGACATAAAATATTGCTTGAAAATCAATTTGGGTTTTCTAAAGGTTCCGGAATGGAAGAAGCTGTGGTCAATGTTGTTGACTTCATATGTGGTGGGTTCGTTGCTGGATTTAATGGTGTTGTGGTGTCTTTTTCGATCTATCAAAAGCTTTTGACTTAATGACATAAAATTTTGATCAAGAAATTAAAATTTATTAATAAGTCCAATAAATCTATTCAATTTTTAAAAGATTTCCTAGCTAATAGGAAGTAGTTTGTGCAAATTGGAAATGAGCAGAATACGTTATTAGATGTTAAATGTGGAGTACCGTAACGTAGTGTACTTGGTCTTCTTGTATTCAAAATTTATATTGATGATATTAAAATATTAATGTTAATGGGAAACTGTTTATGTTTTCTGATGATATCTTCTATATCGTGCTAAGCATGTGCAAGTTTTACAAGCTCAGATAGAATATGATGCTGCCATTTTAGCTGAGTACGTAATCCTAGCTACTCACGAGGTGACGGTTGAAGCAACGTGTTTAGTTTGTTCACTATACACGTGGAAACGATTGCCGCAACCTCAGTGCTGTGTGTAGCTGTTGTACAGAAAAGACATATGTGGAAGAAAAGAAAAATTGAATTTTACATGTTTTTGGTTCTGTTTTTCACCGTATCAAAACTTTTTGATATTTCTGGCAACGGTTGCTACAACATGAAAATCAATGGTCAACGTAGCTGCACAGATTGCCTGGTATATATCTAGCGTAAGAATTAACAAGTTGTGGTTAAATGCAAGTAACACCAAGTTCGTACGTTTGAGACCATACAGATTAGCATACACATGACCAAATAATGAGGATTCATATTAATGGTGTTCCAATTACGGAATCTGAATCTATTAAGTTAAGTACCTTGGATTATTTGTTATGTTATTAAATCTAAAATATCTTCAACTATGGGAATATTGTATAAATTTAAATACAAATTTGATCGACATACAAAGATGCTGGTTTATCAAAGTTTGGTTCACAGTCATCTGATATCATACATAAAATATCTTTCAAAACTTTGCGTCAAATGTTCTTCGCATTAGAGGGTTATACAAAATGCATTTAATTAAATTTATTTTTAAATCTATCAATGGAATTGGTAATTATTAGACAGAGTCAAAATTTAAGCTACCAAGATGACGCCTGGAGTTATCCAAACAACGAATACGTTTTGCTGGATCTGTTGAATTTAATAAATTGCCAATATCGCTAAGGAGTTCATTTTCTTTACAATACTTAAAACTGAATTTAAACGATTTCTACTAAATAATCTAGCAACACTTCTTTCGTAAACTTAAATTTGTAAATTTTATTTTAAGTAGTAAATATTATTATGTAAACATTTAACACTAGTTGCCTTCTGTCATTTTGCTGCTGAGGCATTAAACAAAAAGATTTATATATTATATTCTTTGTAAATAAATATTGATAAAAAAAATTGTAAAACAATACGTAGATTGTACTTCCAGCTCAAACTATGCATGTCCGCGTTAAGTGTGTGTAACCCTAATTGGAACCGAACAATTTGAGTAGTCAATGTCGTTTAAAAAAGTATAAAATAAATAATCGAATTTGTTGATATACTTTCACTTATTACGGACTCACTATCTCCACAAAATTAGAAAAACAAAAATCCCGCTATATTTTGAAATATTATCCAAAATAACTCCTGGTAATTGTAAATCCCTGCGGATCTGCTGTGAGAGTCAAAATAGAGTAAACACCTTAGTAATTCATATTAAAGTTTTATTGAAAGTAATTAACACAAGATCAAAGATAAATACAAGGAATTCAAGATATATTTAATAATTGCTAAACGCAATATAAACATTAAACAAAAGTAATACAAAACAGAAATAAGTGTTCTTTATTTAGAAAATGACAAGTGTTACACGTCAAAAAAAGTAAACAGCAAACAAAAGGCAACAGAACTTCAATAAAAAAGTAAACTTTTTAATTTTTTTAATATTTGGGTAATTTTCCTTTGGCCTTAAGCACCTCATTAAGACCCCTAGGCATCGACTCGACAAAATATTTTGTTATATCAGGGGAGATTTTGCTCCATTTTTCTCTTAGAGCTTTCTTTAAGTCTTCTTTGCTTCAAAAGGCCCATTTTGTTTTCCCTAAAATGATAGTGCACCTTTTTCTACGTAATACATTCTCTTGCTTCGTCTTGGTTATGTATGGTTTCTTGCGTGGTATCGTTCTATATAGGCCCTTTTTGTGAAGCGCTGTCTTTACTCTACTCGCACTTACTGGTTTGCTTGATGTTTGCGTTATGTTTTCTGATAACTTAACTGCATATGGACCTAAATCACATATTTCATTTAAGTTTATTAAGTCTTAAAAAAAAATTACATGTCTTAAATATTGTTTAAAAGTACTAAATGGATAGCAAAACCTGACAAGTTTACACTTTTCGTGACTTGTTTAACATTTTACGATAGAATTTTAGGGTAAGTTTAATATTCTGACTCAAATTTTTCCATCAGCTCGGTATCGCGAGATAATCGCTTTTAAATAGTCCAGAAATTAACCTACTCGACAGCGTTCCTATCTGTATTTAATAATATTGTTGGGATTTAATAATTACCAGCACTGATTTTAGAGTTTAAATTTTTAACACTAGTGTAATTATATTACAAAACTGCTACATTTTTTTCTGACAGCTTTATTCATACTATTATAGCCCAGCACTCGAAATTCGAGTGAAAATTCTAGGAAACATTATTTTTTCATACAATTTTTATCTTCCAATGTTTTTTAATCTATATATATATATAAATTTTCGAATATTCAAATGAGCCTTAAGGTAAGTTAATCAATTTTAGCAATTCACAATTCAACACAGAGCGTCTGATACATAATCTAAATCATTCGCATTAACAGGGCGTAACGAATTATTATAAATATTTTATTTTATTTAATTTAATATATTTTTAAGACAGATTAAATATAAATTTTATTATACTCAGCTTCTCCTCCATATTAACTATAACTATGCCAATTTTCACACTTCTCCGTCCCCGCGTATTGCTTAAAAAGGAAACTAAAAATGTACCATCACGTATTAATATATAGATGTTTATTTCTTAAAATATATATATATTTATATATTTTACTTGCGCACGCCTTCCTGACTCATTTTATAAGATCAGTATATCCCTCCTTGTTAAGCGTTGGTGGACACGGCTATTTAGTAGACTACGTGGTAGAGCATTCGAGTAGTTTGCTATTTGGCTAAGGACTTAATGGTGCCTTTGTGATTTTCTTAAATACCAGGGTGTGCCTGTTAAATTTTTAAAATTTTGGTTTGCCAACTTTGTATCCACTCTAAGTTGCAGGCTGTTTCCCGTAACAAATACCGTGGCAACAAATTAGTTCGAACATCGATTAATGAATCAGAAGCTTACAAACGAGACTTAACTTTGAGTTAATGCAATTAGGAACGTTTATTGGCCTAAGTGTAATTTTATTTATGCCCTTCAAACCACTGCGTAGAGGATATATATCAGTTTATCATTCCGTTTGTAACGCATCGAAAAAAATATTTGCGACCCAGAAATAACACCATTAAACCCTCTTTAATATTACATATATTTGTTTTGAACATAAACAGTTTGCCGTCAATCAAGGGCTTTGTTCTGTAAAATGGCTACTAGGTGAAAAAGAAAAGCTTGATGAGAGAAGCAAATGCGCAGATCTTTTAATAAGTGAGAAAGTGGAGTGACTCGATTTGGTTAATGAGGCATTTGTCGAAATAAGTGACGGAAAGCAAATTTTAAAACCTTTCTTTCAATTTTACAATTTGATTGAACTGCAACATAAGGATTCCATAAAACTGATGCGTATCTTTTAACATCCATAAGTTCTTTCAAAGAGGAATGCTTTTTTAAGGTAGCTGGCGTTAAAATACCCAAAGCCAAAGTGGGGATCATACATTGCAATGTTTCGAGAGCTTTAAAATTATGCGATATTTGAAAAAAAAAGTTTCAAACTAACCTTGACTGGAAATCTTGTCAATTTTAGTTTCGGCTTATATCAGCAAAATGTTCAGATATTAACTTGAAAAAATTATTAAATATTTTCATCTTAACTGGCTAGTAAGGGTGAGATTAAAAAATGTTTACATACATAAAATGCAATAATAGGGAAACTATTGATCCTAGAGTTTTGATTTTTTTATTTAATTTAAATTATATTAAAGCTTGCAAAAAAAGACATATTTCCGTTTAAAATCTCGCCACTGGCATAAGGTGCGGATAGTTTAGATTTGCCCTCCTTGTTACAAAAACCACTTTTTTACCATAGTAAAAGGATGCCAAATCTGGCCAAAAATATGAGGACACATTGTGTTGGCTTAAGAGAGGAAGGAGTCTTCTTTGCACACACTTCTTAATACAAATTTCGGTTTTTATAGTGCCCGTTGTAAAAAACTACTTGCTTCTTTTTCCGCAACTGCATATCGCTTGGCATACCAGGAAATATTTTTTTGAAAATTTCGTATGTCCAACATTTCCTAGAGCATTAGCAACATAAAGATTTTAAACTGGAAGCTGCGTACGTTTCATCCTCTATTATGCAGCAGAAGTATTTTTTTATGAAACCTAATTTAAATTTACGTGCTCAGTTTTTGCGCCTCTAACTTTTTTTCAGCGTTCATATCTGTAACTTCGTTGAGTTTGTATATTTTAGAACCTACATTGGCTTAACTTTTCGCAACAAATTGCCCTGCTTTTCTATCTGATGTGTTGGGAGCTCTTCTCAATATGCACTCTCTCGCACAAAGAGAGACCGCACAAAACAAGTTTGAGTCTGCTTCCTATATTCTTCGCCTTAAAAACGACGTGAAAGTTTGTTTCTTACTGATTCATATTGCCTATCAATGGTCAACTTCTCTAGATAGTTTCCAATATCATTGGAAACAGTTTGATTTGTTATGAAAATATTTAATAATTTTAGCACGTACTTTTATTTCGTCAGTCCTTTTTGTCAAACTACAACATCAAAGTTGTCATTAAGCATAATAAAGAAATCAAAAATTGCTTGCAAAAAAAATTAATATTATTTCGATATCCCTCCATATGTTTATCTAAAGATAGACAAATAGATCTAATACAAATAATACATTAAAAACAAATCGGTCTAAAAAATATAGCCTAAACATATATGTACATAAATAATAACACTGCGGAACAAATTCAGGTTAGCAAAAGTTAGGTCGATTCTGAGAGTGAGGGGTGAAAATAGAGGCTAAATTAGAAGACCCGTATCGCGGCGTTTGTTTATGTTAGTTCGAATTTTTTTTAATGGACCTTCGAACTTTGCAGTCAAATGCCGATTTTCAGCATATTTATATGGTTTTTTGGATATAACTCATCGACTAATTGATATTTTTCAATCTGTAGAAGCCAAATTATTGCTAGAGACCTGTGCAACAATTAAAATTTTATTAAAAATTGATTTAGAAAATTTTTGCGGTGCTTATGAAGCATTGGAAAAATAATAATTATAATTTTGAATAGACTGTTTCTGTATGAAATTTTTCTACTTAGGGCGGCCGTGAGGTTTGAACCCTTAACCTTCACATACACTCGTATTTGCACTTTTTGGTTCGCGATTTAACACACTCACCTAAAGTCGGGCCTACGAGCAGTGTGGTTAGAATCAGTTTTCATACCATACAGCTTTAACTTCGTATTAATTTCAGAACATACAACTCTGTCCAAACAAACAATCGTTATTTTTGAATTTTTTAATATTTTTGTATTTATACTTCTAATTTCCACTATTCTCAGTTTCGTAAGAGTTGCCATATGTGATGTACGGTTTTTACACACTACATACATCTTGCACTTTTAACATATATTTGACATGATACTTTGAAGCGAAAATTTTTGTTTATTAGATTTGAAGTCATTTTTCAGACATATTACAATTAATATGCAAATTTTAATTTTTTAATTTTTAACTTTTAATTTTTAATGTTTAATTTTTAATTTTTAATTTTTAATTTTTAATTTTTAATTTTTAATTTTTAATTTTTAATTTTTAATTTTTAATTTTTAATTTTTAATTTTTAATTTTTAATTTTTTATTTTTAATTTTTAATTTTTAATTTTTAATTTTTAATTTTTAATTTTTTAATTTTTAATTTTTAATTTTTAATTTTTAATTTTAATTTTTAATTTTTAATTTTTAACTTTTAATTTTTAATTTTTAACTTTTAATTTTTAATTTTTAATTTTTAATTTTTAATTTTTAATTTTTAATTTTTAATTTTTAATTTTTAATTTTTAATTTTTAATTTTTAATTTTTAATTTTTAATTTTTAATTTTTAATTTTTAATTTTTAATTTTTAATTTTTAATTTTTAATTTTTAATTTTTAATTTTTAATTTTTAATTTTTAATTTTTAATTTTTAATTTTTAATTTTTAATTTTTAATTTTTAATTTTTAATTTTTAATTTTTAATTTTTAATTTTTAATTTTTAATTTTTAATTTTTAATTTTTAATTTTTAATTTTTAATTTTTAATTTTTAATTTTTAATTTTTAATTTTTAATTTTTAATTTTTAATTTTTAATTTTTAATTTTTAATTTTTAATTTTTAATTTTTAATTTTAATTTTTAATTTTTAATTTTTAATTTTTAATTTTTAATTTTTAATTTTTAATTTTTAATTTTTATTTTTAATTTTTAATTTTTAATTTTTAATTTTAATTTTTAATTTTTAATTTTTAATTTTTAATTTTTAATTTTTAATTTTTAATTTTTAATTTTTAATTTTTAATTTTTAATTTTTAATTTTTAATTTTTAATTTTTAATTTTTAATTTTTAATTTTTAATTTTTAATTTTTAATTTTTAATTTTTAATTTTTAATTTTTAATTTTTAATTTTTAATTTTTAATTTTTAATTTTTAATTTTTAATTTTTAATTTTAATTTTTAATTTAAATTTTTAATTTTTAATTTTTAATTTTTAATTTTTAATTTTTAATTTTTAATTTTTAAATTAAAATTTTTAATTTTTAATTTTTAATTTTTTAATTTTTAATTTTTAATTTTAATTTTTAATTTTTAACTTTTAATTTTTAATTTTTAATTTTTAATTTTTAATTTTTAATTTTTGATTTTTAGTTTTTTATTTTTAATTTTTAATTTTTAATTTTTAATTTTTAATTTTTAATTTTTAATTTTTAATTTTTAATTTTTAATTTTTAATTTTTAATTTTTAGTTTTTAATTTTTAATTTTTAATTTTTAGTTTTTAATTTTTAATTTTTAATTTTTAATTTTTAATTTTTAATTTTTAATTTTTAATTTTTAATTTTTAATTTTTAATTTTTAATTTTTAATTTTTAATTTTTAATTTTTAATTTTTATTTTTAATTTTTATTTTTAATTTTTAATTTTTAATTTTTAATTTTTAATTTTTAATTTTTAATTTTTAATTTTTAATTTTTAATTTTTAATTTTTAATTTTTAATTTTAATTTTTAATTTTTAATTTTAATTTTTAATTTTTAATTTTTAATTTTTAATTTTTAATTTTTAATTTTTAATTTTTAATTTTTAATTTTTAATTTTTAATTTTTAATTTTTAATTTTTAATTTTTAATTTTTTAATTTTTAGTTTTTTAATTTTTATATTAAATTTTTATTTTTTAATTTTAATTATTAATTTTTAATTTTTAATTTTTAATTTTTAATTTTTAATTTTTAATTTTTAATTTTTAATTTTTAATTTTTAATTTTTAATTTTTAATTTTTAATTTTTAATTTTTAATTTTTAATTTTTAATTTTTAATTTTTAATTTTTAATTTTTAATTTTTAATTTTTAATTTTTAATTTTTAATTTTTAATTTTTAATTTTTTAATTTTTAATTTTTAATTTTTAATTTTTAATTTTTAATTTTTAATTTTTAATTTTTAATTTTTAATTTTTAATTTTTAATTTTTAATTTTTAATTTTTAATTTTTAATTTTTAATTTTTAATTTTTAATTTTTAATTTTTAATTTTTAATTTTAATTTTTAATTTTTAATTTTTAATTTTTAATTTTAATTTTTAATTTTTAATTTTTAATTTTAATTTTTAATTTTTAATTTTTAATTTTTAATTTTTAATTTTTAATTTTTAATTTTTAATTTTTAATTTTTAATTTTTAATTTTTAATTTTTAATTTTAATTTTAATTTTTAATTTTTAATTTTTAATTTTTAATTTTTAATTTTTTATTTTTAATTTTTAATTTTTAATTTTTTAATTTTTAATTTTTAATTTTTAATTTTAATTTTTAATTTTTAATTTTTAACTTTTAATTTTTAATTTTTAACTTTTAATTTTTAATTTTTAATTTTTAATTTTTAATTTTTAATTTTTAATTTTTAATTTTTAATTTTTAATTTTTAATTTTTAATTTTTAATTTTTAATTTTTAATTTTTAATTTTTAATTTTTAATTTTTAATTTTTAATTTTAATATTTAATTTTTAATTTTTAATTTTTATTTTTTAATTTTTAATTTTTAATTTTTAATTTTTAATTTTTAATTTTTAATTTTTAATTTTTAATTTTTAATTTTTAATTTTTAATTTTTAATTTTTAATTTTTAATTTTTAGTTTTTAATTTTTAATTTTCAATTTTTAATTTTTTAATTTTTAATTTTAAATTTTAATTTTTATTTTTTAATTTTTAATTTTTAATTTTTAATTTTTAATTTTTAATTTTTAATTTTTAATTTTTAATTTTTAATTTTTAATTTTTAATTTTTAATTTTTAATTTTTAATTTTTAATTTTTAATTTTTAATTTTTAATTTTTAATTTTTAATTTTTAATTTTTAATTTTTAATTTAAATTTTTAATTTTTAATTTTTAATTTTTAATTTTTAATTTTTAAATTAAAATTTTTAATTTTTAATTTTTAATTTTTTAATTTTTAATTTTTAATTTTAATTTTTAATTTTTAACTTTTAATTTTTAATTTTTAATTTTTAATTTTTAATTTTTAATTTTTAATTTTTGATTTTTAGTTTTTTATTTTTAATTTTTAATTTTTAATTTTTAATTTTTAATTTTTAATTTTTAATTTTTAATTTTTAATTTTTAATTTTTAATTTTTAATTTTTAATTTTTAGTTTTTAATTTTTAATTTTTAATTTTTAGTTTTTAATTTTTAATTTTTAATTTTTAATTTTTAATTTTTAATTTTTAATTTTTAATTTTTAATTTTTAATTTTTATTTTTAATTTTTATTTTTAATTTTTAATTTTTAATTTTTAATTTTTAATTTTTAATTTTTAATTTTTAATTTTTAATTTTTAATTTTTAATTTTTAATTTTTAATTTTTAATTTTTAATTTTTAATTTTTAATTTTTAATTTTTAATTTTTAATTTTTAATTTTTAATTTTTAATTTTTAATTTTTAATTTTTAATTTTTAATTTTTAATTTTTAATTTTAATTTTTAATTTTTAATTTTTAATTTTTAATTTTTAATTTTTTAATTTTTAATTTTTAATTTTTAATTTTTAATTTTTTAATTTTTAGTTTTTAATTTTTATATTAAATTTTTATTTTTTAATTTTAATTATTAATTTTTAATTTTTAATTTTTAATTTTTAATTTTTAATTTTTAATTTTTAATTTTTAATTTTTAATTTTTAATTTTTAATTTTTAATTTTTAATTTTTAATTTTTAATTTTTAATTTTTAATTTTTAATTTTTAATTTTTAATTTTTAATTTTTAATTTTTAATTTTTAATTTTTAATTTTTAATTTTTAATTTTTAATTTTTAATTTTTAATTTTTAATTTTTAATTTTTAATTTTTAATTTTTAATTTTTAATTTTTAATTTTTAATTTTTAATTTTTAATTTTTAATTTTTAATTTTTAATTTTTAATTTTTAATTTTTAATTTTTAATTTTAATTTTTAATTTTTAATTTTTAATTTTTAATTTTTAATTTTTAATTTTTAATTTTTAATTTTTAATTTTTAATTTTTAATTTTTAATTTTTAATTTTTAATTTTTAGTTTTTAATTTTTAATTTTCAATTTTTAATTTTTAATTTTTAATTTTAAATTTTAATTTTTATTTTTTAATTTTTAATTTTTAATTTTTAATTTTTAATTTTTAATTTATAATTTTTGATTTTTAATTTTTAAGTTTTAATTTTAATTTATAATTTTTAATTATTAGTTTTTAATTTTTAATTTTCAAATTTTAATTTTTATTTTTAGTTTTTAATTTTTAATTTTTATTTTTAATGTTTAATTTTTAATTTTTAATTTTTAATTTTTAATTTTTAATTTTTAATTTTTAATTTTTAATTTATAATTTTTAATTTTTAGTTTTTAGTTTTTAATTTTTAATTCTTAATTTTTAATTTTTAATTTTTAATTTTTAATTTTTAATTTTTAATTTTTAATTTTTAATTTTTAATTTTTAATTTTTAATTTTTAATTTTTAATTTTTAATTTTTAATTTTTAATTTTTAATTTTTAATTTTTAATTTTTAATTTTTAATTTTTAATTTTTAATTTTTAATTTTTAATTTTTAATTTTTAATTTTTAATTTTTAATTTTTAATTTTTAATTTTTAATTTTTAATTTTTAATTTTTAATTTTTAATTTTTAATTTTTAATTTTTAATTTTTAATTTTTAATTTTTAATTTTTAATTTTTAATTTTTAATTTTTAATTTTTAATTTTTAATTTTTAATTTTTAATTTTTAATTTTTAATTTTTAATTTTTAATTTTTAATTTTTAGTTTTTAATTTTCAATTTTTAATTTTTAATTTTTAATTTTTAATTTTTAATTTTCAACTTTTAATTTTTAATTTTAAATTTTCTATTTTTAATTTTTAATTTTTAATTTTTAATTTTTAATTTTTAATTTTTAATTTTTAATTTTTAATTTTTAATTTTTAATTTTTAATTTTTAATTTTTAATTTTTAATTTTTAATTTTTAATTTTTAATTTTTAATTTTTAATTTTTAATTTTTAATTTTTAATTTTTAATTTTTAATTTTTAATTTTTAATTTTTAATTTTTAATTTTTAATTTTAATTTTTAATTTTTAATTTTTAATTTTTAATTTTTAATTTTTAATTTTTAATTTTTAATTTTTAATTTTTAATTTTTAATTTTTAATTTTTAATTTTTAATTTTTAATTTTTAATTTTTAATTTTTAATTTTTAATTTTTAATTTTTAATTTTTAATTTTTAATTTTTAATTTTTAATTTTTAACTTTTAATTTTTAATTTTTAATTTTTAATTTTTAATTTTATTTTTAATTTTTAATTTTTAATTTTTAATTTTTAATTTTTAATTTTTAATTTTTAATTTTTAATTTTTAATTTTTAATTTTTAATTTTTAATTTTTAATTTTTAATTTTTAATTTTTAATTTTTAATTTTTAATATTTAATATTTAATTTTTAATTTTTAATTTTTAATTTTTAATTTTAATTTTTAATTTTTAATTTTTAATTTTTAATTTTTAATTTTTAATTTTTAATTTTTAATTTTTAATTTTTAATTTTTAATTTTTAATTTTTAATTTTTAATTTTTAATTTTTAATTTTTAATTTTTAATTTTTAATTTTTAATTTTTAATTTTTAATTTTTAATTTTTAATTTTTAATTTTTAATTTTTAATTTTTAATTTTTAATTTTTAATTTTTAATTTTTAATTTTTAATTTTTAATTTTTAATTTTAATATTTAATTTTTAATTTTTATTTTTTAATTTTTAATTTTTAATTTTTAATTTTTAATTTTTAATTTTTAATTTTTAATTTTTAATTTTTAATTTTTAATTTTTAATTTTTAATTTTTAATTTTTAATTTTTAGTTTTTAATTTTTAATTTTCAATTTTTAATTTTTAATTTTTAATTTTAAATTTTAATTTTTATTTTTTAATTTTTAATTTTAAATTTTTAATTTTTAATTTTTAATTTTTAATTTTTAATTTATAATTTTTGATTTTTAATTTTTAAGTTTTAATTTTAATTTATAATTTTTAATTATTAGTTTTTAATTTTTAATTTTCAAATTTTAATTTTTATTTTTAGTTTTTAATTTTTAATTTTTATTTTTAATGTTTAATTTTTAATTTTTAATTTTTAATTTTTAATTTTTAATTTTTAATTTTTAATTTTTAATTTTTAATTTTTAATTTATAATTTTTAATTTTTAGTTTTTAGTTTTTAATTTTTAATTCTTAATTTTTAATTTTTAATTTTTAATTTTTAATTTTTAATTTTTAATTTTTAATTTTTAATTTTTAATTTTTAATTTTTAATTTTTAATTTTTAATTTTTAATTTTTAATTTTTAATTTTTAATTTTTAATTTTTAATTTTTAATTTTTAATTTTTAATTTTTAATTTTTAATTTTTAATTTTTAATTTTTAATTTTTAATTTTTAATTTTTAATTTTTAATTTTTAATTTTTAATTTTTAATTTTTAATTTTTAATTTTTAATTTTTAATTTTTAGTTTTTAATTTTCAATTTTTAATTTTTAATTTTTAATTTTTAATTTTTAATTTTCAACTTTTAATTTTTAATTTTAAATTTTCTATTTTTAATTTTTAATTTTTAATTTTTAATTTTTAATTTTTAATTTTTAATTTTTAATTTTTAATTTTTAATTTTTAATTTTTAATTTTTAATTTTTAATTTTTAATTTTTAATTTTTAATTTTTAATTTTTAATTTTTAATTTTTAATTTTTAATTTTTAATTTTTAATTTTTAATTTTTAATTTTTAATTTTTAATTTTTAATTTTTAATTTTTAATTTTTAATTTTTAATTTTTAATTTTTAATTTTTAATTTTTAATTTTTAATTTTTAATTTTTAATTTTTAATTTTTAATTTTTAATTTTTAATTTTTAATTTTTAATTTTTAATTTTTAATTTTTAATTTTTAATTTTTAATTTTTAATTTTTAATTTTTAATTTTTAATTTTTAATTTTTAATTTTTAATTTTTAATTTTTAATTTTTAATTTTTAATTTTTAATTTTTAATTTTTAATTTTTAATTTTTAATTTTTAATTTTTAATTTTTAATTTTTAATTTTTAATTTTTAATTTTTAATTTTTAATTTTTAATTTTTAATTTTTAATTTTTAATTTTTAATTTTTAATTTTTAATTTTTAATTTTTAATTTTTAATTTTTAATTTTTAATTTTTAATTTTTAATTTTTAATTTTTAATTTTTAATTTTTAATTTTTAATTTTTAATTTTTAATTTTTAATTTTTAATTTTTAATTTTTAATTTTTAATTTTTAATTTTTAATTTTTAATTTTTAATTTTTAATTTTTAATTTTTAATTTTTAATTTTTAATTTTTAATTTTTAATTTTTAATTTTTAATTTTTAATTTTTAATTTTTAATTTTTAATTTTTAATTTTTAATTTTTAATTTTTAATTTTTAATTTTTAATTTTTAATTTTTAATTTTTAATTTGTAATTTGTAATTTTTAATTTTTAATTTTTAATTTTTAATTTTTAATTTTTAATTTTTAATTTTTAATTTTTAATTTTTATTTTTAATTTTTAATTTTTAATTTTTAATTTTTAATTTTTAATTTTTAATTTTTAATTTTTAATTTTTAATTTTTAATTTTTAATTTTTAATTTTTAATTTTTAATTTTTAATTTTTAATTTTTAATTTTTAATTTTTAATTTTTAATTTTTAATTTTTAATTTTTAATTTTTAATTTTTAATTTTTAATTTTTAATTTTTAATTTTTAATTTTTAATTTTTAATTTTTAATTTTTAATTTTTAATTTTTAATTTTTAATTTTTAATTTTTAATTTTTAATTTTTAATTTTTAATTTTTAATTTTTAATTTTTAATTTTTAATTTTTAATTTTTAATTTTTAATTTTTAATTTTTAATTTTTAATTTTTAATTTTTAATTTTTAATTTTTAATTTTTAATTTTTAATTTTTAATTTTTAATTTTTAATTTTTAATTTTTAATTTTTAATTTTTAATTTTTAATTTTTAATTTTTAATTTTTAATTTTTAATTTTTAATTTTTAATTTTTAATTTTTAATTTTTAATTTTTAATTTTTAATTTTTAATTTTTAATTTTTAATTTTTAATTTTTAATTTTTAATTTTTAATTTTTAATTTTTAATTTTTAATTTTTAATTTTTAATTTTTAATTTTTAATTTTTAATTTTTAATTTTTAATTTTTAATTTTTAATTTTTAATTTTTAATTTTTAATTTTTAATTTTTAATTTTTAATTTTTAATTTTTAATTTTTAATTTTTAATTTTTAATTTTTAATTTTTAATTTTTAATTTTTAATTTTTAATTTTTAATTTTTAATTTTTAATTTTTAATTTTTAATTTTTAATTTTTAATTTTTAATTTTTAATTTTTAATTTTTAATTTTTAATTTTTAATTTTTAATTTTTAATTTTTAATTTTTAATTTTTAATTTTTAATTTTTAATTTTTAATTTTTAATTTTTAATTTTTAATTTTTAATTTTTAATTTTTAATTTTTAATTTTTAATTTTTAATTTTTAATTTTTAATTTTTAATTTTTAATTTTTAATTTTTAATTTTTAATTTTTAATTTTTAATTTTTAATTTTTAATTTTTAATTTTTAATTTTTAATTTTTAATTTTTAATTTTTAATTTTTAATTTTTAATTTTTAATTTTTAATTTTTAATTTTTAATTTTTAATTTTTAATTTTTAATTTTTAATTTTTAATTATTAACTTTTAATTTTTAATTTTTAACTTTTAATTTTTAATTTTTAATTTTTAATTTTTAATTTTTAATTTTTAATTTTTAATTTTTAATTTTTAATTTTTAATTTTTAATTTTTAATTTTTAATTTTTAATTTTTAATTTTTAATTTTTAATTTTAATTTTTAATTTTTAATTTTTAATTTTTAATTTTTAATTTTTAATTTTTAATTTTTAATTTTTAATTTTTAATTTTTAATTTTTAATTTTTAATTTTTAATTTTTAATTTTTAATTTTTAATTTTTAATTTTTAATTTTTAATTTTTAATTTTTAATTTTTAATTTTTAATTTTTAATTTTTAATTTTTAATTTTTAATTTTTAATTTTTAATTTTTAATTTTTAATTTTTAATTTTTAATTTTTAATTTTTAATTTTTAATTTTTAATTTTTAATTTTTAATTTTTAATTTTTAATTTTTAATTTTTAATTTTTAATTTTTAATTTTTAATTTTTAATTTTTAATTTTTAATTTTTAATTTTTAGTTTTTAATTTTTAATTTTTAATTTTTAATTTTTAATTTTTAATTTTTAATTTTTAATTTTTAATTTTTAATTTTTAATTTTTAATTTTTAATTTATAATTTTTAATTTTTAGTTTTTAGTTTTTAATTTTTAATTTTTAATTTTTAATTTTTAATTTTTAATTTTTAATTTTTAATTTTTAATTTTTAATTTTTAATTTTTAATTTTTAATTTTTAATTTTTAATTTTTAATTTTTAATTTTTAATTTTTAATTTTTAATTTTTAATTTTTAATTTTTAATTTTTAATTTTTAATTTTTAATTTTTAATTTTTAATTTTTAATTTTTAATTTTTAATTTTTAATTTTTAATTTTTAATTTTTAATTTTTAATTTTTAATTTTTAATTTTTAATTTTTAATTTTTAATTTTTAATTTTTAATTTTTAATTTTTAATTTTTAATTTTTAATTTTTAATTTTTAATTTTTAATTTTTAATTTTTAATTTTTAATTTTTAATTTTTAATTTTTAATTTTTAATTTTTAATTTTTAATTTTTAATTTTTAATTTTTAATTTTTAATTTTTAATTTTTAATTTTTAATTTTTAATTTTTAATTTTCTATTTTTAATTTTTAATTTTTAATTTTTAATTTTTAATTTTTAATTTTTAATTTTTAATTTTTAATTTTTAATTTTTAATTTTTAATTTTTAATTTTTAATTTTTAATTTTTAATTTTTAATTTTTAATTTTTAATTTTTAATTTTTAATTTTTAATTTTTAATTTTTAATTTTTAATTTTTAATTTTTAATTTTTAATTTTTAATTTTTAATTTTTAATTTTTAATTTTTAATTTTTAATTTTTAATTTTTAATTTTTAATTTTTAATTTTTAATTTTTAATTTTTAATTTTTAATTTTTAATTTTTAATTTTTAATTTTTAATTTTTAATTTTTAATTTTTAATTTTTAATTTTTAATTTTTAATTTTTAATTTTTAATTTTTAATTTTTAATTTTTAATTTTTAATTTTTAATTTTTAATTTTTAATTTTTAATTTTTAATTTTTAATTTTTAATTTTTAATTTTTAATTTTTAATTTTTAATTTTTAATTTTTAATTTTTAATTTTTAATTTTTAATTTTTAATTTTTAATTTTTAATTTTTAATTTTTAATTTTTAATATTTAATATTTAATTTTTAATTTTTAATTTTTAATTTTTAATTTTTAATTTTTAATTTTTAATTTTTAATTTTTAATTTTTAATTTTTAATTTTTAATTTTTAATTTTTAATTTTTAATTTTTAATTTTTAATTTTTAATTTTTAATTTTTAATTTTTAATTTTTAATTTTTAATTTTTAATTTTTAATTTTTAATTTTTAATTTTTAATTTTTAATTTTTAATTTTTAATTTTTAATTTTTAATTTTTAATTTTTAATTTTTAATTTTTAATTTTTAATTTTTAATTTTTAATTTTTAATTTTTAATTTTTAATTTTTAATTTTTAATTTTTAATTTTTAATTTTTAATTTTTAATTTTTAATTTTTAATTTTTAATTTTTAATTTTTAATTTTTAATTTTTAATTTTTAATTTTCAATTTTTAATTTTTAATTTTTAATTTTTAATTTTTAATTTTTAATTTTTAATTTTTAATTTTTAATTTTTAATTTTTAATTTTTAATTTTTAATTTTTAATTTTTAATTTTTAATTTTTAATTTTTAATTTTAATTTTTAATTTTTAATTATTAGTTTTTAATTTTTAATTTTCAATTTTTAATTTTTAATTTTTAATTTTTAATTTTTAATTTTTAATTTTTAATGTTTAATTTTTAATTTTTAATTTTTAATTTTTAATTTTTAATTTTTAATTTTTAATTTTTAATTTTTAATTTTTAATTTTTAATTTTTAATTTTTAATTTTTAATTTTTAATTTTTAATTTTTAATTTTTAATTTTTAATTTTTAATTTTTAATTTTTAATTTTTAATTTTTAATTTTTAATTTTTAATTTTTAATTTTTAATTTTTAATTTTTAATTTTTAATTTTTAATTTTTAATTTTTAATTTTTAATTTTTAATTTTTAATTTTTAATTTTTAATTTTTAATTTTTAATTTTTAATTTTTAATTTTTAATTTTTAATTTTTAATTTTTAATTTTTAATTTTTAATTTTTAATTTTTAATTTTTAATTTTTAATTTTTAATTTTTAATTTTTAATTTTCAATTTTTAATTTTTAATTTTTAATTTTTAATTTTCAACTTTTAATTTTTAATTTTTAATTTTTATTTTTAATTTTTAATTTTTAATTTTTAATTTTTAATTTTTAATTTTTAATTTTTAATTTTTAATTTTTAATTTTTAATTTTTAATTTTTAATTTTTAATTTTTAATTTTTAATTTTTAATTTTTAATTTTTAATTTTTAATTTTTAATTTTTAATTTTTAATTTTTAATTTTTAATTTTTAATTTTTAATTTTTAATTTTTAATTTTTAATTTTTAATTTTTAATTTTTAATTTTTAATTTTTAATTTTTAATTTTTAATTTTTAATTTTTAATTTTTAATTTTTAATTTTTAATTTTTAATTTTTAATTTTTAATTTTTAATTTTTAATTTTTAATTTTTAATTTTTAATTTTTAATTTTTAATTTTTAATTTTTAATTTTTAATTTTTAATTTTTAATTTTTAATTTTAATTTTTAATTTTTAATTTTTAATTTTTAATTTTTAATTTTTAATTTTTAATTTTTAATTTTTAATTTTTAATTTTTAATTTTTAATTTTTAATTTTTAATTTTTAATTTTTAATTTTTAATTTTTAATTTTTAATTTTTAATTTTTAATTTTTAATTTTTAATTTTTAATTTTTAATTTTTAATTTTTAATTTTTAATTTTTAATTTTTAATTTTTAATTTTTAATTTTTAATTTTTAATTTTTAATTTTTAATTTTTAATTTTTAATTTTTAATTTTTAATTTTTAATTTTTAATTTTTAATTTTTAATTTTTAATTTTTAATTTTTAATTTTTAATTTTTAATTTTTAATTTTTAATTTTTAATTTTTAATTTTTAATTTTTAATTTTTAATTTTTAATTTTTAATTTTTAATTTTTAATTTTTAATTTTTAATTTTTAATTTTTAATTTTTAATTTTTAATTTTTAATTTTTAATTTTTAATTTTTAATTTTTAATTTTTAATTTTTAATTTTTAATTTTTAATTTTTAATTTTTAATTTTTAATTTTTAATTTTTAATTTTTAATTTTTAATTTTTAATTTTTAATTTTTAATTTTTAATTTTTAATTTTTAATTTTTAATTTTTAATTTTTAATTTTTAATTTTTAATTTTTAATTTTTAATTTTTAATTTTTAATTTTTAATTTTTAATTTTTAATTTTTAATTTTTAATTTTTAATTTTTAATTTTTAATTTTTAATTTTTAATTTTTAATTTTTAATTTTTAATTTTTAATTTTTAATTTTTAATTTTTAATTTTTAATTTTTAATTTTTAATTTTTAATTTTTAATTTTTAATTTTTAATTTTTAATTTTTAATTTTTAATTTTTAATTTTTAATTTTTAATTTTTAATTTTTAATTTTTAATTTTTAATTTTTAATTTTTAATTTTTAATTTTTAATTTTTAATTTTTAATTTTTAATTTTTAATTTTTAATTTTTAATTTTTAATTTTTAATTTTTAATTTTTAATTTTTAATTTTTAATTTTTAATTTTTAATTTTTAATTTTTAATTTTTAATTTTTAATTTTAAATTTTTAATTTTTAATTTTTAATTTTTAATTTTTAATTTTTAATTTTTAATTTTTAATTTTTAATTTTTAATTTTTAATTTTTAATTTTTAATTTTTAATTTTTAATTTTTAATTTTTAATTTTTAATTTTTAATTTTTAATTTTTAATTTTTAATTTTTAATTTTTAATTTTTAATTTTTAATTTTTAATTTTTAATTTTTAATTTTTAATTTTTAATTTTTAATTTTTAATTTTTAATTTTTAATTTTTAATTTTTAATTTTTAATTTTTAATTTTTAATTTTTAATTTTTAATTTTTAATTTTTAATTTTTAATTTTTAATTTTTAATTTTTAATTTTTAATTTTTAATTTTTAATTTTTAATTTTTAATTTTTAATTTTTAATTTTTAATTTTTAATTTTTAATTTTTAATTTTTAATTTTTAATTTTTAATTTTTAATTTTTAATTTTTAATTTTTAATTTTTAATTTTTAATTTTTAATTTTTAATTTTTAATTTTTAATTTTTAATTTTTAATTTTTAATTTTTAATTTTTAATTTTTAATTTTTAATTTTTAATTTTTAATTTTTAATTTTTAATTTTTAATTTTTAATTTTTAATTTTTAATTTTTAATTTTTAATTTTTAATTTTTAATTTTTAATTTTTAATTTTTAATTTTTAATTTTTAATTTTTAATTTTTAATTTTTAATTTTTAATTTTTAATTTTTAATTTTTAATTTTTAATTTTTAATTTTTAATTTTTAATTTTTAATTTTTAATTTTTAATTTTTAATTTTTAATTTTTAATTTTTAATTTTTAATTTTTAATTTTTAATTTTTAATTTTTAATTTTTAATTTTTAATTTTTAATTTTTAATTTTTAATTTTTAATTTTTAATTTTTAATTTTTAATTTTTAATTTTTAATTTTTAATTTTTAATTTTTAATTTTTAATTTTTAATTTTTAATTTTTAATTTTTAATTTTTAATTTTTAATTTTTAATTTTTAATTTTTAATTTTTAATTTTTAATTTTTAATTTTTAATTTTTTTAATTTTTAATTTTTAATTTTTAATTTTTAATTTTTAATTTTTAATTTTTAATTTTTAATTTTTAATTTTTAATTTTTAATTTTAAATTTAAAATTTTAAATTTTTAATTTTGAATTTTTAATTTTTAATTTTTATTTTTTAATTTTTAATTTTTAATTTTTAATTTTTAATTTTTAATTTTTGATTTTTAATTTTTAATTTTTAATTTTTAATTTTTCATTATTAATTTTTAATTTATAATTTTTAATTTTTAGTTTTTAGTTTTTAATTTTTAATTTTTAGTTTTTATTTTTATTTTTAATTTTTAATTTTTAATTTTTAATTTTTGATTTTTAATTTTTAATTTTTAATTTTTAATTTTTAAATTTTTATTTTTTAATTTTTAATTTTTAATTTTTAATTTTTAATTTTTAATTTTTAATTTTTAATTTTTAATTTTAAATTTTAAATTTAAAATTTTTAATTTTGAATTTTGAATTTTTAATTTTTAATTTTTAATTTCTAATTTCTAATTTCTAATTTTTAATTTTTAATATTTAATATTTAATATTTAATTTTTAATTTTTAATTTTCAATCTTTAATTTTTAATTTTTAATTTTTAATTTTGAATTTTGAATTTTGAATTTTGAATTTTTAATTTTTAATTTTTAATTTTTAATTTTTAATTTTTATTTTTTAATTTTTAATTTTTGATTTTTGATTTTTAATTTTTAATTTTTAATTTTTAATTTTTAATTTTTAATTTTTAATTTTTAGTTTTTAATTTTTAATTTTTAATTTTAAATTTTAAATTTAAAATTTTAAATTTTAAATGTTTAATTTTTAGTTTTTAATATTTTGAATTTTTAATATTTAATTTTTAATTTTTAATTTTCAAATTTTAATTGAAATTTTTAATTTTTAATTTTTAGTTTTTAATTTTTAATTATTAATTTTAAACTTTTAATTTTTAATTTTAAATTTTTAATTTTTAATTTTTAATGTTTAATGTTTAATTTTTAATTTTTAATTTTGAATTTTTAATTTTTAATTTTTAATTTTTAATTTTTAATTTTTAATTTTTAATTTTTAATTTTTAATTTTTAATTTTTAATTTTTAATTTTTAATTTTTAATTTTTAATTTTTAATTTTTAATTTTTAATTTTTAATTTTCAATTTTTAATTTTTAATTTTTAATTTTTAATTTTTAATTTTTAATTTTTAATATTTAATTTTTAATTTTTAATCTTTAATTTTTAATTTTTAATTTTTAATTTTTAATTTTTAAATTTGAATTTTTAATTATTAATTTTTAATTTTAAGTTTTGAATTTTGTATTTTGAAATTTTATTTTTAAATTTTAATTTTTAATCTTTAATTTTAATTTTAATTTCTAATTTTTAATTTTAAATTTTAAATTTTTAATTTTTAATTTTTAATTTTTAATTTATAATTTTAAATTTTAAATTTTGAATTTTTAATATTTATCTTTTAATTTTTAATTTTTAATTTTTAATTTTAAATTTTTAATTTTTAATTTTTAATTTTTAATTTTTAATTTTTAATTTTTAATCTTTAATCTTTAATTTTTAATCTTTAACTTTGAATTTTGAATTTTTAATTTTTAATTTTAATTTTAATTTTTAATTTTTAATTTTAATTTTTTAATTTTTTAATTTTTTATTTTTTAATTTTTAATTTTTATTTTTAATTTTTAATTATTAATTTTTAATTTTCAAATTTTAATTTTTATTTTTATTTTAATTTTTATTTCTTAATTTTTAATTTTTAATTTTTAATTTTTAATTTTTAATTTTTAATTTTTAATTTTTAATTTTTAATTTTTAATTTTTAATTTTTAATTTTTAATTTTTAATTTTCAATTTTTAATTTTTAATTTTAATTTTAAATTTTAAATTTTTAGTTTTTAATTTTAAATTTAAAATTGAAAATTTAAAATTAATTTTAATTTTTAATTTTTAACTTTTAATTTTTAATTTTTATTTCAATTTTTAGTTTTTAATTTTCAATTTTTAATTTTAAATTTTTAGTTTTTTATTTTTAATTTAAATTTAAAATTGAAAATTTAAAATTAAAAATTAAAAATTTTTAATTTTTAATTTTTAATTTTTAATTTTTAGTTTTTAATTTCTACTTTTTAATACTTAATT
>OY821522.1:35407430-35637430 GCA_963682025.1 Cordilura impudica | reverse complement strand
ATTTTAATTTTAATTTTAATTTTAATTTTAATTTTAATTTTAATTTTAATTTTAATTTTAATTTTAATTTTAATTTTAATTTTAATTTTAATTTTAATTTTAATTTTAATTTTAATTTTAATTTTAATTTTAATTTTAATTTTAATTTTAATTTTAATTTTAATTTTAATTTTAATTTTAATTTTAATTTTAATTTTAATTTTAATTTTAATTTTAATTTTAATTTTAATTTTAATTTTAATTTTAATTTTAATTTTAATTTTAATTTTAATTTTAATTTTAATTTTAATTTTAATTTTAATTTTAATTTTAATTTTAATTTTAATTTTAATTTTAATTTTAATTTTAATTTTAATTTTAATTTTAATTTTAATTTTAATTTTAATTTTAATTTTAATTTTAATTTTAATTTTAATTTTAATTTTAATTTTAATTTTAATTTTAATTTTAATTTTAATTTTAATTTTAATTTTAATTTTAATTTTAATTTTAATTTTAATTTTAATTTTAATTTTAATTTTAATTTTAATTTTAATTTTAATTTTAATTTTAATTTTAATTTTAATTTTAATTTTAATTTTAATTTTAATTTTAATTTTAATTTTAATTTTAATTTTAATTTTAATTTTAATTTTAATTTTAATTTTAATTTTAATTTTAATTTTAATTTTAATTTTAATTTTAATTTTAATTTTAATTTTAATTTTAATTTTAATTTTAATTTTAATTTTAATTTTAATTTTAATTTTTAATTTTAATTTTAATTTTAATTTTAATTTTAATTTTAATTTTAATTTTAATTTTAATTTTAATTTTAATTTTAATTTTAATTTTAATTTTAATTTTAATTTTAATTTTAATTTTAATTTTAATTTTAATTTTAATTTTAATTTTAATTTTAATTTTAATTTTAAATTTTAATTTTAATTTTAATTTTAATTTTAATTTTAATTTTAATTTTAATTTTAATTTTAATTTTAATTTTAATTTTAATTTTAATTTTAATTTTAATTTTAATTTTAATTTTAATTTTAATTTTAATTTTAATTTTAATTTTAATTTTAATTTTAATTTTAATTTTAATTTTAATTTTAATTTTAATTTTAATTTTAATTTTAATTTTAATTTTAATTTTAATTTTAATTTTAATTTTAATTTTTAATTTTAATTTTAATTTTAATTTTAATTTTAATTTTAATTTTAATTTTAATTTTAATTTTAATTTTAATTTTAATTTTAATTTTAATTTTAATTTTAATTTTAATTTTAATTTTAATTTTTAATTTTAATTTTAATTTTAATTTTAATTTTAATTTTAATTTTAATTTTAATTTTAATTTTAATTTTAATTTTAATTTTAATTTTAATTTTAATTTTAATTTTAATTTTAATTTTAATTTTAATTTTAATTTTAATTTTAATTTTAATTTTAATTTTAATTTTAATTTTAATTTTAATTTTAATTTTAATTTTAATTTTAATTTTAATTTTAATTTTAATTTTAATTTTAATTTTAATTTTAATTTTAATTTTAATTTTAATTTTAATTTTAATTTTAATTTTAATTTTAATTTTAATTTTAATTTTAATTTTAATTTTAATTTTAATTTTAATTTTAATTTTAATTTTAATTTTAATTTTAATTTTAATTTTAATTTTAATTTTAATTTTAATTTTAATTTAATTTTAATTTTAATTTTAATTTTTAATTTTAATTTTAATTTTAATTTTAATTTTAATTTTAATTTTAATTTTAATTTTAATTTTAATTTTAATTTTAATTTTAATTTTAATTTTAATTTTAATTTTAATTTTAATTTTAATTTTAATTTTAATTTTAATTTTAATTTTAATTTTAATTTTAATTTTAATTTTAATTTTAATTTTAATTTTAATTTTAATTTTAATTTTAATTTTAATTTTAATTTTAATTTTAATTTTAATTTTAATTTTAATTTTAATTTTAATTTTAATTTTAATTTTAATTTTAATTTTAATTTTAATTTTAATTTTAATTTTAATTTTAATTTTAATTTTAATTTTAATTTTAATTTTAATTTTAATTTTAATTTTAATTTTAATTTTAATTTTAATTTTAATTTTAATTTTAATTTTAATTTTAATTTTAATTTTAATTTTAATTTTAATTTTAATTTTAATTTTAATTTTAATTTTAATTTTAATTTTAATTTTAATTTTAATTTTAATTTTAATTTTTAATTTTAATTTTAATTTTAATTTTAATTTTAATTTTAATTTTAATTTTAATTTTAATTTTAATTTTAATTTTAATTTTAATTTTAATTTTAATTTTAATTTTAATTTTAATTTTAATTTTAATTTTAATTTTAATTTTAATTTTAATTTTAATTTTAATTTTAATTTTAATTTTAATTTTAATTTTAATTTTAATTTTAATTTTAATTTTAATTTTAATTTTAATTTTAATTTTAATTTTAATTTTAATTTTAATTTTAATTTTAATTTTAATTTTAATTTTAATTTTAATTTTAATTTTAATTTTAATTTTAATTTTAATTTTAATTTTAATTTTAATTTTAATTTTAATTTTAATTTTAATTTTAATTTTAATTTTAATTTTAATTTTAATTTTAATTTTAATTTTAATTTTAATTTTAATTTTAATTTTAATTTTAATTTTAATTTTAATTTTAATTTTAATTTTAATTTTAATTTTAATTTTAATTTTAATTTTAATTTTAATTTTAATTTTAATTTTAATTTTAATTTTAATTTTAATTTTAATTTTAATTTTAATTTTAATTTTAATTTTAATTTTAATTTTAATTTTAATTTTAATTTTAATTTTAATTTTAATTTTAATTTTAATTTTAATTTTAATTTTAATTTTAATTTTAATTTTAATTTTAATTTTAATTTTAATTTTAATTTTAATTTTAATTTTAATTTTAATTTTAATTTTAATTTTAATTTTAATTTTAATTTTAATTTTAATTTTAATTTTAATTTTAATTTTAATTTTAATTTTAATTTTAATTTTAATTTTAATTTTAATTTTAATTTTAATTTTAATTTTAATTTTAATTTTAATTTTAATTTTAATTTTAATTTTAATTTTAATTTTAATTTTAATTTTAATTTTAATTTTAATTTTAATTTTAATTTTAATTTTAATTTTAATTTTAATTTTAATTTTAATTTTAATTTTAATTTTAATTTTAATTTTAATTTTAATTTTAATTTTAATTTTAATTTTAATTTTAATTTTAATTTTAATTTTAATTTTAATTTTAATTTTAATTTTAATTTTAATTTTAATTTTAATTTTAATTTTAATTTTAATTTTAATTTTAATTTTAATTTTAATTTTAATTTTAATTTTAATTTTAATTTTAATTTTAATTTTAATTTTAATTTTAATTTTAATTTTAATTTTAATTTTAATTTTAATTTTAATTTTAATTTTAATTTTAATTTTAATTTTAATTTTAATTTTAATTTTAATTTTAATTTTAATTTTAATTTTAATTTTAATTTTAATTTTAATTTTAATTTTAATTTTAATTTTAATTTTAATTTTAATTTTAATTTTAATTTTAATTTTAATTTTAATTTTAATTTTAATTTTAATTTTAATTTTAATTTTAATTTTAATTTTAATTTTAATTTTAATTTTAATTTTAATTTTAATTTTAATTTTAATTTTAATTTTAATTTTAATTTTAATTTTAATTTTAATTTTAATTTTAATTTTAATTTTAATTTTAATTTTAATTTTAATTTTAATTTTAATTTTAATTTTAATTTTAATTTTAATTTTAATTTTAATTTTAATTTTAATTTTAATTTTAATTTTAATTTTAATTTTAATTTTAATTTTAATTTTAATTTTAATTTTAATTTTAATTTTAATTTTAATTTTAATTTTAATTTTAATTTTAATTTTAATTTTAATTTTAATTTTAATTTTAATTTTAATTTTAATTTTAATTTTAATTTTAATTTTAATTTTAATTTTAATTTTAATTTTAATTTTAATTTTAATTTTAATTTTAATTTTAATTTTAATTTTAATTTTAATTTTAATTTTAATTTTAATTTTAATTTTAATTTTAATTTTAATTTTAATTTTAATTTTAATTTTAATTTTAATTTTAATTTTAATTTTAATTTTAATTTTAATTTTAATTTTAATTTTAATTTTAATTTTAATTTTAATTTTAATTTTAATTTTAATTTTAATTTTAATTTTAATTTTAATTTTAATTTTAATTTTAATTTTAATTTTAATTTTAATTTTAATTTTAATTTTAATTTTAATTTTAATTTTAATTTTAATTTTAATTTTAATTTTAATTTTAATTTTAATTTTAATTTTAATTTTAATTTTAATTTTAATTTTAATTTTAATTTTAATTTTAATTTTAATTTTAATTTTAATTTTAATTTTAATTTTAATTTTAATTTTAATTTTAATTTTAATTTTAATTTTAATTTTAATTTTAATTTTAATTTTAATTTTAATTTTAATTTTAATTTTAATTTTAATTTTAATTTTAATTTTAATTTTAATTTTAATTTTAATTTTAATTTTAATTTTAATTTTAATTTTAATTTTAATTTTAATTTTTAATTTTTAATTTTAAATTTTTAATTTTTAATTTTTAAATTTAAATTTTTAAATATTAATTTTTAATTTTGAATTTTGAATTTTGAATTTTGAATTTTGAATTTTGAATTTTGAATTTTGAATTTTGAATTTTGAATTTTGGATTTTGAATTTTTAATTTTTAATTTTAAATTTTAAATTTTAAATTTTTAATTTTTAGTTTTTAATATTTAATTTTTAATTTTGAATTTTTGATTTTTAATTTTTAGTTTTTAATTTTTAATATATAATTTTTAATTTTTAAATTTAAAGTTTTAATTTTTAATATATAAAATTTATTCTTTTATTAATATTTCTTTATTTTAACAATAAAAAAAAATAAATCAAATATAAAATAAATTTAAATAAAATAAAATAAAATAAAATAATAAAAGCAAATCTAAAAAAATGAAACGCTCCAATATATAATTAATACATAAACAAAACAAAACAAACCATAAAACAAAATTGAAAACATCCAACACTAACAAACTAACACAGTGCAAAAAAGTTCAACATTCAAACAAACCATGCAAAAACAGAAACCACAAAATACCCAACAATAAAAATAAAACGTACCATCTAAATAAAAGAAACATTCCAACATATAAATAGTAAACAAACCAAACAAAATAAAACATAAAACAAATTAGTAAACATCCAAAAACAACAAACTAACATAGTGGAAAAAATAAAAAAACCAACATTCAACCAAATTAAACAAAAAAAAAACAACCACACAATACACCAAAAAAAACAACAATATCAAACCAACTCACGCAGGAAAAATCAACATATTATTACTCTCATCATATGAGCGCTTCAATAACATGCAGTTTTTTTGCTTACGACGATCTGTGTCCTCTTATTGTTTTTCCTTTTTCTACGTAGTACAAGCAGCTGGTATCTGTTTTGTTGTAGGGTTAATTGGTGATGAATGCATAGCACTGATCACAATTAATCGTTTCAGCAATAAAGCAGGTATTTGCTCTTGTACTATCGTAAGGAAAATTGACTTAATTTTTATTTTATTTGATGTCAGGTATTTTTCGTATCGATATTTTCAACATATGTGGACTCAGATCGACTTTTTTCTCTGTATATGCCCATATTTGCTTTCATCGGCCGGATGTTTTCGCCTTATGTGCGACCCAGGTAAGTGGGAATGCTGATCCACAGGATTTTAACATATTTACCTGATAATCACCTTCTATCCCATTTTATTCATCATAGGGGCCTTGTTATGTTCATTCGCGACAATGTTGTGTACCAGTACCAGCAACATCTGAACTGTAGTGATGCAGAATTTAGCTCAATTTGGGTTAATTCCAAAATCAGGTCACACATTTTGCACTTCGGGTTTCTATAAAGAAGCCCAAATACAGAAAGGGAGCATACCTAAATGGCTTCGCCGCCCCTTCTGAATCCATATCTGGAATCCTAGAGAGTTTCCCGAATAGTGAAATCGTTGTTGCCGGCGATTTTATTGTCCATAACTCTACTTGGCTTCACCATTCGAATCAAACAACTCCCGAAGGCCATTACGTTGAGCTTTCCGCGGCGCATAACCATCTCGCGCATCTAGTGAATCAACCAACGCACATTCCGTACATTGAAGGGCAATGACAAATTACTCTCGACCTTTTTCTCACTTCACGACTTGATAAGTATGGAGTGAAAATATTTGCACCTCTCGGTAATTCGGATCACTGCACCATTTTCGCATCCATTTCGTACCCTGTTCTTTAAAGTTTTTCAGCACCAGCTATAAAGCGCTTAGTTTTTATTTACGAAAAGGCCCGTTGGGCTGAGCTCAACGATTTTTTCAAGCATTTCAACTGGAAACTTTGTTTCCTGGATAAAAATGTTGATGCTGCTGCAAAAATGGTGGAAAAAATAATAGTGCTTGGTATGCGATTATTCATTCCAGCAAAGTACATTTCGGCTAAACCTAATCAAAAATTATGGTTTAACCAGTCTTGCAGAGATGCAGTCAGATCCAGAGAGGAAGCATTCAGATATTGGCATGAAAATAAAAATTCCGTCACTGAACTGCAACGCAAACAGGCTAGAACTGAATGTGCCAAAACACTAAGGCGCCAAAAATTTGTTTACGATCAGCGTCTTCCTGCTAAAGTTCTCTCTGCTCCTCGGGGTAGTAAGAGCTTTTGGTCATTTGTTAAAAGGGTAAAGAACAATGCTAGTTTTTCTATCCCAACTCTTTTAATGAATGACCAAATATTTACTGAACCGGTTGATAAGGCTAACCTCTTAGCTGAACTTTTAACAAAAAACTCGTTTTTGCCGGATAGCGATATACCTCTGCCCGAACTTGAAAGTGTATCTTGTACTATGCCTTATATATTCTTTCGAGCACGTGCAGTTAAAAAGGTTATTTCGGATCCCAACATTAATAAGTCTTCGGGACCGGATGGTATACCAGCTGAAACAGTGACCTTCGACGCTAGCCAGTCCACTGGCCAACCTTTTCAGCCTTTCGTACCGTGTGGGAGTCTTTCGCTCTTGCTGGAAGGTTGCTAATGTCCCACCAATCCCTAAAAATGGTGCGGCTAATAACCCTGAAAGTTTCCGTCCAATTGCAGTCTGCTCTGCTCTCTCAAAGGTGATGGAGAGCATGATCAATTTCCATCTTTTGAACTACTTAGAGGCTAATTCACTTCTTAATGATCGACAGTATGGCTTCCATAGAAATCGTTCCACGGGAGACCTGTTAGCTCTTTTAGCAGTTTTGGCGAAAGAAAAGTGGTTGCTCTGGATATCTCCAAGGCATTCGATCGTGTGTGACACGGTGCATTGATATCAAGGCTTATTGCATTTGGGGTCGGTAATGACTTCTCTCGATTTATATCGAGTTTACTCAGAGACCGAACAATACGTGTTGCCAGTGATGGGGTCTCATCTAAGGAGTTTCAGCTTAATTCAGGGCTACCCCAAGGTTCCGTTCTTCCTCCTTCTCTTTTCCTTATCTTTTTGAACGGCCTTCTTGGTCAAAATTTTAACTCTATATACTCATCAGCAGATGACAGCAGCATTTATCATTCATTTTCCTTTAATTGTAGCCAAGCCTCTTGAAGGTTGTAGGCAAAAAGCAGACAATAAATGACACACTCAATCAAGATCTGTTAACAATCTCCGAGTGGGGTAAAGTGAATAGGGTTGATTTTAACCCTGCTTTCGTAACCCGATTGGATGTTGCTGAGATGACAACCATACGTCTGTGGGACGTATCATAGTTTTTCTGTATGGTGACATCAATTTTATAACCATTTTATAACTTTTTCGTACTCACATGTATTCTTTATATATTTCCTTATTATTTAAATGCATTTTCTTATAAACTTTTTTTATTCAAATAACAAAAAATTAACAATTTCAGTCTTCGCATAAAATCAACAAAAAAAAAATCTTAGTAAGCTTAATTAATAAAATGTATAGTTTTGCAGTTACTTATTTTGATCGTTGTGGTACCAATGTTGATTTGCTAAGCGATTACATTAAATCGGAAAATTCGCTTTTAACAAAAAAAGAAATTGAAGATATTAAAGCCGCAATTCAACACACTTTTCTAAGAGACTACAGGAATGTGCGCGTAGCCGAACTACAAAAATATTTCAATTTGTTTAAAAAACAAAATTTTTTAATAAAAAACTTTTTTTGGGTTATTTTGGGTTAAAGATTATTTTTTAGCAATTTAAAAAAAAAACATAAGAAAAAATAAAAAAAACAATACGTCTCTCGGACGTAGGTTATCAAAGCAGTGTTAATGCGTTGAAGACTTAATGTTGTATGCTGACCCATTGGGCCATGGCATCAACAATGTCATTTGTATATATGGGTGGTACAGATATTGAGGAATCGGATACTCTTGATGTTAAATGCATGAGAAATCATTGTGATGTTCGTAGCAACGAGCATGTTTTTCAAGTGTCGAAAAAAGCATTCAAGTTTCTTGATTTTCTAAAACGGTGTAAAAATTATTTCTCTTCTTCTGACCTCCTTTAAGTCTATACCACTTACATCCGACCTAAAATGGAATACAACTTCCGTATATGGGCAGGAGCTTCAAAATCTATTTTGGAGCAACTGCACCGTGTGCAAAGGGGGCGTTGGCACTCATCAATGACAGTAGGGTATCCAACTCTATTGATTTATTGGAACATCGCCGGAATGTGGGCTGTGTAGCACTATTCGATAGATATTGCCATGGGAAATGTTCTTCTGAGATTAGCGAACTTACTCCAAGTGCCCGAGTTTCGGTTCGCTCTACCCGCTTCTCTAGTAGATCGCATCCCTTTGTAGTATATTGTCCAGTTGACCGCACAACGCATTACAGAGAGAATTCTTTTAGCAGTCGAACTAGCCGTATGTGGAATAAACTCCCCGTAGAGGCCTTTCCTGACAGTTACAATCTAATAAAATTTAAGTCAAATATCCACAAACACTACTCCCTTTCTCGTCCTTCCCATAACCTATTTTCCTGAAGTCAACGCAATGCACTGCATTTGTAGGGGTATCGCCTGAGTGTTGGTTATTAAAAGAAATGTGCCCGGTTTAATTTTTCGTGTGGCGATTTTTTTGGGTCGGAAAGACAGTCTGTCGGGTAACCGGTTCGGAGCGGTGATACGGTTTGGTCGGTATACAGTTCGGGGCAGCGATACTGTTCGGTCGGTATACGGTTCGGTCGGTTCTTTTTGTGGACGTATTTTTGGCAGTGAGAGCTGCTTGGGTCGGTGTAAGCAGTCGGATCGGTTGTTATTGGGGGTCGGAGATAAGGTGAAGCGTAGAAAGCCGAGCACTAGGCCTGGTACGCGACGAACAGCAAACGGAAATGAAAGGCACGGACCGGTAGAGACGCAGACGGAGATGAGTGGGCCAGAGTTGGTCGGTTTGGCTAAGAAGGTGCTACCCGCAGGTGGTAGTAGACTTCGCCGCACCGACTCCGACATTAAGAAGGTTGGGTGTCGACGATGGGGATAAAAACGGGGGTTCAAGCCTGGCTCACCCAAAGGGGAAGGTTTTTGCTGGTGCTGGTCTCGAGATTGGATAGGAGGAAGACTGCCAAAGAGATGGACATTACTAGCATAGGTATTTTGGGTGGTAGTTTTGGGCGGAAGTTCAACATTGATACCAGCAGTAGCCACAAAAGTTCCCTTTCCTGGGACCAGTGGTTCTCATGCTACTATTACGTAGATGAAGGTGATGATATCGAGTTGAATGGCATAGTTTTGGATGGTTGGATTTAGGTCGAAACGGCGAGGCCGATCGTTAATCAAGTTGGGCGGTATATGGAGTTGTTCATGATGTTCGCTGGAGACAATGAACGACTGAGGGGTCATTTTGCCGTCGTAGGCGCTGGAGACGCTACCCCAAATGCTCAGGTGTCTCGGGTAGACCAGTGTGCGGCTGTTCCACCCCAATTCGCACTTCAGGATACGCGCGAAACTGCCCTTCAAAGACGGGGGTAGTGATCGTAAGCCGACTATGGAACGTGCGCGCTGGCGGAGCTGTAGATGTCATTCTGGAAGGTAGTAGTAATGCCGTGGAAGCCCTTCTAAATACCGGAGGCTGCTACGTGAAGTGGTTTAGGTTCCGCGTGAGGCAACATAATCTGATCTCTAGCTGCTATCGTTGCCTGAGGTTTGACCATATGGTCAGGGATTGTAGAAGCAAAGCGGATGTTTGTCGTCATTGTGGACAGACCGGTCATGTCGTTTCAGATTGCCCAAATTTGTCGCACTATAGGAACTGTGCATTTAAGGGCTTGCCATCGGTTTATCTTAGGATGTCCGAGACATGTCCCACGTACAGCGCACACTGGGATTTTGCCGGCAAAAATACCGTTTTTCGGGTGTAGAATATCAAAAATGTAATGATGCAGTTTTGTAAAGAATTGTCTACTTAAGAGAAATTGAAAATTATTTTTTTTCTAAAATATTGTTTTTTGTACAAAATAACGCGGTAAAGTCATATAAAGGAAACTCTGCAGTAACTGCCACAGATTTTCATGCATTTCAATGGCCTGGAAACACAATTTCTTTTTGTCGCATCTATACGATGGAAGTATATTTGCAAAATATGGTATTTCAACATTAATTTTGCAAAAAAAATTCTTGGATAACAATAACAGTTAAAAAGATATTCAGGTTTTTATGAAGGCACTCAAAAAGTTAGTGTTTCTTGTTTTTCTTGGACAAAAAAAAGGTTGCCTCGGTCTACCTCGGTATTCTGGCTGCAAAAAAATTAAAGGTTGGAGTGTATTCTTTTGATTTAACAACTAATTTTCTGCTAATATTTGCAAATGCTGAACAAAGTTATAAATTGTATAAAATAAGTCACACCAAATTTCATTCCAGTAATTCAAAGAAACACGATGTAAAATGGTGTAGACTTTAAGGCGCATGTGTTTAAATGCTATCAATAATAGCAAAAATTTGTTAATGATTATTTTAGCTGTTTAAAAGAAGTGCATAAGGAAAAAACAAAACAAAAAATAAACATAAACAAAACAAAACAAAAAAAAAAAAGTACAAAACAAAAAAGTGTCAAAGTGTCGGAAAAAATTTCAATCGAGCTTCTTGTATTATAAACTTAATTAATAAAATGTATAGTTTTGCAGTTACTTATTTTGATCGTTGTGGTACCAATGTTGATTTGCTAAGCGATTACATTAAATCGGAAAATTCGCTTTTAACAAAAAAAGAAATTGAAGATATTAAAGCCGCAATTCAACACACTTTTCTAAGAGACTACAGGAATGTGCGCGTAGCCGAACTACAAAAATATTTCAATTTGTTTAAAAAACAAAATTTTTTAATAAAAAACTTTTTTTGGGTTATTTTGGGTTAAAGATTATTTTTTAGCAATTTAAAAAAAAAACATAAGAAAAAATAAAAAAATAAATAAAAGTGTTAAGCCGACTGAATCTTGTTTGCTTATTTACATTATGGTTTGGTTGTGTTTTTCCACATCCCTAAAAGTATGCACTGAGAAATGATCTATGTGTCCCAAACAATGGATAATTTTATAGTAAAAATTTGGCTTTTATTTTGAATGATTGGTTAATTAAAGAGAAACGATAAGCTATGGCCTCCTAATTTTTTGCAAATGTTATGCTAACATATTGGTCTTTAGTTATTTATATAGATGTAAGTGCTGCTTCACATCGATCACGAACTACAAAGGATTATATCTGTGTTTTCGAAAATCTTGAAAAATTAAAATTGTTATATGGGCGTTGGGCGTGGCAATTAAAATTGTAATATAATTGAGGACTCAAATGCAACCACTGGTAGTAATTTTTATTAACATAGATATGAAAATAAGGAAAATACAACGATTTTTAGTTTGACGTTATATGGGAGATAGGCGTGGTTGTGGGCGGATTTTAACAAAAATTTATTTTTCATCTAATTTGGCAGTATGAGAGATGTGTGCCAAATTTCAAAGCGCTACCTCGATTCCTTCGATTTTTTGCAGCAGCTTGTATGAAGAAATCCCACTGTGCAGCGTGTTGGTCGCGAAGTCAAAGGCAAAACATTTAGATGTCTCTGACAATTATTTAATATAATTGCCAGGGCTCTTATGCCAATATGTATGAGTTGGACATGCATGCGAGCAATGGTGGTGTATGGGGTCTACCTGCACTCATGCGGGTGTTTCGTTGTTCTAGGACTAAAGCCACTGTAATTGTCAACGATCTTGATGTAGAGTGTATAATTGTATCTGCTAATGAACTTGGGGTATCTGTCTCGGTCGAAGAAAGATATGGAAAAATTTTCCTGGAGAGCATATAGTATCACTTCAGCAACCCATTGAAGCCTTATATTTCGAGTAGCAACCCAATTATCGTAGGCATGGATGCGAATGTATCATCTTCCATGTGGTTCAGTAGTTTGTCCAGGAATTCGTCGGGATTTCGGAACCACCAGAGGGGTGAGGTGTTAATCGGGGTGCTAGTGCGCTATATTAGCCCTGTTATCTATATGCGTGTTTCGGCCCCAATGGTGTAAGTCGTATTGATGTGACAGCCGTAAATGACGTAGTACTGCGTCGCTTTCACTGCGAATGGTAGGTTACGGACGCTTGGGGGTGAGTAATTGTGCTCTCATAGTTTTCAGTCCCTGAAGAGGTCCCAATCTATTGGGATCATAATGGTACGCGCATAAAGAAACCAGCCTCTGAGCTCCCCGTTTGGGATTTCAGGGGACTGACTATTGATGAACAAGCATCATCAATTACGCCCTTCGTGGGAGATTTCGTATCACTCTCCCGAAAGGGAGCTGACGGAAATGCGGAGGACTTCCAGTGGTTCAGGAAAAGATTTTTAAGATGCGGGCGAACCAATGCAGATGATGTGTTACTGCGCGAGTTAAATGAGTCTATGACACATCTATTTGAGTTTTCAATATGAACTGTTTTTCTTTATTGTTCTATGTTTCTTTTTAATATAAAAATATTCTTAATCTAAAAACTTATAATTACTCAAAACATTCAATACATAAAATATGCTTAGTCCACTTGTTTTCTACAGAACGTTTAAGTGGTTGGTCGTAAAAGACAACATTGTATTTGTAGAAAGTGAATGACGAAAACAAAGGTATCAAGTTTCAACGAAAGTTTATTAACACTTTGTTTTCGTTTACAACTGAAATTTTGTTAATTTGACATTATTATTATTTTTAATGAATGAATCGAAATACTTGATGAATAAACAAACTTCGATACAAAAGTTTATTACACTTTGTTCTAGTTAACAAGTTTATTAATGTGGCATTTATTCTATTGTTGATAATTAATTCTTATTGTAGGTAGAGGGTTTTGGAGATCGATGGATTCCGTCGACTTAACTCCTCCCTCCTTAGATTGAAAATTCTCCTGGATTTTCCCAAGAGATTTTTTGTATTTCTTATAAATTATGATTATAAAAGCCAAACATACAACTGCAATATAAATAGTGAGAAGATAATTCCCAATTATTGAACCGAAATGCATTGTTTTATGAAACTTCAATTCCTCTATGGCCCTTATGTTTTCCACCTCACTGATAGCAATTTGATCCAAGGAGATAGTTGCTTCCGTATTATTCAAATTTAAATTTGGCGATAATGCAAAACTAGTTTTGTATTCTTTTTGTTTATTTTCATAAATACTACCATCAATTTTTATTTTGCAATCATTAAATGTAAGAAGTTGATTTCCATTCAAAACCAACTTTCTGCTGTCGCAGTTACTTTCTACCTTTGCATCATTTACATTTTTAGAAGCACTATTCCCTGTTCAATTTCCACAATTTCTTCCTTATTTTTTATAACTTTGTAACATTTTTTCTTATTGCTAAAAATACATAAATTTGATTTTTTTAAATTTGAAATATTATGTTCATTACTGTAATTATAAACTGTATCATTGATAACAACAATCTGCTGTATTCCTATATCCAATTCAAAACCTTCTTTGTTTTTAATTGGTAGAATCAATGACTTTGGGACTGTAATAATATTTAGTGGTATCTTTACAAAAAATATAATTTGTTCGTTCCGGTATTTAGCAACAGTTAACTGTATTTGTTGTAATCTATTGAAATCAATATTTAAATCATTAATTTCCTCTGGTGTCAGTATGTTACTAGTCATAAGGTTATGGTTAGCTGCAATAATATTATCCTGTATATGTTCAATCTGTTCATCCAATGTTTTAATCTTTAACACCAAATCAAGATAAAAAATGTGTGAAAAATATCCAAGTTATTCTTGTCTATTGAATTGATTTTTTCCCAGAATAATATCTTTATCCGATTCAATAGTGTGTTTTAAGTTAGTTAGTGTTTCATTAAAATGATTTGTTATTCTGATTCGTTTGTTTACGGTTTCTATTATATTATGATTATTGTCTTCTATAATCCGCAAATGATTCTGTATCGTCTCCCTATCTTCTTCATCCATAGTTCCTGCCATCCATTTGAGACCTGATCCCAAAACATTAGCTAAACCTCTTTTAACTCTATTCAATTTTAGAGTATGAAATTTTACTATAACTTTGTCAAGCTGAGCTTGTAACTCCTGTTTATTTATGTTAGACTGTTGTATACTATCTTTAATGTGGTTAATTATTTCCTGAATTTCACTTAGATAAATGGTATGGATTATCGTTGAATATGCTTCGACCATTGTTATGTTGTCCAATTTAATTTCCGTATATCCACTGTTGTTTTCATTAATAGGTTGAATCAATAAGTTATTCATTACCGGTGTCATTAGCAGAATTAGAATCGTAAATCGCAATATCCAGCGAATCTGCAAATTTAAAAGGACGTTTAATGTTAGTTGGGTGGATATTATCTATTCTCCGTTTCCTATATCGAGGTTCATATTTATGTCTCAAAGCCTTATAATTTTTCACATATGCTTCTGGTTTTCCATAAACAAACTGTTCCCTATTCAAATTTTCCCTTGTTATAATTCTTTCCTTAAAAGTTTTCAATCGATCATATAATTTCGCCTTATCTATTGTTCCCTGCATCACGTCAAATGGTCTGCTCATCGTTGTTGAGTGTATGGACTTATTATACCATTCGACACATTTATATATTCTCTCTTGAACCGACAATTCCGAGCTTTGAACTTCTAGTGTTCTAAACTTGTCTGATATGCTACTATGTAATCTTTCGATGTCTGCATTTCCTGTATGGTTATTAGGTTTGGTGAAATGAACTGCAATATTTTCTTCTCTTAAAAAGTTCCTTACATTGATGGATGCAAATTCGTTGTCTGTAACTATTTTGTTCGGTTTATCTCTCATTGATATGTAGTGTCTAATTTTCTCTACTATAGTACAGCTGTTCCTATCTTCTAAATGCAGCATAACTGCGTATTTTGAAAATTTGTCAATGAAAAATAAAAAACTGTGTTTCTTATTTGTATATATGTCCATATGTATTATTTCATTAACATCCTTTGGTGTTTCTGTAACATGAAATTTTTGTTTTATCGGTTTCCTATCATATTTCGATTTGTTGCAAACATCACAATTATTAATGTATTTCTGAATAAATTGTTTAAGATTGCCAAAATAAATTTTTGTTTTCAAAACACAATAATTTTCGTTAATTCCTGCATGACCTGTTTCATTCTTATGGTATTTTGCTATGTATCTATATAATTCATCCTCATTTTGTATATCTTTAGCGTGATATACACATCGGACAAATTTTATTGAGTTGCCGAATAATTCAATTAGTTTTAATTGTACCTTGTTGTACAAATGGTCAGATAATTCGGTGTAAATTCCTATCTTCAAATTTCTTCTAATGGTTATATTCCTTCTAACTATATCGGTCATTGTACCCGACATGATATCGTCAGTGTTTAAAAAAATTTTATGTTTGCCGTCAACAGTTTGAGTTTCACTAGTCTTGTTATCAGTTAATATTATCTGTTTCTCAAATCTATTTACAACCGTATCTAAAATAAAGAAATGATCATTCAATTCCTCACACTCACCTGATCATCCGCCATGAAAATATTACCATCTGGTGTATTTATACGGCTCATAAAGTCCGCTACAACGTTCTCCTTACCCCTGATGTAATTTACCTTAAAATCATATTCTCCCAACTTCAACAGCCAACGCTGGAGTCTTTGGTTAATATATTTACCCTTAGTTTTGGAATGAAGCCAAACCAATGGCTGATGGTCCGTAAACAATTTAAACCGTTTGCCATATAAATATGGACGGAAGTAGTTTACTGCTCATACAATAGCCAACAATTCTTTTTCCACAGTCGCATAGTGCCTCTCATGGTCATTCAATGTTCTACTTGCATAGGCAATTGGATGATTCTCCTGAGAGAATACGGCACCTATAGCATAATTACTTGCATCTGTAGTCAATTTAAAATTTTTTGAGTAGTCTGGATACCTAAGTATCGGTGGATTAATGATCAACTTCTTCAATTTCTCAAAAGAATCCTGATAATTGGGATCCCTGAGATTAATTTTCATACTCTTCTTTAGGTATTTAGTCAATCCTTGTGCAACCTTTGCATAATCTTTAATAAATTTCCGGTAATACCCCGTAACTCCTAAGAAAGACTTTATCTGTTTAGTTGCTTCAGGAAGCTTCAGCTTCTGAATAGCATCAATTTTATTCGGGTTTGGTCTTAGACCTTCCTCATTCAGAATGTGACCAAGGTATTCAGTTTCCTTCGCCAAAAAAACGCATTTGTCGAGCTGTATCTTCAGATTATGCTCTCGTAATTTTCGAAAAATTTTGTTGATGCTTTGTACATGTTCCGTTAACGATGTACTAAAAATTAAAATGTCATCTAAGTAAACAACGCAAATTCTATTTATATATTCCCTAAGTACAGAGTTCATAAGACGTTGAAAAGTTGCCGGAGCATTCTTCAATCCAAAGGGCATCCTGTTGTACTCAAAATGTCCCAAGGGAGTCGAGAAGGCTGTTTTCTTTCTATCGTCTGCATTCATGAGAATTTGGTGAAACCCCTTGGCTAAATCCAATGTTGTAAAATAAGTAGATTTTCCCAATTTATCCAATATATTTTCTATATTGGGTATTGGAAATTTGTCATCCACCGTTATCTCGTTCAATTTCCTGTAATCAACAACAATGCGCCACTTCTTCCTGCCCGATTAATCCATTTTTTTTGGAACAACCCAAATAGGAGAATTATAGGCGGAGTTACTTTCAACAATTATTTTCTGTTGCAACATCTCTCGGATCTGCCTGTTGATTTCCTCTTCATGGATTTTGGGATATCTGTATATCTTAGAGTATACAGGTTTATCTGTAGTAGTAATTATGGAATGTCTTATCTCATGAGTATGAGTAAGTGAATCACCCTCATGAAACAACAAGGCACTATTTTTACCTATAAGATCACGAAGAAGCTTTTCCTCTTCGGAATTCATGTCGACTCGGAAAAGTTTTTTAACGTTCTCCCTATCGAATTCTAAACATTCCAATGCATGAATCTCGTTGCAATTGTAAGGAAATGTGTTTATAAAAAAAATTTTCCTATCATTAATTTGGATATACCGTTCTTCCAAACAAATTTTTGCCCCCAAAGGTTTTAATATATTATTTCCAATTATCCCATCAAATCTATTATTAGTTAACTTCAATAATTTCCATGCCATAAGATTATCATCGGAAAATTCCTCTGGGATTTCCGTGACAATTTCCTCACCTATAATAACTTTGCTTGCCAAAGTTGAGAAACTCAATGGTTCTTTCAATTTTATACGCTTATAACTGGGAAGTGCATTACAAGTCAATATTGATGTGGTTGATCCGGTATCAATCAAACATCTTATCTTGGAATTACCAATAGTTAATTGTACTATCGGTAAACCGTTTTCCTCTCGGCTGAACGAAAATTTGCTTCCTCATTTGGAACAATTTCATTCTGCTCAATATGATCTATTTCCATTGGTTCAACATTATTTCTATGTTGACCAGAATATTGTTGTGATTGATTAGATTGTCGAAATTGCTGCGAATTCCGAATAACGTTAGAATGTTGTCTTTGCTGATTAGCAAAGCCCTGTGTTTGTCTATTGGAATTTGGAAAATTCTGTGTTTGATGACCTTGTGTTCGTTGGTCTGAAAAATTCTGTCCATTCGGTCCAAAATTTTGTTGTCTAAAATTCTGCCCATGGTGAGGTTCTAAATAACTTTGGTTATGATTTTGGTTAGTATATTTAATATTATTTTTAAAATGTCGATTATTTTCCCTGATCATGTCGCATTCTTGCAGACAGTGATACGCTTCGCGAATAGAATTAATATTTCGGCTATATATAATACTTGCCAAATGCGGAGGTATATTATTTACAAAAGTCCGAAAAATCATTGATTCGTTTATACTTGGGTTAAATTCTAAAGGTTTACATGAATCTTGTTCATATTTTGTATTTAGCTTATCTAAAATTATTTTTAAGTTATTGTATAATTGACTTACATCATTGTTTTTAGTTGATAATGCTCTATGATACAGTTGGGTGTAGCTTTCTTTGATGCCAAACGCCTTTAGTAACTCATTCTTCACGTTCTGCCATGATTTATCAGTTAATCCGCGAATTATGTTGGCTGCTTCTCCCTGTATTTTTTTTAGTATGCAGCGTTGATATATGTATTCTTCCATCTCACCACCTTGAAAAATTCGTAGGAAGACTTCGACCTCCTTGATGAATGATGATACATCGTAGTCTCGGTCTCTCCCGGTGAAGACATTTACTCTATCCACTTCCTTCAAAAGGATAGAAATCGGAATCGGATCCAATGATGGTGTTTCAGTTGGCACTGTTGTTGGTGTTGGAGCCGAAGTTGGTGTTGATGTTGTAGCTGTTGCTGCTGATGTTGATGCCATTGTGTTGAATATTTCGTCGGTTTGTAGCATGTTAAATTATGGTTTGTACTGTGTTGTTTCGATTCTTTCTGTGTCTTTAGGCATTTTTCCACAGTTCACGTAACGAAATGTTTTTCACAAAAATTGTGTTTCAAAATCAAATTCTTTGGAATATCTTTAATGTTTTTCAAAAATATTTTTAATTCTTAAATGTTTCTCACAAAAATGTTTTAAAAATTAATATTCTTCGGAATATATTTTTTTTATTTTTTCTTTTCTTTTTCTTCACAAATTGATATTCTTTGGAATATCATAAAGTTTTGGGTGAATGTTCCTTCTTTTTTTTCACGAAAAAGGATATTCTTTAGAAAAAACTAATATTCTTCGGAATATTTTTTTTTATTTATTTATTGCGTCGCGACCAAATAGTGATATTCTTCAGAATATCTTTTGGATTTGTTTGCCAACTGCGCCAGTTAAATGAGTCTATGACACATCTATTTGAGTTTTCAATATGAACTGTTTTTCTTTATTGTTCTATGTTTCTTTTTAATACAAAAATATTCTTAATCTAAAAACTTATAATTACTCAATACATTCAATACATAAAATATGCTTAGTCCACTTGTTTTCTACAGAACGTTTAAGTGGTTGGTCGTAAAAGACAACATTGTATTTGTAGGAAGTGAATGACGAAAACAAAGGTATCAAGTTTCAACGAATGTTTATTAACACTTTGTTTTCGTTTACAACTGAAATTTTGTTAATTTGACATTATTATTATTTTTAATGAATGAATCGAAATACTTGATGAATAAACAAACTTCGATACAAAAGTTTATTACACGTTGTTCTAGTTAACAAGTTTATTAATGTGGCATTTATTCTATTGTTGATAATTAATTCTTATTGTAGGTTGAGGGTTTTGGAGATCGATGGATTCCGTCGACTTAACTCGCGCGAACATTTGCGCGACACAGCTATGTGCCTATAAGGACAAGGTCGAAGGTGAAGGAGGATAAGAACATACGTACGGGAAAAGAAGGACGATTCATGGGGAATAGTTTACAAGCTCTGTAGAGGGAGCGGCCTGCAGGCCGCTGTGTTTGGCCTTCGTTTTTGTAATAATTTACTGACATCATGGGGGGCATGCATACGCGATCTGTTAGGCGATTTCTTTTAAGGGCGGAGGGTCCTATCCATCCTCATTTGAAGGGGTGGATCCCCCTCCTCCAATGAATATAACTGAGTTAGGGTTGAGCATTTGCCAGGCATGGGGTAGAAAGTCACCTGGTATGGACAGAATGACTGGACAGGTGTGTAAAAGCATCTGGAAAGATATTCCTGTGTACCTGATGGCTATCTATGAAAAGTGTGTATCAGAGGAGTACTTTCCACACACGTGAAATATAGCCGATGTCGTTGTTTTGCTGAAGTCATCCGATAGGATAAGGAGTGATCCTCGTTTCTATAGGGGCATCAGTCTGCTTCCAGTGGTTTGAAAATTATTGGAGAAGATTATGGAGCACATAAGAATGGCAATTTGTCTCAAAGGACGGGAAGAGCGTAGGAGATGCCTGGCTGCACGTTAAAACATGCGCGGGCAGGATAGAGGCAGAATATGTCCTTGGAATTTTTATTGATTTCAAGGGTGCGTTCGACTTCCTGTTGTGGGAAGCGGAGGGTCCTATCCATCCTCATTTGAAGGGGTGGATCCCCCTCCTCCAATGAATATAGCTGAGTTAGGGTTGAGCATTTGCCAGGCATGGGGTAGAAAGTCACCTGGTATGGACAGAATGACTGGACAGGTGTGTAAAAGCATCTGGAAAGATATTCCTGTGCACCTGGGGGCTATCTATGAAAAGTGTGTATCAGAGGAGTACTTTCCACACACGTGAAATATAGCCGATGTCGTTGTTTTGCTGAAGTCATCCGATAGGATAAGGAGTGATCCTCGTTTCTATAGGGGCATCAGTCTGCTTTCAGTGGTTTGAAAATTATTGGAGAATATTATGGAGCACATAAGAATGGAAATTTGTCTCAAAGGACGGGAAGAGCGTAGGAGATGCCTGGCTGCACGTTAAAACGTGCGCGGGCAGGACAGAGGCAGAAAATGTCCTTGGAATTTTTATTGATTTCAAGGGTGCGTTCGACTTCCTGTTGTGGGAAGCCGTTCTAGCGAGGCTACGCGAGGTCTGTCAAGAGTTCTGGAGGAACTACTTCTCTGGCAGGAGAGCTTGCGTCGCTGGTGTGAACGAGTCCGTATGCACTAATATAGTCAAATGATGGATCCTCTGAGGCTAATGGTTGCATACAATGTGTGCGCATATTCGGATGACTTGCTCGTCCTTATCGAAGGTCAGCCACGTGCGGAGCTGGAGAGAAAGAGGGATGAAGTCATGCCGACTGTCTGCGATTGGGGAAGATGAGTAGATGTGGATGTAGCAATGGATAAGACCGTGATGATAATGGTGAAAGGCAAGTTATCGTTAAATCGACCTTCAACTGTGAGGGTTAATGGCGTTAGCCTTAAGTATGCGTCTGATGTCAAATACTTGGGATAACAATGAGGGACGTATGAACTTATTGGGTCATCTCGAGCAGATAAGGGTGAAATTGTACTGTGGCTAAAATTTTGATTCCATTGGCCAAAGGTATAATTTTTGTGTCACCGATTTTTTAAATTTTAACGCCATTTTGTAGTTAATATATCAAGATTAAGGTAGCCGAAATATTAGATTAAACTATTGCTAACTGTGGGCGTGGCATGCTGCCAAACTCAACTGTTTCTTTAGTCTCAGAAAAAGAAACCTTGGTTACTACTCGCAAGTTATCATCGATAATGGCATGCGGTCCTATTTACAAGGTTGGCAGGATTGTAGTCTTTAGTTGTTGTAAATGGTCATATCCCTACCGTTTAATATTAGGGACATTATGAAATATTTATTAAATTGCTATATGTTTGTCAAATTTAAATTTTAGTGGAAAAAAACTTCTAGGAACAAAAGGGAACAAGAAACGTACACCCCGTCGGAGAAAGGTGAAAGTGTCCTATTTAACACTATATATACTTCTGCACCCTTGACGACCCTTGGGTAGAACAGTTTTTTTAAATTTAATGAAATTACACAAAAAATTTCAAATTGTGTTAATTTAAACAGAGGATGTAATTCATTTGTCATCTGGTTACACACTGCACACTCTGCTCTCAAATTACCCCAGAGCGGGAACCTCACTTGCAACATTCGTAAAAATAGCAGTTGCGGAGTGTCCCTACGAATATGAATTATTTTACAAATAATTCAATATAATAAGAATAATAAAGCTTCAGCGCCAATTATTTATTATAATAAGTGTATGCAGATATAATAAAAAGTGTTTAAAATTATGTATAATAGTATTTGAACATTTTCAGATCAGGGTGCTTACATCAGGAGTTCTTCTGTATTGACTAATAAATACTCCTTTAACGATATTTTAAAACTTCAAATTCTATGAACTGTTTTAAGATTTATGATTGCAGTTATTCTTATGCGTGCTGGAGCGACTATATTTACAGGCTCAGCAAAAAAAGATGTTTTCAGTCCACGAATGCCGTTTATACCAGCAGATTTACCATTTCAATTCAAACGCCTGCAATTCCCAGTCAAGTTAGCATTTGCCACGACAGTAATTTAGATACAAGGACAAGCATTAAAAAATCTCTCTGCGTTTATATGAAGCATGCTCACGAGTTTCAAGCGGTCAAAATTTGTACATATTTATGCAAATTTTTTGTCATATTTAATTAAAAGCAGCGTACATTCAAACAATATTTCATTTAAGTTATATCTTAATTTATTCCAAATAAAATATTTACTTGGTATTTTAAAAAATACATAAAATGACTCCAATGTGTTTATTTTCGGGAAATCCGAGCAACACTAGGTCAAAGCATCTAGAACATATATATTCTGGAACCACGGGTAGTCAGGGGGCCTATAATCACAGACTTCAGCTGACTTTGTTTATTTGTTTATTTTCGGGAAATCCGAGCAACACTAGGTCAAAGCATCTACAACATATATATTTTGGAACCACGGGTAGTCAGGGGGCCTATAATCACAGACTTCAGCTGACTTTTTGAGTACGGCCCTTAGGGAAGTATCGTGGTGGTTGTGGTTTAAACACAAAATCGCGGTGGTCGGCGCATATTCAGGTCCATTGTTCAGAGTACCATGGGGTTATGTCAACAAGACACGTACTCACGTAAAGCACAAGAGACTAATATCCAACATGGGTATCACGTGACAGATTCGTTCAACTCGATTGAAAATATTATATATTCAGTTATTTTTTACTTGATGTGTCTTAGTTCGCGTTTAACCTTAATTTAATGGCGTGGAAACAATGTACATATCAGTTCTGTGAAAAAAATTAATTTAGCTTATTTAATATATTTTCCACGGTGCTCCGGAGTAAATTTAAATAAGAATTTGACAAAAAAAATAACATAAATTAGTTCTTATAAAAACAAAGTTTATTTCAAAAAATTGCTACAAAACAATGTTTTCTGCTCAAGAATTATATAAAACTAAACTACCAATAAAGTGCGAAAATATAAAGCGATTGTTTTTTATGATAGCACAATGTTCAAAGATTTTTCAAGTGCCATTAACATTTAATCTAGAGCACTGTGAACAACTCGTTCTTCCTAACGTCAATTAAATTACAATAAGAATATAGTTGGAATAATTATTTTTTTAACACGAAAAAAGAAAACTTCTCGTTTTTGGTTTGCTTTTGGTTTTCAATTTACACTGTGTGTAATTATACCCTCCACTCCAGTGTGCAGAGGGTATATATAAGTTTGTCATTCCGATTGTAATAATTAGAAAAAAAATTTCGGACCCCATAAAATATATATATTTGTGATCCTTATAACAACCGGAGTTGATATAGCGATGTCCGTCTGTCCGTCTGTGGAAATCACGATGGCGGCATCAATCGGGCAGCTAGGGTGGTCGCTGACACAAAAAATAATTCACTAACATCCTGAAAAGTTTGCTATTTAAAATCGTCCAAATCGGTCAATTAGGGCCCGAGATTTGAAAGAAGAACTAAAAAAAGTCTTGAAAAAATATAATTTTCTATGTTGTTCTTGTCACGATCACGCACTCAATAGGATAGCTAAGGTGATCATTTTTAGTGAGAATGATTCTCCAAATTCATGGGAAGATTTCAATTTCAAAAATCATTAAAATCGGTGGAACAGGTCCAGGGAAATCTCTGAAAAGTTAAAAAAAAAAAATTTAAAATATGATGTTTCTATAGTGTTCTTGTTGTTATTATAAATGTTATATTGTTGTCATAGCTGGACTTGTTGTTTTTGTGGTCGTTGTGGTAATAATATAATAAAAACTAACCCTTTGTACATTTTTTTATCAACTCTGGTAGAAAAATTTAAAAGTTTCCATTGTTTTGGCATCACTAAAAAAATCTACTAGATCATTTCTGTCATTGCCACGAGCCTGCGTGTAAAGTTTCAGATCGATTGGGTCACGGGAAAGGGGTTAAAATCGATCCAAAATTTTTTCGACAAGCAGACACTACGAGTTAATATAAAGGGAGTAAAAATTCACCAGCATCTAAAGCAAATAATGCTAAAATACCTAGTTGTTAATAAAAAGAAAACAATGTAAATTTAGCAAAAAAATATTTTATGTATTAATTTATTTAAAGAGAAAAACACAAAAATAACGTTGATGTTGTATTTTTTGTGTGTAATATTTACATATACATACATACACATATTAAATAATACAAATAATATACATATATTCTATATATGTATATCCATAATAACTGCATGTTAGAAATAAATCGGTATATTATTTTATTTACATAAAATTCTGCAATATTTTGTTGTGGGGAAAATACATTTCTTTTGCATTAACAGAGTGTCACTTCATTTTGCTCAGCGTGACTATGCCACAGTAGATGGCGCCACAATTTTTGTTCTAATTAGCTTTGCAATAGTTATTTCTATTTTAACATGAATGTCAATATTTTCAAATAGATACTATACATAACAATGTTAAGAGTATACACGGGCTGGTCTTTTATTTCATATGTTTTTACATTATTATTTTACAAATATGAACATAAGTTTGGCATACTAACTTTTTGCTGTCTTTACAAAATAGAGTTACCGAGTTATCAATGAGTTTTTTGCTTTCAAAAAAGTTCTACATAGTTATATAGAATTATTATTCTGCTTTACCTAAAAAATATCTGATTGCGATTACATCTAATTTTTAAAAATTGTTTATAATTACTAAAGCATTATTATTCACATAAATACAAAATTGCACTTTTTAAATTTTCCATTCAAATTTAAGAAAATATCAATTCTAAAAACTGGAATTAAAATTTTAAATTATAAATTAGAAAATATTAACTGAATTTCAGAAGATCATATCAAAACGTCGGAAATAATAATTTTAAATTTAGAAGACATCAATTGCATCATTAATATATATATATAAATTTTATTCGTTAAACACAAATTGAAATTCCAAAAAAAAACACCAAATATGTTTACATTTAAAAATGTTTACAATAAAAAAAAAATTGGCATTTAGGAGAAATTAATAGCTTTTCAGTAACTTCTTTTAACGATTGTCGAATCGTTAAAAAAGAAAAGCAAAATTATCAGTAAAATTTTGAAACGATATTCGCTATTGTTAAAGTCAGCTGTTGTTGTTATCTAAACGACAACCATTTTTGTGTTGTTTATTCAATCGATAAAAACTTAAATTTTTAGGTTGAAATGTCGTCATACATAAATAAAAATCATAAAATAGTGTAAATATTTTGCTTCTATTAAAAAACTTTTTTATATAAATAAAAAAATTAAATAGCATATTCAATTCATTATTTCATTTTCAGATAAATAAACAGAAATATTAGTAAAAACAAGTAAGAGTGCTAAATTCGGCTGTGCCGAATCTTTGATACCCTCCACTTCGGTTTGAGTATTGATAATAAATGTAAACAAAATATTGGAAAAATGTGCATGCGTTTCCTATGTGCATACGTTTCCGGTTATATGACATAACTTCTCGTTTAATTTAGTTTTTGCTAATTAAATAGCTCGCCTTAACCTCCATTGCAAAGGTAATGGTTGTGTAGGGTGGCTATATGCATTAAATCGTGCTAATTGGAGATGGCTGTATAGTTTCTTTTAACTGGCGAAATATTTTTTCATTGCGGCCATATAGGTCGGATGGAGTAACAAAATAATAACAAAAAAAAAGCTCTCTCAACTTTTTTATTAAAATATTGCCATATTTGGAAAACATAGAGAATAAATTTATAATAATAAATAATCAAATTAGGGATGTCAAACGCAAAAAACCAAATGTCCCAAACATTTTAAATAAAATAATTTGTTATCTTTATTTTCTGGAAAACTTCAAATATTCATCCAAAAAAAAAATTGTGAAAAATAATATATGTATAAATAACATTCTTATCAAATTGCGTTTATTAATGTAACAATTTTAATGTTCGCAATTCTTATATATCATTTGTGGTTTTCTAAAATTCATTGAATTTAAATTAATGTTTTCTGTAGTGCGAATTCAACGATCCGACAGAATTTCAACGATCCGACAATCGCAAAATATATGGACAGCTATTGTTGTTTGCACTGAGGATTAAGTGATTCACTAAGTACACACATCTTAACGACAGTCGACAAATCTGTTTTTCTATTTATTTAAATTGTAAACTAGTGGCACCTCTGTCAAAATAAGCGAAAAACACAAAGAATAGAAAAAAACAAATTACTTCGTGTTTGACAGGATGATTTTATGTTTATGTTTAATATCTCTATTTTTTTTTTACTAATATTTCTGTTTATTTATTTGAAAATGAAATAATGAGTTGAATATGCTATTTAATTTTTTTATTTATATAAAAAAGTTTTTTAATAACAGCAAAATATTTTCACTATTTTATGATTTTTATTTATGTATGACGACACTTCAACCTAAAAATTTAAGTTTTTATCGATTGAATAAACAACACAAAAATGGTTGTCGTTTAGATAACAACAACAGCTGACTTTAACAATAGCGAATATCGTTTAAAAATTTTACTGATAATTTTGCTTTTCTTTTTTAACGATTCGACAATCGTTAAAAGAAGTTACTGAGAAGCTATTAATTTCTCCCAAATGCCAATATTTTTTTTAATGTAAACATTTTTTAAATGTAAACATATTTGGTGTTTTTTTTTTTTGGAATTTCAATTTGTGTTTAACGAATAAAATTTATATGTATATTAAAGATGCAATTGATGTCTTCTAAATTTAAAATTATTATTTCCGACGTTTTGATATGATTTTCTGAAATTCAGTTAATATTTTCTAATTTATAATTGGAAATTTTAATTCCAGTTTTTAGAATTGATATTTTCTTAAATTTGAATGGAAAATTTAAAAAGTGCAATTTTGTATTTATGTGAATAATAATGCTTTAGTAATTATAAACAATTTTTAAAAATTAAATGTAATCGCAATCAGATATTTTTTAGGTAAAGCAGAATAATAATTCTATATAACTATGTAGAACTTTTTTGAAAGCAAAAAACTCATTGATAACTCGGTAACTCTATTTTGTAAAGACAGCAAAATGTTAGTATGCAAACTTATGTTCATATTTGTAAAAGAATGAAAAAACGTATGAAATAAAAGACCAGCCCGTGTATACTCTTAACATTGTTATGTATAGTATCTATTTGAAAATATTGACATTCATGTTAAAATAGAAATAACTATTGCAAAGCTAATTAGAACAAAAATTGTGGCGCCATCTACTGTGGCATAGTCACGCTGAGCAAAATGAAGTGACACTCCGTTAATGTAAAAGAAATGTATTTTCCCCACAACAAAATATTGCAGAATTTTATGTAAATAAAATAATATACCGATTTATTTCTAACATGCAGTTATTATAGATATACATATATAGAATATATGTATATTATTTGTATTATTTAATATGTGTATGTATGTATATGTAAATATTACACACAAAAAATACAACATCAAACGTTATTTTTGTGTTTTTCTCTTTAAATAAATTAATACATAAAAATTTTTTTTGCTATATTTACATTGTTTTCTTTTTATTAACAACTAGGTATTTTAGCATTATTTGCTTTAGATGCTGGTGAATTTTTACCTCCCTTTATATTAACTCGTAGTGTCTGCTTGTCGAAAAAATTTTGGATCGATTTTAACCCCTTTCCCGTGACCCAATCGATCTGAAACTTTGCAGGCAGGCTCGTGGCAATGATAGAAATGATCTAGTAAATTTTTTTAGTGATGCCAAAACAATGGAAACTCTTATATTTTTCTACCAGAGTTGATAAAAAAATGTACAAAGGGTTAGTTTTTATTATATTATTACCACAACGACCACAAAAACAACAAGTCCAGCTATGACAACAATATAACATTTAGAATAACAACAAGAACACTATAGAAACATCATATTATGTTATTTATACATATATTATTTTTCACAATTTTTTTTTGGATGAATATTTGAAGTTTTTATTTAAAATGTTTGGGACATTTGGTTTTTTGCGTTTGGCATCCCTAATTTGATTATTTATTATTATAAATTTATTCTCTATGTTTTCCAAATATGGCAATATTTTAATAAAAAAGTTGAGAGAGCTTTTTTTTTGGTTATTATTTTGTTACTCCATCCGACCTATATGGCCGCAATGAAAAAATATTTCGCCAGTTAAAAGAAACTATACAGCCATCTCCAATTAGCACGATTTAATGCATATAGCCACCCTACACAATCATTACCTTTGCAATGGAGGTTAATGCGAGCTATTTAATTAGCAAAAACTAAATTAAACGAGAAGTTATATCATATAACCGGAAACGCATGCACATAGGAAACGCATGCATATTTTTCCAATATTTTGTTTACATTTATTCTCAATACTCAAACCGAGGTGGAGGGTATCAAAGATTCGGCACAGCCGAATTTAACACTTACTTGTTTTTTAAGTCATGTAAATATAACCATATACGGACACCACTAAAAGACCAAAAAGAAAGACCCGTGTCTCCCAGATTTGCCCCAAGTAGTGCACTTTTCTTATTGGCCTCCAAAGATTTGGGCCCTCGGTGTCATTTTTGCAAAAAAGTGATCACTTTCCCAGGCTCATATCTTGCAAACCGTTCGGAATTTTGATAAACTATAATGGAAAAAGAATGATGATTTATTTTATTTGTTGAAAGGATGCATCGTTGCTTGGATTTATGTCATCGTGTGAGCGTTCAAATAATTAGACATCTGTATTGTTCGGTTGTTGGAATAAAAAAGCCTTCTTTATTTAATAAAGTCCCTGCTTATAAACTAACAATTGTGAGTGATTCTAAAATAGTTTTGGGTGCGGCTTTCTAAAGTCACTCCATAATTATAATTTTGTTCTAACTCTATTTTTAATATTAGTATAAACATAAATATGTACAATTGTACCAGGCGACTATGAATTTTGGGTGGTTCTTCTATTAAAATTAATTTCATACATTGAGTAAAATTCCAAACAAAGGGAGTGGAATTGTACTGGTTAAAGTACATGCCGATACAATACACTAACACATGTATTGTATTCGGTTTACACATGAAATCAAATATAGTTGATCTACATATCGATCAATCAACTCTATTCGATTGCATTGCTTTGTAACTGTAACCCGCTTAGTCAAACAAACACACTGAGTCATTTATTAACGTCGCTTGACCTACCCCAATATCCACTTGATATTTTCTGTTGTACATTTTACTGTCGGTTTGTTTGTTTATTTGATTTTGTTTTACTAGCACCTCATTGTGCTTACATACATTTATACATAAATGTACTACATATACGACACCCTTATCCTCAAGAAAAAATCTTATAATTTTGTTTACATAAAATATGGGATTTTTTCTGATTTAATATAAATATTTTGTAATTTGAATTTTATCTTCTTTGTTTTTGTATATTTATCATAAAAAATTTTGTTCATTAATTTTTTGTTAATTGGTTTGTAATTTGATTTTTCTTATTTTTGTATAGTTCTTAAAATTTGTTCAATAACTTTTCTGTTTACAGTACAGAATTTAGGTTTAATTGACATAATTTATAAGTTTGTTTATATTATCTTAACATACTATTTTTGTTTATTTTCTTTTTTGTATGTTTTAATTCTATTCTTACAGCTTACAATATATTTCTATGTTTTTTTTTTTTTTTTGTTTATCTTAAATTTGAGGTTTGTATAGTTTAATGTTATTCTTAATTTTACGATCTTATAGTTTACAATATATTTTTATGTTCTTGTATAATATTTCTTTAATAAATTTTTATGTACTGTTTTTATTTTATTTCCAACTTTTATGTTTACATTTAAATTTTTTATTTCTACTATTTCATATGGACCGTCGTAAGGTGGTTCACTCTTTTTTCTGTTTCCTACTCTTACTAATACCAAGTCCCCTATTTCTAAGTCTATGCTATTTGTGTTAGCTAAAGAATCTTCCGTTCTTTTCATTTTGACTTTCTCTATTATTTTCCTTGCATTTTCCAATGAATATTTCAATCTAATTCTTAGTTCATTTGAGTAATTTTCGAAATTGTATATTTTATCTCTGTTCTGTATTTCGTCACCAGGCAAGTTCGGTAATTTGCCAAAAATCAGTTCAAAAGGTGAATAATTGTTGTCAACGTGTGGAGTAGTATTGTATGCGAATGTATAATATGGTATCCATGAATTCCAATCATCATCATTAACAAAGGATAGAAAATATTCATTTAAAACTCTGTGATTTCTCTCAACAGTTCCAAGTGTTTCATGATGATAAGGAGTTGAAAATCTCTGTTCCACCTTCAACAATTCACATATCTCCTTCATTAGTTGATTTGTAAATTCAGTCCCCTTGTCCGATTTCAGTGTTTTAAATAATCCATGTTTCAGGATGACGTTCTCAACAAGTGCTTCTGCTACAGATTTTGCTTCTTTAGTCATCATTGGACAGGCTATTACATATTTCGTTAACTCACACTGCATAGTCAGTATGTATCTGAAATTTTCTGATGGTCTCAGTGGACCCACTGTATCAATTACTATGGTTTCGAAACTTTGACATGGTGTGTCAGTCTTTTCTAATGGTTCTCTTGTGTGTCTGATTTGCTTGTTTCTTTGGCAAAGATCACACGTTCTTACAAATTGTTTTACCATTTTATACATATTTTTCCATATGTATTTTTGTTTTAAACGGATTAGCGTTTTTTTAACTCCGAAATGTCCTCCGCATGGTGTATCGTGATAAGCTTCTATTAATTGTTTCTTTCTATTTTCATCTTTTATGTATTGAGGATTTCTATATAACAATATTCTGACGTCAGTTTCTTTGTTTCTGTTCAAGATTTCTTTGAATCTTTCATGTGTCACTATGTTGAATATGTTATCACCCTTCTCGAGAGCGTAACCTTTGTAATTCAACTTCTCTAATACCGATGGTAGTTTCTCCAGTATATTATCTAAATAATATGGATTATCGCTACATCTTATGGCCATTTCATTGAGACTACTATTGTCTTCAATCTTTATTTGTGTGGTGCACCTTGTGTCTAATTTAAACTTTATCCTCTTCGCGCGCGCTATGTCATTTATTGATGTACAGTCCCATATCACGAGTCGCTCAGACTCCGTGTCGGCTGTCACATTTATCCTTTCCTCACTTTTAGCTTTATCACTTTTAATTTTATCATCAGCTTTCCTAGCTTTTTCATTTGTTTCTTTGTTTTTCATTCCTCTTGTAATCACCAATGCTTTTTTAATGGATACATCGATCCTTGGAGGTATCATTGTTTTTAGTAAATCTGAGTCCAGATTGATTCTGGAAAGTGCGTCTGCATTAGTATTATTTATTCCCTTCTTATACACTATATCAAAATCATAATCTGACAATTCCAAACGTATTCTAGTCAACTTCGAGCTTGGGTTTCTATGTGAAAATAAAGCAACTAGTGGCCTGTGGTCAGTTACCACTATAAATTTTCTACCATACAAATAGGGTCTGAAAAACTGTATGCCCCAATGTATACCAAGTAATTCCTTTTCTATTACTGGTTTATTCTTCTCATGCTTATTCAAAGATCGACTTGCATATGATATTGGCATATCTTCGCCAATTTCACCTTGTGACAAAACTGCTCCGAGTGCAAAATCAGATGCATCGGTTGTCAAAATAAAAGGTTTGTCGAAATTTGGATACTGTAGGACTGGTGGACTTATCAGTTTCTGTTTTAATGTTTCAAAAGAAGATTGACGTTTTTCCGGCCATTCGAATTTTATTCCCTTTTAAGTAGTTCATTTAAACAACTTGCTATGTCCGCAAAATTTGCAATAAATCTTCTGTAGTAGTTTCAAAATGCAACGAATCTTCTTACGTCATCGGCATTTTTAGGTATCGGATACTTGTGTATCGCACTAAATTTACCAGGATCTGGTTTTATACCCTCTGAAGTTATTAAGTGACCAAGATATACAACTTCAGGTTTTAGAAAACAGCATTTATTTGCATTAAGTTTTAAATTATATTTGGTCAATCTATCCAAAACTTTTACCAGGTTTGCATTGTGATGCTTCAAACTGCATCCGAAAATAATTATATCGTCTACGTATAAAAATGCTTCAGAATCCAAACCTGATAAAGCGATTGTCAACATTCGTTGAAAACTATTTGATGATATTTTTAAACCAAATGGTAGTGTCGTATACTGGTTATGACCATCTGTCGTTGAAAAAGCAGTATATGGACGTGATTTTTTATCTAGTCCTATTTGGTGGAATGAACTTGTCATATCCAGCGTTGAAAAATATTTTGCTCTACCTAGTTTGTCCAAGACATCATCTAACCTTGTTAGTGGAAATTTATCATTGACAACTTTGTCATTAAGTTTTCTGAAATCTACTACTAGTCTCCATTTTTTTAGATCAGTATGTTCCCCTTTTGGAACTAATAATAAAGGAGCATTATAAGGGCTAATAGATGGTTCTATTATACCATCATCTAATAAATTTTGTACTTTGAAATTTATTTCTTCCGTTTGTGCATGAGGTAAACGATAATTTTTTATATAAACTGGTTTGTTATCATGTAGGCTAATTGTTTGCTTGTAGAAATTATTTGTAGTCAGCTTTTCGCCTTCCAAATGGAATACATGCTGATACCTTTTTATAATATTTTCAAGCTCACTTTGACTTTCTTTGTCTGTACCATTTAGATCCAAATTCTCTAACAGCTTTTTAAATCTACTTTCCGAATACGAATCATGACTTTTATTTGTGTTCTTATCAATTCTAAAAATTTCATAATTCTCCAGTGGCATAGTTTCCACTCTAAGATTTTTGATTGTCACCTTATCATTTGTTACTTTAAGAATTTGTATGTGCTTATTGCCATCTTTTGGTATTATGGTATTTGCCAAATACACACCTTCAATGATTTCCCTATTTATTATAATTTTGTCTTCCTTTATATCTATATCAAACGGTACTATTATTTCGCTTCTTGGTGGAATTTTTATGTGATTTATGGCAACTATATCGTCATGTATCGGAATGATTATGTTCTCGTTATTCATGGTAAATGTTAATATGTATTTATCGTAGTCTATACTACATTTGAATTTTGATAGGAAATCTCTACCTAGGATTCCGTCAGTGTTTATTGGAAAATCATCTTCTACTAATTGCACTTTGTGTTCTATTATTGTATCATTTATATTTATCTCTATCATTGTGGAACCAATAGATCTAACTTGTTCCCTTGATATCCCTGTTAAACAACAGTCATCATCCGAATCTACATCGTAATGGTAAAAAAATTTTGTTTGCACAAAGAGACATCCGCTCCTGTGTCTATCAAAAATGTTAACGCGGTATTCGTATCCAATATATTCAGTTCGATGCAATTTCTAAGATTCGATGATATTTTAAATATTATTTTTGTCTCTAATTCATACCCCCTGGAGATTCTCTCTGTGTAATCTCCGGCATCTGGAAGTTTCCCTGAGTCTCTGCTCTATGTATATTGAAACTTCTATTACTGTTTCCCATGTTGTTGTTGTTGTTTCCATTGTTACGGTAATTATTATCATTACCCCTGTTATTACCATTATTACGGTAATTATTATTACTTCTGTTGACATTTCTGTTATTCCTATTATTGTTATTATGTCGTCCGTTATTTCTGACATGATTTTGATTACCTGAACGACAAACTTTCGCATAGTGGTTAAACTTTCCACATTTATTACATTTTGCCCCGTTGGCTGGACATATATTGCCGTGAACCACATTTATTACATTTCGACCGTTGCTGTCTATTCGCAGCATAGCCATTCGCAGCATACAATATTTGTCTCTGTGAAGAATTCATCTCAGACTCTTCTGCAATTTTCAATGCGTCAACGAAATTTGTAACCCTACTGGCGTTTATGGTTGATAAGATTTGCTGATCTCTCAGACCATTTTTGAAAGTATTAAACGCCATTACGTTATTTGTTCTTACTATAGAAGCTCTATCTGTCTCCCCGACTTCCGATATTTGGATCTCGTTCAATTCCGAAATCAATTCTTGTATTTTGTTCGCGAATTCTCTAACCGATTCACCTTTTTGAGTCAATCTGGAAACCTTATTTAAAACATTGTTCGAACTTCCAACTGGTCTGTATGTCGTCTTCAATGCCGTAATCAATTCTGTTATAGTCGTTGGAATAGTTTCTTGTCTTACCATATTTTGAACTTTTGTATCCAAACGTGATTTGAATACGAAATTGAAAAAAGCATTTTGTTTCGTCGCTGGTATTGTTTCATATACTAATTCTACACTTGTAACAAAGCAGATATTTCATTTATGTCCATGGACTCCATTGTCACAATTTGTTGTTTATCCGGTATAACCTTATTTTTTGAATGTTGTGTCAACAATTCTAATGCTTCGTCTCTTAATTTCCTAAATTTTTCCGATATTTTTATACTTTGTCCTTCTGTAATGTTTGACTCTGTTAAGATATTTTCTAATTCTTTTTATAAACCTTGTATCTCTAACCTCTTTGCTGAAACAGTTTCTAAAGAGTATGGACGACCTATAGACTTTCTTGCATTTACCAATATTGACTCTAATGATTTCAATATTGAATCCATGAGAAATAACAATTATTAAATTTTCTTTTTCTTTAATTTATTTATTCTTAGTATTAAACATTTATATATTTTTATTTATTTTTATAATTTTTGATAAAATTTGTCTTATATATATATATATATATATATATATATATATATATATATTACATGTTTTAAATTTTATCTTAAAATTTTATTTATTCAAACAGTTTTCTTCTTTTTTCTACCAGTGTGATTTTGAAGTTATTGCTGTAAACCAGCTCTTATACTATGTCTTCGTATCTGTTTTTTCACACATTTGCGCAAATATTTCATTATTACTATTACTGTCACCACCACGCAGACAAAAATTACAATTTCAAGACTTATGCTTACTGCTGTCGGTGCTTGGGATGTATCTGAGATTACCTCGTTGATTTTAGTTTGGGTGCACCCCATCTTTCTTTTTCGATAATTTCTTTGCTTTCCGGAACTCTTTAATATCTGATTTTATTTTCGCTATACGTTCAATCAGCTTGGTTCTTTTATCTTCTTCTTTGGTATATGTTAATTCGGAATTCATCATCGTCAATTCCTTTTTCTTACGATTTACAAAATCGCCTCTTGATTTCCTTACTTTCGGCAATGGAAAAATTTCATATTTTGGTTCAACCACTTTTATTTGCTGTGCAATCTTGATAGGCTTTGGTCCGAGTTTCAAAATGTCTGGCTTTGGTGCCTCTGCTCCGTATTCTTTTAATTGTTTTTGCCAATTTTCTTCCGCTATACGCATTCCCTTTTCCAATTCCTCCCAAGATTCTTCCATCGGATTTTAACTAGTTTTTTCACCGTAAGCTATCCACTACCATCTGTGGTGTTTGTCGCAAAAATGATATATAGACGCAAATATGCAAGTTCACTGTTACGTTATTTTTTTTTTAAAAAAATTTCTTCAAAAATCACCTTCACGAAAATTTAAAAATTTATAAAATATTTACTTAAATATAAAAATTTCACTTCACTGCTTTTAAAAAATTTATAAAATAACCATTGTACAAAATTTCACTTCATAGTTTTATAAATACTTTCAGAAATTTCAAAAAAAAAAAACTTTCTTTTTAGAAATTCCACCAACCTCGCCAATGCGGTGTCTGTTGGTTATTTCTATTATTACACTTTTATACGAACCAAAAAATAAAATATAAATCAGGAACAGGCTAGTTGTTTTCATCCTCAGCTTTTGATGATAGTTGTTGTTATTATCGTTGAGCCAGAACTTTCCTTAACGCAATATACGCAGTTAAGTTTGCACTTTCTACTGCTATTATGCCGTTGGTGGTAAACTAATGGTTTTCACTCACGTTAGGTATGTTTAAGGCGGTACGGCTTACTTACAGGATTCTTTCTGTTGCTTGGATGTCTTCCCATCCACAGGATTCGGCAGGATTCGGTCGCAGTCGGCTGGATTCGGTGGCAGGATCGCCATATAATGGAAAAAGAATGATGATTTATTTTATTTGTTGAAAGGATGCATCGTTGCTTGGATTTATATCATCGTGTGAGCGTTCAAATAATTAGACATCTGTATTGTTCGGTTGTTGGAATAAAAAAGCCTTCTTTATTTAATAAAGTCCCTGCTTATAAACTAACAATTGTGAGTGATTCTAAAATAGTTTTGGGTGTGGCTTTCCAAAGTCACTCCATAATTATAATTTTGTTCTAACTCTATTTTTAATATTAGTATAAACATAAATATGTACAATTGTACCAGGCGACTATGAATTTTGGGTGGTTCTTCTATTAAAATTAATTTCATTCATTGAGTACAATTCCAAACAAAGGGAGTGGAATTGTACTGGTTAAAGTACATGCCGATACAATACACTAACACATGTATTGTATTCGGTTTACACATGAATCAAATATAGTTGATCTAGATATCGATCAATCAACTCTATTCGATTGCATTGCTTTTTAACTGTAACTCGCTTAGTCAAACAAACACACTGAGTCATTTATTAACGTCGCTTGACCTACCCCAATATCCACTTGATATTTTCTGTTGTAAATTTTACTGTCGCTAGCCAATGTACGTGTGTGTGTATGTAGTTTTGTTTGTTTTGATTTTGTTTTACTAGCACCTCATTGTGCTTACATACATTTATACATAAATGTACTACATATACGACAATACTCTCTGAGGCAAAGTTCTAGCTCTTGTCATAGAGAACAAAAATTGTGAACATACAAAATCAAAAAACTTCAGCTTCAAGATCAAAATCGCAAAAAACTTAAAAAAAATCGATTTTTTAACTTTTTTCCACTGTTCAGGTCCATAGGTAGCAAACCGATCAAAATTCAAGGAAACAATCAACCTTAAAAGTATACCTTAGATCTCAATTAACATATGAACTTCGTAGGAATTATTCTTAACACCGTTTAGGTAGCGCTTAGGTAGCCGCAAAATTGAAATATTTCCCGCAAATTTTTTAATTTCATTTGTATTATCTATTGTATTATCTATTGCAAAAATTTATTTTTTCGTGTTGCACTGTGTTATCCTGGTGTCATTTAGAAACTGAATTCACTTCTAAATTTTAGAAACTCAATATTCTTGTTTAAATTTACTCCGGAGCACCGTTGAACATGTCTTGAAAAAATCTATCATGTCATACCCATATTGGATATGTTGACCTGGAAAAAAATGGAAAAACTAATAAATAGACCTCCCTTATTTTATATCTCGATATTCTTTTGAGAAGAAATTCCAGGTTCCTTCCCTCAATTCTACCTCTTGCACAAGCATCTCCGCTTGCTCACTCGTCCACTTTTCATTCGGTTTGCGCATCCGTTTTGGTTTCTGTTGCTTTCGCGCCGACATGCAAGAACTATTTATTCATTGTATTGAGAACCATTTCTTCCATGCTGTCGCTTCCTCTCGGCCACGCAATAACTACAACATCCATTGTGTTGAGAACTATTTGCTTCATATTGTCCAACTGAAGAACATATTTATTAATAAATTTAATAAATTTTCACGTATAACACTAAATTTCCTTTGATAACTCTTCGAAATAAAAATTATTATTAAAAACTGCTGTGCGACCGGCAAAACGAATAAAAATTGCTAACATGTTGGCAATTGCATTTTGGATGTCAAATGTTGCCATATTTTTTGACGAACAGGAATTTGCTGTTTTCCCTTGGCTATCATTTTATGTGACAGTAAGGGGTCAAAACTGACCGCAAACAGAAATGACACCATATGACAACCCGTTTTCATTCAAGTGACAACAGTTGACTGCAGTTGGCAGTTGAAAGTGGCATAATAAATACCAGGCGTTATGTTACAATAAAATAATCAGTACAATAATCAGTACAAAAGCAAATAATTTAAAATATTGAAATTTTTGCTTAAACAAACAAAAATAGTTTATTTTTCGTGAGCACGAAAAAATATGTTTTTTTCAAATTCATTCTAGTATAAAGACCAAAATTTAGATATTTATTGGTTTCGAATTAGACACAAATAAGTAAAATTTTGTACTTAAATCTAAATGTTTTTGTATAAAGTTTCAATTTCTTTATTTTAACAATTTATACTGTAAAGTTGCATATTTACAATCAACCGAAAATATGTCTGCTGATATTTATCAAAACTGTTTATTTTTGCTATGTTGTATTCGTACGTATGAAAAATTCCCTTTTTAAAATGTTGACTAAAAAATTTGTCGAAACATTGATACATTTAATGAATTTTTTTTGTTTTGTAGCCAATAGATGTACAATTTTGTTGTAAAAGGAGTTTCCTTACGGGCTAATGATGGTCAAATTTTGTGTAAATAAAAATCAATTAATTTTCATTTTTACTCAACGTTTCGTCTGCTTTTTTCAGACTTCTTCAGGAGTGTTTTTATTTATAAATTTGGCGATAAAATAAACATAAAGCAAAATTTTTTTATATAAATATAAAATAACATGCTGTTAACGCTAAATGTAAGTTTAGCAAAGCAAATAGTTGATTTAAAGAAAAAAAAAAAACAACAAGTATATTGTAGTAGGCAAAAGCATACACATATACAAAAACACTTGTTTCAAAGATGTTCTATATTTAGTTTGTTATATTGGGAAAGGTTTAATAGTATAACTCTTTGCTTGGATTCTCACTGAATTGGTTTCACAGCGAAGATATATGAATTAACTTTTCACCAAACAAACTATCTTCTGCTTTTGGTTACTGATGAGGGTTGGTGACTCTTCCCGATACAGCTGTATAACCTGTCATGCAGAATATAGATCAATTTTTAAAACAAATGTGCGGATGTTTTTTGTTTTAATATAAAGTAAAAATATTTGATCTTGAGCCTGAAAAAATTTTTCAAACTATCTTGAAGAGATCAAAAACAATATTTTTACATTTGTATAAATATAAAATAACAAATAAAAAATTTTTTTAATTATTATTATAAAATGAAATTAATGCTAGTATCACAGGTCAACTTACGATTCTATATTACATCTTTGTCGTTATAATTACTTATTTGTCTAAAAAAAACTGGACTTCACGAACAGAAAATATAAATAAATAAACAAATAAATAAATAAATAATAACAACACAGTACACAGGTATCACAAATTGATCTTAATGTTAGTATCACAGAACTTTAACTATTTTACTAAGTTATTGCAACCGAATATTGTAGCTTAGTGTTGTCTTTATCCTCTCTTGTGTTCATCGCATATTCTAATCGCTGTTGTATGCGTAAACTTTCTAATGTGTAGCGTTTATTTGTTCTCCTCTCCTTGTCAAGTATGTTAATTTTGTCAAAATTAACCATATGTTTGTTGTCCTTCACATGCTGAGCGAGTGCTGTGGTTTCTCTCTGTTTGTTTATGTCCGCCTTATGTTCAGCAATTCTTGTCCCTAACAATCGTTTTGCTGTTTCAACGTAGACTTTGTTGCACCTCTCCCTCTCATTGCCATGGCATGCAATGTCATATACACCATTGTCAATATTTTGGATGTCTTGTTTAGTTTCGCTACGCGTAAAAAGTTGCTTTAGTGTTTGGTTTGATTTGTGAGCTATTGTTGCTTTTTCGTCATTGAACATGTATTTCAATACCTACGTTAACAGAACATAAAACGAGAAGAAGTTCATTTTTTGCGCAAAAAAAATTAAATTATAATTTATTAATATTAATATTAATTTTATTTATTTTAAACGAACCCTCACATTTGTTTTTATAAGAGGAGGTTTTTAATTGTGGAGTAACAATGAACACCTCATTAGCAGGTGTGGCTGACCCAGCATCAAAGCCAGCAAAATTGCCGCCGGACAAGGGCGGGAAATATGGCCGCAATTCTATAGGGGAATTAATGATATGAAGCGGAATTCCAACCGCATACGGGCTGGATGAGAGTGATATGGAATTTATCGAAGGCACAACATACCAACAGCAATCTATTGAAGGCAAACTCGCACACAACATTCATCCAAAGCGTAGAAGATCAGAGGTTCTATTGTCTCCAGCAAACATAGACGTCAACCAATTGGGTGAAAATAGATTTGCATTACTTTCTGGACTTGAAATCAAAAACGCAGACGAAAGTCCCAATCAGAGGAGAGAGGAGAAAATTGCCAAAGCTAAAAACTTAAAAAATGTTAGCAAATCCTTCTGCCCACCAATATTTTTGTTTGATGTAAACATTAAACGGTTGGTTGAACAATTGGAAGCCAAAACACCTAAGATAACGTTTAAAATAAAAAACGTTAATAAACATAAAAGTAAATTGTACCTTTCGGATGCTACTGTGCATTCTGAAATGACGGCCCTACTGAGGGAAAAGAATATTCACTCGTACTCATACACACCTAAAGAATTAAAACAGACTTCTTTTGTGTTAAGAGGACTTTATTATGGTACTGATGCAGAGGAGGTTAAGTCTGCCCTGGACAAGATCGTACCAAATGTCGGCTCCAGAATCACACGTTTTACAACTCCGTACTCCGTGAAAAACGCATATGACACAGGCCTGTTTTTGGTTACACTGAACCCAGGGAAATCACTTCAAGACATCGCGCACGTTAAATATATTTGAAGCCAAACCATTTGTTGGGAGAAGCCCAAACGGAAAGAAAAAGAAATACAATGCCACAGATGCCAACGCTGGGGTCACATTGCCAAAAATTGCAACTCAGAATTTCAATGCATAAAGTGCGACAAAAAACACCCACAGGGAGAATGCCAGCGTATAAATTCAGATTCTGAAACCTCAGCACCCCACTGCGTAAATTGTGGAAAAAATGGCCATCCTGCAAACTGGAGGGGATGTCCAACATACAGAAATAACCTTGCATCACGAAGGGAACGCATAAAAAAGACCGAAGAAGTCAAGATTGTTGCCAAATCAAACTTAAACAAAATATTGAGCCAATCTATTTGATCACCAGGCAAATCATTTGCCAGTCATTTCCAGGTAAATTCTAATCAAACTCCAACACAAATACCTTCTATAGTACAAGAATTTTTGAAACTTGCCAATTTGTTTCTTACACCCGAGGAATTAACATTGGAGCAACAAGTTACAAACTTTCTTAATAATTTTAAAAACATGCCAAAAAATGAAGCAAAAGCAGAGTTCTTGCGGCTTCTAAAAAATGAAAATAATAAATATGGCCCATAGATCTATTTCATTTATGACATTTAATGTCCGCTCCCTTGTAAGCAACAGTCGCCAAATTGAACTGTCAAATATCCTCCATCGCAACCAAATTGATGTAGGATTCATTCAAGAATGTCATCTACATGGAAATAGAAAAGTAAAACTTAATGGCTATAATTTCATTTACGACAACTCAGCGCTAGGTGTAGCAATTGCCATTAAAAACACAATACAGTACAATAAAATTACTTGCGCTAGAACAAAATTTAATAACATCTTTATTGAAATAGAATTGGTCACAAACAACGTGAGTAAAAAATACCTATTAGGCTCTATATATATACCTTGTGTATATGCCTCCCATGAGTTAAGCGACAGCTTAAACCAAATACTTCATCTGGGCAACAATTATGACGGTTTTATATTCGGTGGTGACCTAAATGCCAAAAACTCAAACTGGGGAGATACTGCCGATAACACCAACGGAAAAGTCTTAAATGACTGGCTTCAAAACAACTGTTTGGATGTAACACGCATTTGCGATATATCCCCATCGTTCCCAAACGGGTCATCTTTTTTGGACCACTTTTTATTAAGTCCCAGCTTAATTAACATTGTCCAACCTAATTTTCAGATCAAAAGTCTACCAACTTTTTCAGATCATTTCCCATTAGTTCTGGAAATTGAAAATGATGCAGCCTGTTTACTCTTAAGAAGTCCCCTGGTAATAACTTCATATAAAAAAACCAACTGGAATGAGTTCAAAACAGATTTAGAAGCAGCCTCCATTGCCATTTTACCTTCCGTCCACTGCAATTTAAACAATGATGAGTTAGATGAGCTTGTAAATTCATTTAATGATACACTTACCTCAATACATGACAACCACTCGAACAAAATGGAAATAATCGACCGAAAACGCCCGTATCCTGATAACATCAAGAAATTTTTTAAAGTAAAGTATGCATGGCAGAAGAACCTAAAGAAAATATACCACAGAACTGGCAATAAAATTAGCAGTGAGTATAAAATTCTTTCTAAACAAATACAACTGTTAAAAACCATTATTAATGAGCTTATAAAACTTGAAGATGCTAAAAATTTTAGAAATAGACTATAATGTAAAAAGTATATATTTTTGTAGGTTAATATTCTTAGGCCGGCGTCTTAAGCGCCACTGGCTCTTTTGTATAAAACTCGGCACTTCAAAGTCGCCAGAGTTAAAGCACTTAGGAGTGCTAATGATTTCAATAAAAAAAAACTAGAGCCAATTACTCGGCTTGAGTTCACTTTAATTATTGATTTTTATTAATATTCTTATTCTACTTATAAATAAAACTAACAACGGTACTTAAAGCTATTTTATTATTTACTTTTTTAATCCTAAACTTAATCCTAATCATATGTTGTAACTTATGTTCTAAATTACAGCTGTTCACATATTATAACACTTTACTTAACTAACAGCTGTGTAATAACAGTGATGGTATTTTGGTTCACTACACCCTTACCCTTTAAAGAAAATAATTTTTGTATCTCTAAATACAAAAATTATATTTTTACAAAATTAAAAATTTAGATTTATAATAATATAATGACATATTGTGAGAGATGATGATATATATATATTTTTTTTTTTCTTTTAGTATATTGTTGTGATATTTTCTTATGTAATCATATGGTAGGTGTGGTAATTTTCCAAAGACCAAAGCGAATGTGAAATAGGGGATCAAAAAGTCCCAGTTATTATCTATATATAAAAAAATTGTAGAAGTTCATTGAATACCCTATGATTTCGTTTCTCTTTGTACGTGTATTTGTTTTAGTCTATAATATTTTAAAATTTTATTGTTCTTCTCTAAGAATTCTTGTTTTGTTCATTCTGAATAGGATTTTTGAATTTGTGTTTCTTTTCGAATTTTGTATTTTAAATTATTCTTCTTTTTAAATTATGTATTTTAAATTATATCATTTATTTTGGAATTGTTCCATGGCCATAGTATTAAATATTTGGCTACTTTCGTTCAAAGCTAGCTCATTTATCTTCAATGCATTTTTAATGATGTCAGTTTCTCCAAAGTCAACGTTGTGCTCGATGGATTTTTGCTGCATCTTGCAATATTTTCAGTATTTATTATTTTGATTAAATTTTCTTTAAAACTTTTGTGTATTTCAAACTTAGGTTTGTTATTTTCGTTAAATCCGATATTGTAAAAATTTGTTATATATTTCGAATATATAAGTTTTTTTTATCATTTCAATTGAATTATTTATACTTTAAAATTCTTTTTATTTATTTTATGTCAGTTTCTCCAAAGTCAGCTTTGTGATCGATGGATTATCGCTGCATCTAGAAATAATTGAATTAGCTTTAAAATGAATAAAATTGAGTTATATTTTAATTGGTTTTGTTACGTAATTCTGATATGGACGTACAGTCCCAGAAAAAGTTGATCAGACTTCTGCTCGGACATGCACTTCGTGTAATGTCAGGGTTATTTAAATTAGGTAATATTTTTTTTGTAATATCAGGGTTATTTGAATCAGATAATATTTGTGGAATATCAGGGTTATTTGTCTTAAGTTTTTTTGTAACAGTAATTTCTGTTATATGATTTGGAAAATGTTCCTTTAAATCTTCAAATCGAAATTTTAGGTATACTTAATGAATGTTTTCTATTTTCTTCCTCGAAATATTTGCGTGTACTTTTAAATATATGCTTGCTTTTGTTGGTCATGTCAAATTACCATTCTTCCCATTCTTCTTTATTTTATATTTCTCATTTTACAAATTGAGATTGTTGATTTTTTCATTAACTTTGAAATTTTTCTAAGCTCTTTTTTGAATATATATTAGTCGAAATAATTTATTTATGTTTTTTTTTCATAACTTGAATTTAGGTTTCTCTAGCTCATCTGTATATTATTTTATAAAATTTATTTGCCGAATAATAATTTTCAAATTAAAGTTAAAATGATAATGTTTTATTTAAATAATAAAAAAGTTTTTTTTTTGTGTATATCATTTTCAAATATAAAGAATATTAATTTCATTTAATCATAAAATTGTTAAATAAAAATATTTAATTTCATTTATAAATTTTCCAAGTGTATTTATTAAACTTGGCATCACTGTGCGCTTATTGGTTATCATAAAAAAAATTCTATGTATTTTGTGATATAGTTTTGTCATCTGTTTAGTTTATTCTAAGTTGTTTTGTGTGTTTTGTTCAAACTTTTTAATGTGAATTGTGTACATTTTTATATAAGTTTGTGATATATAGAAATAAGTGTATAAAAATGTTTTTTTTGGTTTATATTTCAGTGTGTTTATTGTACAATTGTCTTTCTTTTTATATATATATAGTGTAATAAAATGTAAAAAATATATTTGTTGAAAGCCAATAAAATTTTGTATGATAATAAATAAATTCTTTTGTTTTGTTTTCCTTTTTACTGGTTTAATTTTAAGTTTCTTGTTGGAGTGTCTTTCTTTTATTTAGTGAATGAGTTTTTGTATTATACCATTTTGTTATTTTGATTTGTTTTAATAAAATGAATTTACAGTGAAAGGAAATCTGTATATTGTAATGGAGATATATATATACATATATACGTATATTCTTGTTAATCTTGTTTTTTTGCTAATTTTTGATTTTAAATGTGTAATTTAAAAAAAATTAATTTAATTTTATATTAGTTCTCTTTGTTTAATTTCAATTTAGTATTTTTTTTTGTTATCATTATTTCAATTGTGAATTTTTCTTCATTTCAATAAAAATTTTAATTATAATAAAAAAAATTGTGTTATCTTTATCATTTTATGTTTGGTTTTTTTTTTATCCAAATATTTTGTTAATACTAAAATGGTTTTGTTTTGTTTTCATTAATTCATTTTATTTATAAAGAAATGTTATAAGAATTTAAACAATAAAACAAATTTAAAGTATTTTATATATGTTTTAAATTATTCATTGTACAATTTGATTAAAAATATATTATTGTTTTTATGTTCGTTGCTTCTTTGTTATTAGTTCGCGTTCAATTTTGTCTATTTGTGTCCAAATTTCGGAAGATATGTCCCACGGTGGAGGATTTTCGGAATTCACCCGCCTCTTGAGATCAGCCAATTTCTTCCTTAATTTCACCAGTTTTCCTGCCCGTTGTCTTTTAGGTTTATTTGTTTTTGGTACCGTGGTTAATTTTTCGTCAATCCTTTTTTGTTGTCGTCGCAAGTATTCTTCCACTGTTAATGGTTGGGGCTGTGGGACTGCCTCTGTGTTGTCCAGGTCCATTGTGATTTGCAGGATCGCCATATAATGTAAAAAGTATATATTTTTGTAGGTTAATATTCTTAGGCCGGCGTCTTAAGCGCCACTGGCTCTTTTGTATAAAACTCGGCACTTCAAAGTCGCCAGAGTTAAAGCACTTAGGAGTGCTAATGATTTCAATAAAAAAAAACTAGAGCCAATTACTCGGCTTGAGTTCACTTTAATTATTGATTTTTATTAATATTCTTATTCTACTTATAAATAAAACTAACGGTACTTAAAGCTATTTTATTAATTACTTTTTTAATCCTAAACTTAATCCTAATCATATGTTGTAACTTATGTTCTAAATTACAGCTGTTCACATATTATAACACTTTACTTAACTAACAGCTGTGTAATAACAGTGATGGTATTTTGGTTCACTACAAGACTCTCAAAAATTAAACCTGGTCCTACTGCTTTTAAGGACGTATTTCAGATCATAGGTAAAACTAAGTCACCATTTTGCCAGCAACTCCTACACAATGATACCATCACTTCCAATAGTTATCAAATCTCGGAGATATTTAGAACGCACTATACGGAGGTGTTTCAAGAGGTAACTCCTGAAGGACTAGTCAACAATATAGATAGTCAAATCTCATCTTGCGTCGATAGGCTCCCACAACGTATTTATACATTTGATGAGACATTTACGGCCGATGAAAATCATGATATTTACCATTTTACAAACGTGAGTAATATCAGAATGCACATAAACAACATTAACAGCAAAAAGTCTTTTGGCTTTGATGGCATCTCCAATTTTGTAATTAAAAAATTTCCTGATGCAACACTAAAATTATTGGCAACTATTTTTAACAATTGCATTAATAACGGTTATTTTCCATCTTCATGGAAAAGTGCGAAGATACTACCAATGAAAAAAAAACAAAACAGTAAAAACCCTGAGCATTTTCGCCCGATATCTCTTTTATCCAACATTGGTAAATTATTCGAACACGTAATAAAAGAAAAGCTAGAAAAAGAGTTCATTGTGGAACCAATATCAGAATTCCAATTTGGATTTAGAAGATCTCACTCAACACAACATGCATTGTTGAAATTCCACAATGATGTAACTAACAACTTAAGGGATAAAATATGCAGCGTGGCAATATCACTAGACATAGAAAAGGCGTTTGATTCTGTCTACCATAAAGGAATTTTATATAAAATGATTAATCTTGGCGTTGACCCGTTTCTAGTAAAAATACTTTGCAGCTACCTTACTAACAGGAAATTTGGCGTCCAAATCAACAACATCACCTCAGAACTAGGATATGTGAAAAGTGGGGTGCCTCAGGGAAGTATCTTGGCTCCCTTTCTGTTCATTGTTTTCCTGTATGACTTTCCTCACCAAGCTGGAAATTCAAAGGCTATCCTATACGCAGATGATTGCTTAATTTACGCACACAATAAATCACCAATACAAGCACTGAATAACGTTGCATTTCACCTTGGAAAAATTAGTGCCTTTTACAAGTAGTGGGGCATTAAAATCAACGCAGCCAAATCAGAAGCTATCTGCATTAGAAACCCGTCTGGTAAGTGTTCTAGATATGTAGTGCCAGAATGTAAATCACTACAACTCACACTGGATGGCATAAACATACCATTTAAAACCTCCATAAAATATCTCGGAATACACTTTGATAAACTATTAAAATTCAACGCCCACGCTAGAAGTGTCCTGGAAAAAACGAAAAAGATCTCTGGAATGTTCGCAGCACTACTAAACAACACATATTTACCTAAGAACACCAAGCTTTTACTCTACAAAGTTATGGATTCCCAATCTGGTTTACCATATCCCCTATAGTAGCCAAAGAATTTGAGATTTTTGAGCGAAAAATCCTGAGAAAATGTATCGGGAAGATTACGAAAATTTCATAAAACGATTCTCAACTACCAAATTCCAAAGTTCTACCCTTCTGTAGATACGCCATGTCGTTACAATCCAGATTTGTAGCAAAACTTGTACTCCACAGTAACACTTTAGTCAGCCAAATATACGACATCAAGAAAAACATAAACTGGAATGAATCTACTTACCTGTCGCCCGTTGGTATCACCAACGTACACATTGATGACGATCCAGTTCCTCCTGACCTTCCCTCATTCTATATGAGCTCATCCCCTGGCAATCATAGGGGCTGAAAATAGAAGACCAAAAATATTAATACATACTATAATTTTACATATAATGAACCAACTATAAGAGTTTAACCCTCTACTGTGATATTCACAATCTTAACTTTGTACCTGAACAACTTGTTTTGTTTTGTCTAACCTACCTATATACATTCGTTTGTATCCTATATTTTGATTAAGCTACATGAACTGTAATACGAATATGTCTGTCAATTTGTTTGACAGAGCTCTGTAATATATTGTTTAATTGTTATTTAGTTTTAGTAATGTTATTTACAGACTTTTGCTCTGTTAGCGAATCCAAAGGCCGAAAGCAAGCCTTGCAAAACTATTCACATCATACAATTTTATATATACCATCACATTTTAGCAATGTCGCTTTTACGCTTTCTTAGTTATTAGAGTAAGACACATATAGCTCTAAGAATATTATTGTTCTCATCGTATGTAGACAATCAATGTAATCGAAAAAGAAGAAGACTTAATAAAAATTTTACTTACTTACTATGTATTTTATTGTTTTTGTTTCCGTTAACTTGGGAACGTAAGGTACACTGTAAAAACTTTTTTCTTGCTTTTCTTCTGTATGTTTCGTCTTTTAGCCATTTACATTTTTGTTAATTAAATAATTGATTAAGGAAGATGGGTAGTTGTTCATCGTTAATATTTTTCTTATTTTAACCAGATTGACTCTATGGAATGGTTCATTGCTGATGTTTAATATTTTGTCAATAAAATTTGTCGCTGTATTAATTATTATTTTCATGGGTTGCGTGGAATTGTAATTTATCATTCTGCCTGAAGATGTCGGTTTTTCTATGGTAAAGTTGATTTTGTTATGGTACATGTTGAGTGTTTTTAAAATAATATGTTCACTAGCTGTTTTTACCCGGTCTTGCCCGGGATAAAAAGGCATTCGACTTGAACTTTGTATGGGAAGTAAATTCATTTTTTATTTCAATCCAAAATTTTTTTGATTTTTTAATTTAGAAGTTTTTTATAAGATGCTGCAGCAAAAATGCTTCAAAAATAAGCTTCGAAACCGCTTTAAGTTTCTTTTTTAAGTTCATTTATAAACATCAAATATAACGGAATCGTTTGCAAATTAAAGGAATCAGAACTTTTAAAAACTTAATTACTTCATTCAAAAAGTGATCATCATTGAGCAGAGATGTCAAATTCAAAGAAGTTTCAAAAATCAAAAAATTATGCGACGTTTATAATTGTGCCGCAAGGTTGTTTTAAGCAACTGCTTAAATTATATGTATTGTAATTATTGCTCAATCGTAGATACAATTTATCATAAGAATTTTCACTGAGCTATATTCCGCGAGCGAATTGCTTCCGCGTCCGCGTGTTTGGCAGCTACACCCGTGCGGCCGCGCAGTTGTCGCCAACTTATTTTAATCGCCAAAATATATTTTTCAGATCATTCCGATATTTTAGCTGAGCTGTGTTCCGAGAGCGCGTCGCGTCCGCGCGTTTGGCAGCTACACCCGTGCTGCCGCGAAGTTGTCGTCAACTTACTTTAATCGCGAACATATATTTTGCGCTTCATTGCGAGCTCTATTCGGCGGCTGTATTTGTATTTGTATTTGGCGGCTACACCCGTGCTGCCGCGCAGTTCTCGTTAACTTATTTTAATCGCCAAAGTATATTTTTCAGATCATTGCGATATTTTAGCTGAGCTGTGTTCCGCGAGCGCGTCGCGTCCACGTCCACGCGCCGCTTCATCACATTTGGCCGCTACTACCCGTGTTGCCGCACAGTTCTCATTGACTTATTTTAATTGTCAAAATATATTTTTCAGATCATTGCGATATTGCGACCTTCCCTAGAATGTGTACAAAATTTCGGAGAAAGCCATTGAAAGATAAAAATTACTATAAAGAACAAACATACCAAAAAACAAAAAATGAATTTTATAAAAATGTGGGTGTAAATGTAAGAGTAGCAGGAAAGATTATAATGCGACCTTCGCTGGAGTAGAGAGATCACGTTTTCCAAATTTCAGAGAAAGCCATTGAAAAATAAAAGTTTGTATAGCAATCAAACAAAGAAACAAATAAAAGGAAAAAATAAATTTTATATACATAAAAGTATAAAAAGTGGGCGTAAAAGTAGGCGTGGCTGGCAAGAATCATATGGCGACCACCGTGGAGTACAGAGATCGTGTAGCAAATTTCAGAGAAATCCGTTGAAAAATAAAAATTTTTATAGCGAACAAATATACCAAAAAACAGAACACGAATTGTATACAAAAAGTGGGAGTAAAAATGGGCGTGGCTAGTACGAAGCATATGGTGACCTTTCCTGAAGTACAGTGTTATAGTCCTAAACACCTAACCGAACGGAAACGAAACCAATGTTATGGTCCATAACAAGTCCCAACCGCGGGATGCCTATTATGCTTTAGCGCTGGCAAGCGCTGTCGATCAACGCCCAAACGGCGTTTCTTTGGCTGAAAAAGGAAAAAGGAGAGGCTGTCATGTGCAGAATTTTTTTGAATCAATTAATAATAAATATGATAGAACGATAATAGAATATATTATCAAAAATATTAAACTGCATTACCTTCATTACAACATGGTGATGCTGTGATATATGGTAATGCTACGATATATAAATAATGGGAAAAAAACAAAACAAAACTATCGTAATAGTTCAAAAAATTGTCTGAAAAATCAGCTGTACGATTCTTTTTCGTTTGGGTAAATCTGTCAACTAATGATTTCCGTTCTTTTTGACTCTGAACGGCAACCATCGAGGAAGGGATTTATTCAAACTGAAAAGGATCGTAAAAACTGTGAGTAGAAATGAAATTTTTGTGTTTTAAATATAAGTGGTGATTTTGGCTTCCTTCCCTAACAGGAGTTTGAAGCGGAACCAAAAAAAAATTTTGTGCATAGAGTGAAGTTTTACGCCATCGGCTAAGGCTAACTTGGAAATAACCAGAAAGATAAGTTGTTTGAAATAAGTTTGAAATTAAAATATTTAAAATTGAACCATATCCATTCCCCATCTTGTATAAAAGAAATTATAACTCTCGAAATAGGAGAAGCCCAAACTGTCAGGTTTCTAACTTTGAGCTCAAGGGTAGTGAACAGGATAGGTAGATTTTTTATTAAATAACTTTTTGGTTATGTTAAAGTGACAAGTGGGTAGTGCGAAATCGATTGGTGAAAATTGTAAGCTATTTTAAATAAAAGCTTATTTTATGACAACCGTGCTTAACAACTAAAATCCAGCATATGCAATAAAAAGGTTCCAACTCACCGTTTTGATTCCCTTCCTCTTCCAATTTTTTTTATAAATTTTTGCCATTATCGTAAAGCTGCGCCATTTTCGACTGGAGCGCCATTTTGTTCAGACCTAGAGAAAAAAAAGGGAAACAAATTTGACTCCGCTATAATATACAAGAATATTTATATTTTAAAAATATATATTAAAATCAAAGAATGATTAAAATCAGCACTCCACCAGAATTTTTCGGAGTGTATTGATGAGGATAATTTCAAATTAACTTTATTTAAACTAATTGAATTCAAAGCTTAAAATACCATGTAACATAAATGTTAATATAAATGCTATCATTTAATATACCCATTTTCCTTGTTATACACCAATTTGTTAAAATAAAAACACAATTTGAAAATTAATGCGAATACTGTTTTTTTAAAAACCCCAAAATGGCTAAATGAAGCCCCTTGTTATACCGTTCCGTCGGAAATTTTATAATAAAACAAATAAATTTAAACTAGATTTTTCTTGATATTATTTTATTAAAATAAAATGAGTGCGTAAAGTTTACAACGTGCGATAGTAGGGTAGGGATTAAGTGAGTGGAGCCGTTTTTGGGACAATTCTAAACTAAGGTCCTGGATTGTCATGGTGAGATCGTTAAGATTTCGTGTGGGAGGGCTGACTATGCTGACAAAACCATCTGGTCAGCAACTATGATATAAGTCAATGACATCGACAGTGAGTAGAGAGTGGCATTTGTTCTTTCTTTTATTTTTATTATGTTATATAATTTCGTGTACTTCGTTCCCAAACATTTTTTTTTTAACAAATTAGACTGGTGTGATTTTGTTATTTTGTAACTGTCAGCACCCAGATTGGTCTGTAAGAACCACCCCCTTCAATGAGCTTAGCCGGTGCTAAAAGCCAACACACCAGTAATACAGACAAGCTGCAAGGTGTGCAACAAAGTGACGGTACAGAATTGGCGCCCAACGTGGGGCGCGAAGTATTCCTTTTATTTTGAGTAGTTTCAGTTTAAGTCCGTTTTTTTTCTATTCTATGAGATCAGGTTGTATACAACAAATGTAAGTCCCGGTTGAGAAATTTAAGAGTCCTCATCGTGTTTGCGACATGTTGAAGTATACAATTCGAATCATAATAAAATAGAAAAAAAAAATTTTCAAAACTTTGGAAGGTAGAAAGGCAAGGATTTTGACCATTTCGAGCTCCTTTTTTTTCGGTTTGAAAAAAATGCTTCTACAAGTACAATTTTTGAATCCAGCCTTTTTTAGTAATAAATAATCCAAGTTGGAGATCTTGTAAAGTATCAACTTACCCTAATAGTAGTTCTAGCTGTCCTGTTTTTGGATGAGTATATACCTCTTTTTGCCTCAGATGGAGCTAGCTCAAAATGGGTAACGAGAATCTAGCATTATTCTCATTTTAAGCCGCTATATCTTACTCGATCTGTAAGAGAACAAAACGTTATTCGCTTATATTATATATATAAAAAAATTTTTAATCTTATGCAAAAAGGAATAAATATTCTTACATTCAGTATAAAACACTCCATTTCATTTAATTTCCCCCGAAAAACTATCGCATTTATATTGACCATAAAACAGTCGAACAAGTTACAGCGCAACTAATAGAATTTTTGTTGTTGGGTCACAAAATCCAATCAAAATTCGAAAAAAGTGCAAACAGTACTGAAAATAGGTACATGTGCATATTAATATAATCATTATCATTATTTAAAAATTTTAGTTGAAATAAGAAAATGATTTGACTTTTTATCTTACGCCCTTGTATTGGTTATCAGATTTCTCAAAAATCGTTTTTTTATTTCGGTCCTTTGATATAAAAGTTTTTAATCATAATCTATTTTGCTACAGGCAGGACAAGTTTCTGTATTTGAAGATACATAAGTTGAACACGAGTAGGGGAGGTAACAATTAGGGTTTCTAGTTTAGAGGATGGTAGAGACTAGACAAGGTAAGAAAGATAGGGAAAATTATTCGAGCACTCATAGTGATTCTGCTACAATGGATAGTGAAACCTCGGTTACAACTATGACCACTACACAAACAGCGGCCTCTTCTATGCCTACGTTAGAGACAACGCTCGTTACGGCAACGGCTACGACAACGGTGCCTTCAATCGCACCATCGCTTTTTCCGTTTGCTCCGCCTTTTGATCATTCTAATGCATCCTCGGGTTCATCCGGCTCGGCTGACACAATAATGTCACCACCGTATAGCAGCTTAACAGCGCAAGACGTTCAACGAGATTTTCGACAGAATCGCCCGAGTACACAGACACAAAGTAATAGAGTACCTAGCAGCCAGCTGCAAAATATAGTGAACTCGACGGTGGGGTTAGCACAGATAGATATAATGAGAAACCTGGAGGATAGGCTTCGACAGTTAATACCACAGCTCGTTGAGGAAAGTTTGCGTTCTTTTACTCCAGCTAGAGGCTCCAATCAACAAAACGGTCAATCGACTCCTAGTCAGGTTCGCGCACCACCACCATCTGCAGCATCACAGCCCTGGAGAGCACCGGGAAACGTTCCGGTTATAAATCCGCCAACACAATTCAACGTACCACCACCAGCTATATCAGCTTATCTAGCACCAACGACCAATATTAGATCAAATTTGCCCATATACACACCTCATAGTGGACCACAGAGTACGTTTATGCCTCAACGTCAACCATCGAATTTTTCCAAAATGGACCAGTAGGTTATCCACAACACCAGCAAACAAATTATTTTCAGCAGCCACCCATAAATCTTTATCAGCAACAACCCCAAGAAAACTGGTCGCAACAAAATTTGTCCATGCAGCAACAACAAAATACGTCAACAAACCAGCCATTTGTGTATGCCGCACCGCATGACTATCATCGGAAGACCGTAGTGGAGAAGTGGGGCATTAAGTTTGATGGATCCGAAAAAACCATGAATGCCGAAGATTTTATCTTTCGGGTTGAAATTCTTCGACAGGATCACGGCTTGTTGTGGGAAGATGTCCTCAAAAGTTTTCATCTGCTGTTAGCAGGTAAGGCATTGAACTGGTATTGGGATCTAAGAAAGCTGGATAAGGTAAAAATATGGCCAGATCTTCGTAAAGCTTTCCTAATTCAATTCAGAAGATTCGAAAGAGATTTTGAGGTTCAAAAGAAAATTCTAGATCGACGTCAGCAGCCACAAGAAACTTTTGAAGATTTCTACAATGCAGTTATGTCCTTAAGAAATCAGCAGCAAAACCCATTTCCTGAAATGGACCTTATAGAAATAATGAAAAGCAACCTGAAGCCTTCGCTAGCTCAATTGCTTTTTCCCATAAAAATTTTCGGACTGGATCATTTTCAGCAAGAATGTAAGAGGGCAGAAAAGCTCGTTTTTAACCAAAGACAGCCTTATCAGCAACGGCCATTCCAGCAACAAAGGGTGCACGAGTTGAGCTATGAAAGCGAAGAACAGCCAGCTTCAGATTTAGAGGTAGACGCTATTGGACCCAGAAACCAGTACTCTTGTTGGAACTGCAAACAAATTGGCCACAGTTTTGTTGACTGTCCGTCACCTACACGTAGGGTTTTTTGTTTTAAGTGCGGTAAAGATGACGTCGTTTCTCCAAAATGTCCAAGATGCCAGGAAAACCCGAACAAGGGCTCGTCTCGCACTGGGGAGACGCGTTCTACTCAAACTTAGACCCAGTGTCGCTTAAGGATAAATCTGCCAATGAAAAAGCAACGCAAACACCAGAACTGAAAATTAAAATATTGTCAAATGAAAATAGAGGAGAAGGGCCTAAAACAGAAGTTAAAGTTAAAATCATTAAACCACTACATCAGAGGTTAAAGGAATATCAAGAAGTGAGAAAAAAATTATTTGGAAATACATCCAATCGAATCTTGAAAGCGAGGCAAAGGTATAAAAAACGCAAGGCGATAAGAAAGGAGATAGCATCAGCATCGATGTACAAGGGTGAAGATACGCGTTTCTATACAAGACTTAAGGTAAATGGGGTAGAAATAGAAGGCTTGCTGGACAGTGGCGCAACAGTAACCTGTTTAGGGAAAAATTGCGTAGGATTTACAAAAAGTGCTAATTTGGCTATTCATAATTTTAACTCTATTATTAAGACAGCAGATGGTAGTAAGCACCGAATTATAGGTCGCGTTCGAGCTTTAGTGGAATTTAATAAAATCACCCATGAAATAACCTTTTATCTTGTGCCTACTTTGAATAGAGAGTTATTTTTAGGGGTCGACTTCATGAAAAGCTTTAAAATTTTTGCGTCTATAGATAGCCTGACTACTAACGATATAATGCTGTGCGATGAGCCCGAGTTGAGTCCTTCCGATATAAAGACGCATATTCTTAAGCCCCAGCAACAACATGATTTAGATGTTATTATTCCAAAATTTCCCTGCTATACAAAAAAAGGTTTGGGAAAAACTTTGATAGAAAGTCATAGCATCGATACTGGATCTGCAGCTCCAGTGAAGGATAGACATTACCCTGTCTCTCCGGCTGTACAGACCTTAATGTACGCAGAGCTTGATAGGATGCTTGACCTAGGTGTCATTGAGCCCAGTGAAAGTCCGTGGAGCCACCCCGTGACTCTAGTTCGGAAAGGAATTAAAAATCGTTTGTGCTTAGATGCGCGTAAGCTTAATGCACTTACGGTCAAGGACGCCTATCCTTTGCCGCACATAGAAGGTCTGCTCAGTCGGCTCGGAGACACGCATTATATTTAAGCGTAGACTTAAAGGACGCATTTTGGCAGATACCTTTAGAAGAATCTAGTAGAGAAAAGACTGCATTCACGGTGCCAGGTAGACCACTTTATCATTATACGGTCATGCCTTTTGGGTTGTGTAATGCAGCCCAAAGGTTATGTCGTCTGATGGATAAAGTAGTTCCCGCAGCAATCCGTGATAGAGTATTTGTCTATCTAGACGATCTTCTAATAGTATCTCCAGATTTCAAAACTCACCTGGAGCTGCTAGATAAAGTTGCTGCTTGTCTTTCTAACGCCGGTTTGACCATAAACGTTGCCAAAAGTAAATTCTGCTTTAAGGAGTTAAGATACCTCGGTTACATTGTAGGAGGTGAGATGTTGAGGCCAGATCCGGAAAAAGTTGAGGCCATTTCAAAATATTCATACCCGAAAACTCTGAAGCAGGTGAGAAGTTTTATGGGTGCCACAGGCTGGTATAGGCGGTTCATCCCCGAATTTGCAACCATAGCTGCCCCCATATTTGAAACGCTGAAAAAGAGCAAACAATTTATTTTCCCTGAAGACGCGAAAAAGGCTTTTGATCTTCTCAAAAACACTTTAATATCCACTCCAATCCTTACTCACCCAGATTTTTCCAAACATTTTTATGTCCAATGCGATGCTTCGGATATAGGTATTGGTGCGGTTCTCTTCCAAAAGGATGAAAACGATGGAGAGCACCCAATCGCATATTTCTCCCAAAAATTGACTCCAGCTCAGAGAAATTATTCCGTTACGGAGAGAGAATGCTTGGCGGTGGTAATGGCCATTAAAAAATTTCGTCCCTACATTGAGCTAATGCCTGTCACGGTTATTACGGACCATAGCAGTCTTAAATGGCTCATGTCAAATAAGGACCTTAGTGGTCGACTCGCCCGGTGGAGTCTTCATTTACAGTCGTTTTCGTTTGCTATTGAACATAGGCAGGGTAGCAAAAATATTGTACCTGATACTTTATCTAGATACGATATGGATGAAATATCGGCGGTAGTAAATGGGTTAATCGACCTAAATAGCAAATCTTTTATTTCGGAAGACTATTTAGAGTTGTTAGATACGATTGAGAGAAATGCACCCCAGCTTCCCGATTTAAAAGTTGTCGATGGTTTTGTGTATAAAAGAATGATACCGTATGATGGGTCAACTATAAGTGAGGATTTTGCTTGGAAATTATGGGTTCCACTTGATTTGGCAAAAGATATAATAGAGAGAGCACATAATCCACCGCAAGCATCCCATGGCGGATACCATAAAACTTTAAAAAGAGTTCGGGAGTATTTTTACTGGCCAAACCAAAATACCCAAGTCAGAGATTTTGTTAGAAATTGTGTAGCCTGCAAGGAGAGTAAACCGTCTAATATAACCCTTCGCCCACCAATGGGTAATGAATTGATAGTCGAAAGACCTTTTCAAAGACTGTATGTGGACTTTCTAGGCCCATACCCCCGTTCGAAATCAGGCAATAGCTATATATTCATAGTTTTAGACCATCTTACAAAGTTTGTATTCCTGAAAGCCATGTCAAAGGCAAATAGCAAAAATGTTGTAAAATTTTTAATTTCAGAAGTTTTTCATAAGTTTGGAACCCCAGAATCTATTGTCTCTGATAATGGAAAACAGTTCATAAGCAAGGAATTTTTAGATCTTATCAAAAATTTTGGCATTAATAATATGAGGACAGCAACCCATCATCCTCAGGTCAATGCTTCGGAAAGAGTTAATCAGACCACAATTGCTGCCATCCGTTCATACTTAGAGGACGATCAATGCGAATGGGATAATTATTTGTCCGAAATCGAGTGCTCAATTCGTTCTTCATCACATTCATCCATAGGAGTTACTCCATATTTTGCCCTTTTTGGTATTAATATGATTAACCATGGAAGTGCTCACAATTTAGCTCGAAAATTAAAAGATTTAGATGACCCCGAATGCAATATTCTTCCAAAACCGATAAAATTATACCTTGTTCGAAAGAAAATTCGCGAAAGTCTACATAAAGCATATCTTAATAACGAAAAAACTTATAATATGCGCTCGCGGAATATTAAATTTGTACCAGGTCAAGAAGTCTACCGACGAAATTTTCAGCAAAGCAATTTTCAAAATAATTTTAATGCAAAGCTTAGCAAAAAATTTCGAAAGTGTAGGATAGTCCGTCCAGTAGGAAATAGCCTCTACGAGGTAGAAGACTTAAAAGGTAAATCCTTGGGCATTTTCCATGCCAAGGATATAAAACAATAGATATAATTTTTTAAATATATTAACTTGCCTTCTTTGTATTATTCCGGAAAAGATAGTCCGTTAACTTGTGGTAAAGGGTTACATTATTGGCTTTCTTTTTAATTTCGATGAATTTCCGGGTTGGCGACTTTGGCAGCTTGCTGATAACATCAGTTTAAATTTTTAGCTTTTATTTCACTACCGATTTTGTGCTTTTTGGACACGAAACACTGCAAAGATACAATACAGAGGTTTAACTTAAGAATTTAAATTATTTATTGAAATTCAACTTTAAGCTTTAAATTGATGATATATTAAAATTTAACTGGAATCAGATACCTGATCTTACAAACTAAAAGCAAAATTTTTATGGTTTTTCTCAAAATGATCAAAATAAAGTATTTTTCTATCCTTTTTTCAACGACAATGTAAATTATAATTTTCATTCCCAAGGAGAAAAAAAAGGGGAAAAAACAATTTTTCCACCATCAAACAAACCAAAAACAAAATAAAGGAAAACCTTTTTGAAACCGAAATAAGATTTGTTTCAGGTATCCAACATATATATTTTCTGGCATATGCAAATATTTGAAGTTGGAAAAGAAAAAGTTTTACTTTCAATGTTGTTCGTTCAAGAAAAAAGTTTCCTTTTTTTCATTATTTTACCTTTCGTGGAAAACTTTTTAAAGACTTTTGGTTCTTGTTTATATTTTCATTAGGATTTTTTTCTTCTTGTTGAAATTATATTCTGTGTTTTTGCTATTGAACAGTTGTAAACTTTACGGTAATTTTCTTCAATGAAAACCCAAAATAAAACGTTTTCCGTTACCTGTTTTAACTTTAAATGAATTTTTCATAAAAATTTGATTTTAATAAGTAAAAATTAGATTTAAAAGTTATAGTTTAGCCTTGTGCAGATCGGTTAGAAAATTTTTGTCCGTCCGTTTTTTTTATGCTTTAAACAAATATTTTTTTTTTTCTCTTGTTTTTATTCACTAAATGAATCATGCCAGATTCGTAATGTCAAATTTTTATTTTTTAGGTTGAAAATCTCCGTTTTGGACTTATAATTACTGTTTTCTCTTCTTCTTATTTCTTTCTTTTAAATTCATTCACAATGGCATGTTTTTTTTTTTTCTATTCTATTCATTCTATTCAACAACTGTATATCATTTTTTTTGGACATTCACAAGAACAAAAATGCTTGATTTTTTTTTTAGATACTGTTTTTTTTGCTTTTCTGTAAGCTTTTGTTTTAAATACACTTTTGCTGCTGGAAAATATAAAGAAAAAAAAACACCAATGACTTTTTGATTTTATATAATCACTAATATCCCGCCATTTTGTTTTTGGGTGTGGTTATATAATTATTTTATTATAAACCAATATTTTTTTTTGCCGTATTGAACAAAAAGCACATTTAAACACTTCTTTAATTTTAAAATAAGGCACGCGAAGCGGTTAAATTGCATCTTACCATTTGAATTTAGGTAATCTTTTGGCAGAATACATATAAAATATGTACGTAAACACTTTGTTTTGCTTTATGGCACTTTGTTTTCACTTTCCACACTTTTTGTTTTTACGCGAGGAACCGCACGTTGAGTTTTCTTTATAAATGGTACTTACCTTGATATTCTTATTTTTATTTTATACTTTGCGGGTGTAGCGATTTAAAAATTTTCCGAATCTGAGTATTCGCCGCCATTTGCACTTGTGGGGCGACTCAAAGATTGATTAAAGTATACCAGGCCGAGCTTACACCGGTTGTTGCAATGAAATTCGTTCTAGAGTTACCAACTTTCGAAATGGCAGCCTCATACACTTGGAGAAAATTTCCTTCCCATGATTACACTGAACAATGTACATCATGGTTAGGTTTGTCATGTGCAGAATTTTTTTGAATCAATTAATAATAAATATGATAGAACGATAATAGAATATATTATCAAAAATATTAAACTGCATTACCTTCATTACAACATGGTGATGCTGTGATATATGGTAATGCTACGATATATAAATAATGGGAAAAAAACAAAACAAAACTATCGTAATAGTTCAAAAAATTGTCTGAAAAATCAGCTGTACGATTCTTTTTCGTTTGGGTAAATCTGTCAACTAATGATTTCCGTTCCTTTTGACTCTGAACGGCAACCATCGAGGAAGGGATTTATTCAAACTGAAAAGGATCGTAAAAACTGTGAGTAGAAATGAAATTTTTGTGTTTTAAATATAAGTGGTGATTTTGGCTTCCTTCCCTAACAGGAGTTTGAAGCGGAACCAAAAAAAAATTTTGTGCATAGAGTGAAGTTTTACGCCATCGGCTAAGGCTAACTTGGAAATAACCAGAAAGATAAGTTGTTTGAAATAAGTTTGAAATTAAAATATTTAAAATTGAACCATATCCATTCCCCATCTTGTATAAAAGAAATTATAACTCTCGAAATAGGAGAAGCCCAAACTGTCAGGTTTCTAACTTTGAGCTCAAGGGTAGTGAACAGGATAGGTAGATTTTTTATTAAATAACTTTTTGGTTATGTTAAAGTGACAAGTGGGTAGTGCGAAATCGATTGGTGAAAATTGTAAGCTATTTTAAATAAAAGCTTATTTTATGACAACCGTGCTTAACAACTAAAATCCAGCATATGCAATAAAAAGGTTCCAACTCACCGTTTTGATTCCCTTCCTCTTCCAATTTTTTTTTATAAATTTTTGCCATTATCGTAAAGCTGCGCCATTTTCGACTGGAGCGCCATTTTGTTCAGACCTAGAGAAAAAAAAGGGAAACAAATTTGACTCCGCTATAATATACAAGAATATTTATATTTTAAAAATATATATTAAAATCAAAGAATGATTAAAATCAGCACTCCACCAGAATTTTTCGGAGTGTATTGATGAGGATAATTTCAAATTAACTTTATTTAAACTAATTGAATTCAAAAGCTTAAAATACCATGTAACATAAATGTTAATATAAATGCTATCATTTAATATACCCATTTTCCTTTTTATACACCAATTTGTTAAAATAAAAACACAATTTGAAAATTAATGCGAATACTGTTTTTTTAAAAACCCCAAAATGGCTAAATGAAGCCCCTTGTTATACCGTTCCTTCGGAAATTTTATAATAAAACAAATAAATTTAAACTAGATTTTTCTTGATATTATTTTATTAAAATAAAATGAGTGCGTAAAGTTTACAACGTGCGATAGTAGGGTAGGGATTAAGTGAGTGGAGCCGTTTTTGGGACAATTATAAACTAAGGTCCTGGATTGTCATGGTGAGATCGTTAAGATTTCGTGTGGGAGGGCTGACTATGCTGACAAAACCATCTGGTCAGCAACTATGATATAAGTCAATGACATCGACAGTGAGTAGAGAGTGGCATTTGTTCTTTCTTTTATTTTTATTATGTTATATAATTTCGCGTACTTCGTTCCCCAAACATTTTTTTTTTAACAAATTAGACTGGTGTGATTTTGTTATTTTGTAACTGTCAGCACCCAGATTGGTCTGTAAGAACCACCCCCTTCGACGAGCTTAGCCGGTGCTAAAAGCCAACACACCAGTAATACAGACAAGCTGCAAGGTGTGCAACAAAGTGACGGTACAAGGCAAAGCGGTTAAAGTCAGAACAGCGTACTTACTTGTCTTCATCTGCCACCGTTCTGACTTTTCCCTTTTTATTTATATTAAATCTTAAACCTAAAATAATGTAGCTACAACAGCAATGATAATAATAATATGGAAATAAAAATTAAATTAATTAAATTAAAAAAAAAACAAATAATACTAACACGAGTACCGTGGGAACAACACAAAAAAAAAGACATACATTTTCATGGTCGCGACCTACTGCAACCACTCCGCGTAATATATGCGGACGTTTACTAAAAAAAATTAAGGCAATGTTATTGCACAGAATTGCAATAACAGAACATTACAATAAAAAAAAAAAACTAAGCGCACGGCAACACATAAAAAAAAAATACAAACATAAGCAAGACAACGCATGGTAACGAAAAAAATTAACACAAAACGCAACACGTGTCATCGCGGAACAATATCGTATTGCTCCACATTGAAAGTGACAAAAAATTCAAACATAAGCAAATGAGCCAACGTACGTGTTCAAACTCACAAATTATTTCTTTTGGATATACATGTGTGTGTACACATTTGTTCTCACAAATTATTTCTTTTGGATAAACATGTACACATTCGTACATAAAATACAAAACGACAGCATTTAATTGCTGCAGTTAAATTCTATGTACAAGCATATACATACATTCCGAAACTCATGCAAATAATTTGTTTACGTCATTGTTTAAGTCATTGCCCATTGTTGAAAATAAACAAATAATGTCAGTAATTTAAATCAGCAATAATTTAGTATTTAAGAACCAATTAAATCAATAATAAAAGGAGAAATATCATAACCATTGTCGTGTTAATTTCCTCATTTCACCGGCTAACCAAGTTTCAAGTGCTTGCGTTAACTTTCACATTATCTTGTGCATCACCTTGATAATAATCAATAACAAATAAACAATTTTACATTATCCTGGTATATTACCTGGATAATAAACAATAACAAATAACAAGTTAATCAGGCAAAACAGCTTGTCATTAACATTTTTGGTGACCCCGACGTGATAGACGTTTTGAGTTTTCCCCCACCAGTGGTAAGGAACTCTTAATACTCTAAATCACCGTTGCACACGCAGTCTATTCATCAAGCACTATACTAACATTGCTGTCGCAAAATTGGCACTAGCAGACCTCATCAGAATTAACATTCTCCACAAACATAAGACAGCAGCTATCTAATCGTCACACCAGTCATCCTAAAAATGGCAGCAAATGATCAAAAAGACTCGAATATGGCTTTGTTTGATCAACTCACAGCGTCTCAAAGAACCACGGGTGAGCTCATTGAAAGCCTAATTCGCAACGTCAAAAAGGACTCAGCTTCCAGAAAGACAGTCCAGTACTATGAGGAACGACTCAGGAGATTAGATACGGCATGGTCTGATTTCGAAACCACCGACAGCAAAATACGGTGTCTCGAAAACAATCCTACAGACCACAAATACTTCACCGACAAGTATTACGAAAAAATATCGGAACTTACTTTTAAATACCGAGATAATTTTGAAGCAGCCATGATGGTGTCGTGAAAATACCAACTTAATTAGTAATAATTAAACTCAATAGTTAATAGCAAGGACCGACAAATAATTCCAAATATTTAGTGCCAACGAACTATACATTTAAATACAAACATTTAATACCGTCGTTGGATCACCTTACACATACCAGCGTCTAGCCATTGAGTATTTTCATTTACCCCCTAATTCGCTTAGCTTTTAGTTATCATATAAGTTTAGCTTTTAGTTACGATATAAATTGATTAAAACTATTCATATATATAAAAAAGGTTTTGATAATAAAACAATAAATATAAAACAATACTTCAAACCATGTACATCTTTTTATGGACAACGATTCTTAAAAACCCAATATGGCGACCGTGACCAGAGTTAGACCAACGGTGATAAGTGATAAAAAATGGAATATGAAAAAGAAAAACGCCCGGCAACAAAATTAAAAAAAAAAAAAATTGTGTATTAGAAACTATTAAACAAAAACTGAAACAAAAAAAAAATGTTTTTAAAAGCAAAAAAGACATTATAATTTATAAAATTAAAACTCTGAGAAGTATTAACTAAAAACAAATTAACGTTTGATTAACCGTACTGTAATAAATATGTAGTGTTGTGGAATAAAATAAAAACCAAAATCACATAAAATTGTAACAACATTAATTCAAACTTTGCAAAAACGAATAACCAACTTCTACAATATAGTGAATACAACCATAAACATGACGTGGTGGAAGAAAATCTTATCCACAATACCGTTACTTGTTGCGGGTTATAAAGTGGGTAAATCCACTGAGGACAATAATAATAAAGAAGTAGTAGAAATACTACGTAATAATCTGCAAATTAACACTGATGAAAATACTACTACAATTAAAAGTGAAAACAAGAATTACATCGAAACATTGTCAATCATCACAATAATAATAATGGCTATCATATACATAATAAAGATGATACTTAAAGTGGTAAATAAGAATAGAAACACCGTCAACCACCAACAACGAATATAAGGAGACACAGCATGACGCAACAACTAAACATCTGAAGAACCATAAGAAGATGAAAATGAAAGCTGCAAAGGAGAATGAAAAAATGCTATACGCAAGCAACAAACATCAGAAGAGACAAACGTAAGCCTAGAAAGTAAGTTCCATATGTTAAGTAAATAATAAATAATTGAAAATAATTTTTTTTTATATAATATAACAAAGAAAATTAAAATGAAAAAATAAAACTTATGAATTTAATACATTTATGTCATTTTCTCTATAATGCCAAAAAACTAAACTGAAACTAATCGGAGTTAAGATTTAAATTTTATATATATAGTTATGTATAAACAATCACATTTATTCGACTATTCATATTTCAATAACAGAACCGTAAAGTAAGAGTACCGTAAACAAAATAAGAATTGTGAAGATGAATGAAAATAAAAATTAAAACTTTAAATTAAACCTCAATTTGTAATTCGAAGAAAAAAAAATAATATAAAAAAAAAAAGGAAAAAAAAATAATTGTTCAAATCAAAATATAACATTATTTTATTGTAGATCTAAGAAATATAAGAAAAATGAAAAAATTTTATAAACAAATCATAACAACCATACATCTTATTTTAGATTTAAGAAATACAAACAACTCGTAATTTGAGAAAAGAAAAATTTTAAAATAAACAAAAAAAAGGGGTTTTTTTTATTATCAACACAAAATTATTACTCTTAAGTATTCCTTAGTTTTCCAGGGACTGTAAAAACTATGGGATGGAGTAGTTATGTATAAACAATCACATTTATTCGACTATTCATATTTCAATAACAGAACCGTAAATTATCAACCCTCTTTAGTTAAATTCCTAGAACAATCTTTAAGTGCTTTGCATAAACAATAATGTTTGGTTATTTATTGATTTCTTTGTGTGTGGCCAAACTCCACTAGCACCGAATATTGAAATATGAATGGTCTATTTACATTTAAGTTAATAATAACAAATGTATTATTTTACACTAGAAATAAGTTTACAACGATAGTGATCTTTTAGTTTATAATAGCGTCACTTACTTTTAATAAAGCGAGTTTATTCCCAACCACAAACCAAGCAACATCCTCTTTCTTTAACCGGAATAATACGTAGAATTAAAATACGTAATTGGCGCAGTCGGTACACGAACTAGAGTGAAAATATAAAAGACACACAAAAAAAATCGGGCGAACATTCTAAGTTTTCTTTAAAAGAAAAAAAATTTTTTTTAAAAAAGTAATAAGTGAACAGTTAAGGAAGGAAAATCCCTTTTCGTGAACACAATTTTTTGGAGCAAAAGGGAAAACAATCGAAAAGGTGAACGCTTTAAACAAGATTGGTTAAAATTGGTTAACAGCCGAAAGTGAACGCTTTAAATTGATTTGCAAGTGAACGCTGTAAAGAAGGGCGTGAAAGAAGGATTGACTGGCAAAAAAAGTAGATTGGAGGGCTGGCTAAAACCAATAATTAAAATTTGGAGAAGTGTGCAGCCTTACTCTTTTATCTTTAACGAATACTGAAAGTCAACAGATTTGGAAGAACTGACCAAAGAAGTGAAGTGCGTAGTGAATTTCCTGAGGAATGAAAATACAAGGATTCATAAGGCTAGCAGCGGGACGTCCCAGTTTAAAAAGCCGAATCAGCAACATTGACGGATCCTGCAGGAAACTTGTGTAAGCTTGAATTTTTCTTGAAATTGTTTAGTTTTATATTAAGAAATTTTGTGAATTTTTGTGAACTAAGTAAATTGTTAAGTGAATAATACCTTTGCTAGAATAGTGATAAAAAGAAAATGGAGAACCATTTCGAAAATATTAATGAGCAAATGAATAACTTTAGAATACTGTCAAGTATAATCAGTGGTATGCGACCATTCGATGGGAAAAGGGAAGACGTATTAAGCTTCACGAATAGAGTGGACAGTCTAATTCCACTATTGGAAACAGTAGATGACAACTTTAAGGAAATTCTATTAGGGTCAATTCAGGAAAAGATTATAGCGGATGCGAGAAAATCACTGTTAAGATACGGTGGTTTGCAGACTTGGTTACAGATAAAAGAGATTCTTGTTAGGGAACATGGGGAAAAGGAACCTGTGGAATCACTTGTGGATAAGTTCCGGACGGCGAAATGTATTGACACTATAGAAGTATTTTATACTAGAATAATGACATTACTAACTAGAGTAAGCAACAAACATTTACTGGATCATACAAGTAACCCAGAAGTTGTTGCAAGCAACAATAGAATAGCGTTACACACATTTAAAAACAGACTACCAGAACCTGTTAGGACAATTATATTAGCAAGAAATCCTCAAACGCTTGTGGAGGCATATTCCATAGTACAGGAAAACGGATATGCTCACTACGGAAATAAGGGTAATAATGTCGTAAAACAGAATCAAGACAAATATAGGGATAATTATTGGAACAGACAACAATTTCAACATCAGAATAGACAAAGTTTTCAAAATCAGAATAGACAAAATTTTCAAGATCAGAGTAGACAAAATTTTAAAAATCAAAATAGACAAAGTTTTCAAAATCAGAATAGACAAAATTTTCAAAGTCAAAATACGCAGAGTTCTCAAAGCCGTAATAATAATTATAATAGAGATCAGAGCATGCAGACAGCAAATACAAATAATAGATCTAATCAATTTAGGAATAATAGTACATTCAGGCAAAATTTTAATCGACCAACTTATAGAAGCGCAAATCCAGTAGAGCCAATGGACATTTCAACTAATCAAGTTACACAAGAAGTACAGAATTTTGAATCTCAGAATTTTCAAACGGGCAGCATAGAAAACTTCCCTATATAGTGGTAAAAAACCAAAATACGAAATTTAAAGTTTATAATAGATACAGGAGCAGAACATAGCATAATTAACCCAAAAATATGTAATACCAAATGGAAAACAAATAATCGAATAAATACTATTCGAACCTTGAATAATACTGCAAGAATAAAAAATACCTATAAATTTCCAATATTTGACGAATTTAGTGAGAATAAGGACTGTCGGATTGAGTTCTTGGAATATTATTTCCATAACGAATTTGATGGGCTTATAGGACACAATATTTTGCTGCAATTGGAAGCAATAATAGACTTAAAGTCAAGACATTTAATTACAAAAAATACGAAAATCCCAATTTACTTTAATGAAGAAGAGGAAAATTATAACCTTGTATCTCAAATAAACGTGGACTGTAGATTGGTTGATTCGAAAGACTCGGAAGACCAATTTGCGGAAAATGATAAAAAATTAATTACAAATTTACTAAATAGTTATAAGGATGTATTTTATGAAGAGGGAGATGCTTTAACCTTCACAAATAAATTAAAGCATCAAACAAAAACAAAAGCTGACATTCCAGTCTGTACAAAAATGTACAGATACCCACAAATTCATCGATAAGAAGTTGATAAACAAATTGGTGAAATGCTTGAACAAAATATCATAAAACCAAGTAATAGCACTTACAATGCACCTCTTTGGGTAGTACCGAAAAAATCGGATGACCCTAACAAAAAGAAATGGGGTATAGTAATTGACTATAGAAAATTAAACGACCAAACCATAGACGACAAGTTTCCAATCCCATGCATAAATGAAATGTTCGATAAGATAGGAAAATGTACTTATTTTACGTCTCTAGACTTGGCAAAAGGTTTTCACCAGATCGAAATAGCAGGAGAGGACAGACACAAAACTGCATTTTCAACAGCCGATGGTCACTACGAGTTTTTAAGAATGCCATTCGGACTAAAAAATGCACCATCAACTTTTCAAAGATTGATGAACGAAGTATTAACAGATTACATAAATAAAATATGTGTCGTATACATGGATGATATCCTAATATTTTCAACAAGTTTCGAAGAACACTTGCAATCATTGAGGAAGATTTTAAATAAGCTTAGATCTGAGAACCTTAAGATACAAATTGAAAAATGCAAGTTTGCATCAGACACTACATCATTCTTGGGGCACATTGTATCACAAAAGGGTATAGAACCAATTAAAGACAAAGTAAATGCAATATCGAATATGAGACTGCCAACCACGGTCAAAGAGATTAAACAATTCTTGGGTATGACTGGATTCTATAGAAAGTTTATCAAAGATTACGCTAAAGTAGCTTACCCTATGGTAAGATATCTGAAGAAAGGAATAAGAATAAATTGCAGGGATTTTGAATATTCAAAAGCTTTTGAAAAACTAAAATTAGTATTGACAACGTTCCCAGTCTTAAAAAATCCAGATCATAATAAACGCTTTATACTAACAACTGATGCGTCGAATTACGCTATTGGAGCTGTATTAAGCCAGGATAATCACCCAATATGTTATGCATCCCGAACATTAAATAATCATGAAACTAATTATGCAGCAATAGAAAAAGAATTACTGGCTATAGTATGGGCAGTAAAATATTTCAGAACATACATTTATGGTAGAAAGTTTATAGTTAAAACCGATCACAAACCATTAATAATAATAACTTGAGAGAACCAAATATGAAACTCCAACGGTGGAGAATAATGTTAAACGAATACGATTTTGATATAGAATACATTAAAGAATTTTATAGCAAATGGCTTAAGTAGAATGCCAATTCCGAATGAAAGATTGAATGAAATCTTGTTAAATGAAGAAAGAAATAGTGAAGGCGAAAATGACGATGACAATTCAAATTGTGCTACTGTTCACAGCGCAATCGAAGACAACAGACGATATATTTTTATTACTGAAAGATTGATAAATGTTTATAAAAACCAAATTTATTTTTCGAAACGTAATACAGAAAGTTTTAAATTGAAGATTATACTAAACAAGTGTCATAACTATGTAACGGTTACAGAGAACACGGATTTGTTTGGAATACTGCAAAGAATCTTTAACGACAAGGGCGTATTTGCAGTGTACTGTGAAGATAAAGATCTTTTCATTAAGATTCGAGAAATATACGTTAACAATTTTTCAAATAATAGCAAATTGACAGTACTACGTGCGACAATAAAAGCAAGAAATATTTTGAACGAAGAGGACATGTTGCGGATCATTAAAGAAGAACACTTAAAAAACAACCATTGAGGAATACATGAAGTATACACCGAATTGAAAACAAGATTTATTTTCCCAGAGATGTTAAATCTTGTTGATAGATTCATTAAAAGATGCAAAGTATGCAATCTGGCTAAACATGACAGACAACCGCATAAAATTCCTTTTAAAACCACTGAGTCGCCAGAAAGTTTCAATGACATAGTGCACATTGATATCTGGTTTCCGCAAAGAAACGTTATGTATTTAACAACAATTGACAAACTGACGAAATACGCCACGGTACATGAATTAAATTATAGAACATGGATATCCATTTTGAAGGCTTTGAAAGAAAGAATACAAACTCTGGGAAGGATAAAGAAGATCGTTCATGATAATGAAAGGTGTATTCTTCACAATAGTGTATCGTTGTTTTTGAAGGAAAATTCGATAGATGCGCATGCAACTACACCAGGAATCAAAACAGGAAATTCAGACGTGGAAAGATTACATGGTACACTGAACGAACATTTGAGAATTTTAAACGCAGAAGGATACGAGGGAAACTTGGAAGATAAAATCTTCAAGATAGTAATAGCTTATAATAATTCAATGCATTCAGTCACTAAAGAAAAACCAATCAGTTTCATACAGTACGTTATTAGCAGAGAAGAATTGAGGATATTTGCGAAGAAAATGAAAACACAAAAGGAAGAAAGGATACGGAAAATGAATAGAAACAGAAATGAAAGTTACGAATTGCAGGACAATATTGTAAGAAATAGAGACGTGGGAAAGGTAAAACCAAAATACAAGGAAATTAAGGACAGAAAAAACGACGGAGATTATGTTATCGATAGAAGTAAAAACACAAAATACTATAAACACCAACAAAAACGAAAATTTAAATTTCAATAAAATACTTATATGTATTTCAGAAAATGGCCCTTCTGTTGCGCTCATTTGTTCTCGCGATTACTTGGATTGCGACCGTCCAACAACCAATCGAAGTCACCGAGATCACCACGGAGAAGGGTTACTTAGTTCTGCACTTGGAAGATGTGACATTGGTGAGGGACTATAAAAAGGTTCTACGCATAGTAAATTTGACCGAATATGGGAATTTGCTAAACATGATTCAGAAAAACATTTTTGAGTATGAGAGAAAGTTTCATTATAAAAACACATTGGTCCTTAAGGATGATTTTGAGAGTTTGAAGCATAAATTTGAGGCTCTGCAGCCTAAGAGAGCTAGGTTAAGCGGGAGAAATAGGATAGGTCTGATAAATTTTGTTGGCGATGCACAAAAGTTCATGTTCGGAACAATGAACGACGATGACTCAAAGGAGATTTTTGACCACTTGAGTAATTTGGACAGGAATACAGAAAATTTGGTAGAGGCAGTAAATAGGCAGATTGATGTTTACAATAATCTGATTGAGGGTATGAAAGACGTCGAGGACCACTTTAATAAACAACAAATCAAGTTTAAGGGCCTTCTGGGGAATTGCAATTATTGGCACACGATACCTTCTCAGCGGAGGAAATTGAGAAGTATAACATAGCTATTGAAATGATGCCTTATATAAAAACCGGCGTGTTGTTTTCCGTCGACTCGATTGTGTTTGCAATGAAAATCCCAATTTTTTTGGACCAAAATTTTAGTAAGTCTATAATAACCCCAATGCCCAATGCAGACAAATTGGAATTGGATTTCCCAACATCCTTAATCTATGTTTTCAACGATACCGTTTATAGGTATGACGAACATGCAACTGAGGTCAGCCAATTGACCCCACATCAGAATTTGTGTATTAGAAATTTGTTAGGGAGAAGTGTAACATGCCAATTTAAGAAAAATATCAGGGAATCAATAGAAATAATAAGTGAGGGAATCGTGGTAGTGAGAAACTAAAATAAAACTGAAATAGAACAAAATTGTATTCAGGCATCGATAGGTATTAGAATCAACAGCCTCATTCGATTTCAGAATTGTGGAATAAGAATAGGGGACTTTGAAGCAATAAACGAAGAAAAGAAATTTTACGACAAGATTAAACTAACTTGGACGGATAATAAAATAAAGATGGTAATCAATAATTTTACATTAGACAATTTACTTTTAAAAACAACCCAGAATATTGAAAAAATAGAATACATAAAATTTAATAGCACTAGAAATAGCCTCATATCTGTAATTGTCGTAATAATTATAGTTGTATTAATTTTAATAATTTTTGTAATGTTGAGGGCGAGAAAGGGAACATAAATAAAAATTGTTGGTGGCTCTGTTAAGTCCGAGAAAGATCCAAAACATAGCGATAAAAACTCTTTGGAAGATCTTAAGAAAATGCACGAAAAAAGGTCAAGATCTCTTAGGGAATTAGGCCCAAACCGCACGACCCCAATGACAATAAGAAAGCTTAGAGCAAATATGACAAAAGGAAAGGGAAATATTGCACCGCATTTGGTTGAATCAGAATTGAACGAAATGCCGAGTTTAATCCTGGCGAAAAACTATAAACCTAGCCCTTTTTCCATTGACATGGTAAGAGTACCGTAAACAAAATATGAATTGTGAAGATGAATGAAAATAAAAATTAAAACTTTAAATTAAACCTTAATTTGTAATTCGAAGAAAAAAAAATAATATAAAAAAAAAAGGAAAAAAAAATAATTGTTCAAATCAAAATATAACATTATTTTATTGTAGATCTAAGAAATATAAGAAAAATGAAAAAATTTTATAAACAAATCATAACAACCATACATCTTATTTTAGATTTAAGAAATACAAACAACTCGTAATTTGAGAAAAGAAAAATTTTAAAATAAACAAAAAAAGGGGTTTTTTTTATTATCAACACAAAATTATTACTCTTAAGTATTCCTTAGTTTTCCAGGGACTGTAAAAACTATGGGATGGGGTAGTTATGTATAAACAATCACATTTATTCGACTATTCATATTTCAATAACAGAACCGTAAATTATCAACCCTCTTTAGTTAAATTCCTAGAACAATCTTTAAGTGCTTTGCATAAACAATAATGTTTGGTTATTTATTGATTTCTTTGTGTGTGGCCAAACTCCACTAGCACCGAATATTGAAATATGAATGGTCTATTTACATTTAAGTTAATAATAACAAATGTATTATTTTACACTAGAAATAAGTTTACAACGATAGTGATCTTTTAGTTTATAATAGCGTCACTTACTTTTAATAAAGCGAGTTTATTCCCAACCACAAACCAAGCAACATCCTCTTTCTTTAACCGGAATAATACGTAGTATTAAAATACATAATTATATACAAAAAAAAAAAATATATATATATAGCATGTAAAGAAAAGTATATTAAAAATAATGAAATGGGAAAATATTTTGGAAAGTTTAGAGCCATTATAGATTAAATTTAGACAATCGTATAAGTGCATATATCAGAATAGGGCGATAAAACAGGAAACATTGAATAAACATATCCAAATTTTAATAGAAACTTTCAACATTATTAGGGCAACATTACGCGGACAATACGACAGGTACTCAACACCTCACAAGGAGGAGGCCAATGTGATTTTTCATAAATTTAGGGACCAATTGATCAAAGACTTTCATAAACATAACGTTAACATTAAAGTCCCACTAAAGTTAAACTGCGAGATAGATAGGGAAATCACAGAGACAGACGAAAGTGAGACAGAAGAAACCACGAATATTGAAGAAAACAGTAAGGAGACAAACGTAGAGATAAAGACGATAATCATGCCGCGAACCGAGGATGATGTCATGGATAAGGCCACAAAAATTGTCCCAGTTTTTGATGGTAGCGTGGGTGAGCTACAAAGTTTCCTGGACGCATTGACATTAATAGACAGTATAAAGGAAACCCATGAGGTAATAGCAATAGACGTAGTAAAAACCAAGTTGAAGGGACATGCAAGGAATATTATTACAAACGAAAACACCATACAGGGAATTAAAAATAAACTACAATCATCGGTACAAGGAGAGTCGTCAGAATAACTATGTTCAAAACTAATGAACATTAGACAACAATCAGAATCTGCTACCACCTATGCAGAGGAGATCCAGGAAATCGCAAAAAACTAGATGGTGCCTATTTAAGAGGAGCCCACAGGATATTGCTGAGAAATTGATAAGGCAAAATGCGGTCAAAGCCATTTCTAGAAACGCTGCAAGTGATGAAGTAAAACTCATCATCAAGACAGGAAACTTCATGACTCTTAATGAAGTCGTATCTAAATTCATAGAAGCCAGCACTGAAGCGTCCATTTCAAATTCTTCGGTATTTTATTTTAAGCGTCGTAGTTCGGTTAATCAGATCCACAGAAACAATGGAATTAATAACCGTGGGTGCGGACAAGAAAGGCGTAGAAACAATAATTACGGAAATTATAATAATAACCGTTATAATGGGCAACCCCAAGGTCAAAATCACCACAATGGAAATCAACAAATCCGTCAACAAAACAGAGGACGTATAAGATTTACACAGGGGGTCTCGGAAAACGGGATTCCCCCCCCAGACGCGGGGGGTTATCATCAGGATTAAATGGACACAAGGCACATATTAGATCAGTGAGGAAAATATTCCACTTAAATCTCAAATTAAGTAGTTTTATTGAGATTCGGATATCACCTCATAATGATTTAACTACATTCCTTGTAGACACCGGAGCGGACATTTCACTAATTAAAATCGGTGCCCTTAACTCGTTAAAAATCAACACAAAAAACATTATACAAATATCTGGAATAGGAAAAGGAATTATTGAATCACTCGGGGCAATTGAAATTGAATTAAAAATAAGGGATTTTCTCATCCCACAAAAATTTCATGTAATTTCGGATGCGTTCCCAATTCCATTTCAAGGTATCTTAGGTTTAGACTTCTTGAAAACATATAATGCGAGTATTCAATATGGACAAGACGCAAACTCAAATTTACTCTCATTAAGACCTTACAATTTAAATTATCCCATAGATATCCCAATACTTGAAAGAATAGGTGATGATACAATAACATTACCAGCTTGCGCGGAAGTTTTCAGAGCCATTACTGTCGATAATGAAGTTTCTGATTTAGTCGTTCCAAGCCAAACAATAGAAGATGGAGTATTTGTAGCTGGGTGCATAGTATCGAGAAACTTTCCATATGTACGAATTGTAAACACAAATTCTGAAAATAAGTATTTAAATAAAATATCATTAAAATATGAAAAACTGTCTGACTATGAAATTCTGAAAGAATCTGATGTTAATAATGAAAGAAACAAAACAATTTTGGAGAAGTTAACAAGAAATTTTCCTGAAATGATTAAAGATGAATTGACTAAATTATGTTCAAAGTAATAAAGTGATAAGATAAGCACAAATAATTTTTATACACAAAATTTAAGAGTTTCAGATCACAATCCTGTATACATCAAAAATTATCGTACGCCACACTCACAAAAGGAGGAAATAACAAGACAAGTTGAAAAACTACGGCAGGACAGAATAGTTGAACCGTCAGCGTCCAATTATAATAGTCCTATAATGCTTGTACCAAAGAAATCGTTACCAAATAACCCTGACAGAAGATGGCGTTTAGTTATCGATTATAGGCAAATAAACAAAAAGTTAATAGCGGATAAATTTCCACTACCCAGAATTGAGGACATTTTAAACCAATTGGGAAGAGTAAAATTTTTCTGTTGCTTGGATTTAACCTCTGGATTTCATCAAATCGGATTGAATGAAAAATCAAGAAACATTACTTCCTTTTCAACGTAAAATGGTTCATATAGCTTCACCCGTTTACCATATGGTTTAAAAGTAGCCCCAAATTCCTTTCAGAGAATGATGAATCTTCGAAAACTTTTATATATATGGATGATGTTATTGTCACAGGATGTTCAATAAAACACATGCTAAAAAACTTGGAAATTGTGTTCCAAAGATGCAGAGATTGTAATTTAAAATTACATCCAAACAAATGTACTTTTTTCAGATCCGAAGTGACATATCTGGGTCATAGATGTACTGAGAAGGGTATTTTGCCGGACAAAAACAAATACGATGCAATTAGAAACTACCCCAGACCCACAAATGGCGATGTAGTTCGTCGTTTCGTAGCTTTCTGTAATTATTACAGACGTTTTATATCGAATTTTGCATTTTATTCTGTACATTTAACTAGACTAACAAAAAAAAAAGAACCCTTCATATGGTCGGCTGACTGTGAGCAAGCATTTCAACATCTCAAGACAGCATTACTATCTCCACAAATTCTTCAATATACGGATTTTGACAACACATTCTACATAACAACAGATGCAAGTAAAATAGCCTGCGGCGCAATATTATCACAGGAACGAGATGGGATACAGTTACCTGTAGCATATGCGTCACGTGCATTTACAAACGAAGAATCAAATAAAGCCCCAATAGAACAAGAATTAATGGCAATACAATGGGCAATTAATCACTTTCGACCCTACATATATGGCAAAAAATTTATAGTACGTAGCGATCATAAACCATTAACATATTTATATTCTTTAAAAAACCCTTCTAGCAGATTGACCAGAATTCGATTGGAACTGGAAGAGTATGATTTTGTTATAGAATACATAAAAGGTAAAGACAATTCAGGAGCGGACGCGCTGTCTCGAATCGCCTTCAATCCCTTCCATCAATACTGCTTGCAGGGTAACCACACGCGCACAATCACGAAATACGACTAATGATAAAATTAATGAAGGAAATAATACAGTAATTAATAAAAAGCCTAAAGTTTTCGAAACTATTGGCTTCGATTGCGTAAAAAAGTGGGTTAAACTTAATGTGAATATTGACGGAAACACCCCAAGCCTTCATTTTAAATGAGGTAAAAAAGTGCTAGCACCGAGAATTAATATACAGAACACTTTTGCTAATGGAAATATTGATTTAGATCAATTTTTTCCAATTCTTGAAAAAGAAGCAATAAGTAGAAATTTAAATAAAATACAAATGAATTCAAATGATAACTTATTTAGCCTCGCATCAATTGAAAAATTTAAACAAAAAGCTAATCAACATACACACAAATTACAAATAGCGCTAACACCCAAAATACAGATAATAAATAACAAAAATGAACAAAAACATTTATTGAGAAAATTTCATGACAACCACCTTTTCGGACACCCAGGAACAACTAGACTTCTTAAGAAACTTAAACAATTTTACTATTCGAAAAATATCACTAAAGATGTGAGGCAATATGTAAAGAAATGTGTTCAATGTCAGATTTATAAGACCACGAAACACATAAAACCAAATATGATTATCACCCCAACACCGCAAAAACCTTTTCAAACAGTAATAATAGATACAGTAGGACCACTTCCTATATCAGAAAACGGTAATCAATACATTGTCACTATAATATGTGATCTCACCAAATATCTAGTAGCAATACCAGTAATTAATTAAAACGCCAAAACCATAGCAAAGGCATTAGTGGAGCATTTTATATTTATTTATGGGCCTATGGTAAAAATACTGAGCGATATGGGTACTGAGTACAACAATCAAATTCTTTCGGAACTTCTAACACTTCTAAGGATAGAAAAGTCAACATCAGCCCCTTACCATCATCAAACAGTAGGAACAGTTGAAAGATCACATCGCACATTTAACGAATACATCGCTCATACATTCACGCATCCCGAAACGATTGGGATGAATGGATAAAATATTTTACGTATACTTTCAACACAACACCTTCAGCGGTACATGGATACTGCCCATTTTAATTAATTTTTTCAAACGCACCAAATCAAAATCCACTGATAACACACGACAAGGTAGACACTATATATAACTTTGACGATTAAACCAAGGAGGTAAAATTCCGTCTACAAACTGCATTGAATAGAGCGAAACAATTAATTGACAAAACGAAGACATACCAAAAGATTTTCTATGACAAGAACATCAACAATACTGACATTACACTAGGTCAGGAGATATTCATTAGGAATCACACGTCACACAAACTGGAACCAGTTTACAAAGGAGCATTTAAAGTGATTGACATTGACGACAAGAATAATGTATTTGTAAAGATAAAAGGGAAAATTCAAAAGGTTTATAAGGGAAATATTAAAATTTTTAGTAAATAACTTTTATAATTTTGTATATAGAGCTGGCCAGATATATATATAATCTTAATAATAATTTGTTGTAAGTTTTGGTTTAATTTTTCAAATTCATTGTAATCATGATTAACAAATTTATTTATAAGGAAAATATTATATAAGAAAATTATAAAAAAAAGGAAAATTTAACAAAATTATTAAATTATTAAATATTACTAAATATTATTAAATATTATTAAAAGAAGTATATTATATAGTATTGAAGAAAGCTCTCATCGAAATCACTTGATCACTGATTTCTATGGGATCTTTCTCTTTAAAAGGGGAGGTGTAGTGAAAATATCAACTTAATTAGTAATAATTAAACTCAATAGTTAATATCAATGACCGACAAATAATTCCAAATATTTAGTGCCAACGAACGATACATTTAAATACAAATATTTAATACCGTCGTTGGATCACCTTACACATACCAGTGTCTAGCCATTGAGTATTTTCATTTACCCCCTAATTCGCTTAGCTTTTAGTTATCATATAAGTTTAGCTTTTAGTTACCATATAAATTGATTATACATAACTATTCATATATATAAAAAAGGTTTTGATAATAAAACAATAATTATAAAACAATACTTCAAACCGTGTACATCTTTTTATGAACAACGATTCTTAAAAACTTAATAATGGAAACCGCGAATGGGCCGGCAGTGGAAACAAATCAACCCCATGCTGCCAATAAGCCCACTGCTCCTAGCAGGACAATATTGAACAACAGCGACACAACAGCCCCCCTCTCCTCGATCAATTCTATAATGAGAAGACAAAATGTGATGATAGAATCACTGAAACGATTGCTCATCATGGATCCAACAGCAACAAATATGACTCTGAAGGCAAAACTGTGGGAACAAATCCAAAATTTGCATATCTCAATTTGGGAAAATAATCCTGATCCACTTAGAGAAGGATATGACATGGATTCGTACACAAATCTGGAAAAATTAATCATCGAAAACTTTAAGATGTCATCAAATATTGCTCCAGAACGAAGAACCCAATATGAGCAAAACAGCGTGCTACCACTGCCTAAAGTAACTATCCCACAATTCAATGGGAATTATGTCACATGGAGAACATTCTTTGATCTATTTTCTCAACTCGTCGACAAGCAGCAGATTCCCACGGTACAAAAAATGTGGTACCTTAAGTCTAATATTGGAGGAGAAGCGGGGAACCTGATAAGTCACCTTTCCGCTACAGCTGACAATTATGAAACAGCATGGAAAATGTTACAAGAGCGCTACAATAATAAGCGAGTTCTTGTCACAACATTAATTCAACAACTGCTTGATCAACCATCAGGCGGGTCATCAGCAGCAACCATCAAAGAGCTGCATGATGTCACACAGGAATGCTTACATGCATTACAAAATATTGGCGTCGACACAACTTCTTTGGACTCGATTTTGCTACATCTATTAGTTAAAAAATTGGATCGTGGAATACATGTTTTTTACGGGCGATCAATAACAAATCAAAAAGAAATTCCTAAGATCACACATTTTTGGCATTCCTGGGAACACACTTCAATCAATGGAAGCTATGGGTCAGAAGGAAAAATCATCTTCAAAGGCATGTGCTTCTGCTACTTCATTCAACCGAAATAAAGAGACATGCAAACTTTGCAAAAAGGACATTCATCCACTATTTCGGTGTCAAGGGTTTCAACAACTAACACCACATGATCGACTGAAATTCATACAAAAACATAAATTATGCATCAATTGTTTAAAATCAGGCCATTCCACAAAAATTTGCACATCCAGGTCATGTACAAAATACAATAAGAAACACAATTCGATGCTACACCTTGAATCAACAAAATTTTTATCAACGCAAAAATCATCTAACGAAAACAAAACATCATCGGCTGCCACATCATTATTTACAAGAGATAAGCCAGACACCACCTCTGTGAGTACTTGTTTACCAGAAGAATCAGAAAGCTCTTCATTAGCTGCTGCCAATAAGCAATCATCAAATTCATATGTTCTACTTAGCACAGCTTTGGTAAGGGTTAAGAGCGAACATACTGAAGTTAAGTGCCGAGCTTTGCTAGACTCAGGATCTCAAGTAAATTTCACCACTGCGCGCCTAGCAAAACGTCTTGGCATATCAATGCAGCCATCATCAATAAACATCAGCGGAATTGGCGCAACAAACACCAGAATTCAACATTGGATAAATGTGGCATTACAATCTCGAATTAATGGTTTTTCAACTACACTCGAAGCACTTGTATTGCCTCGCATCCTTGCGCCGCAACCATCACAATTCATCAACACAGATGACTGGTCACTACCCAAAAATCTAGTACTAGCTGATCCAACCTTTAACCGTCCCGACAAAATCGACATACTATTGGGGGCCGAACACTATCATCAACTGTTATCGATTGGACAAATTAAGTTATCTGAACAATTACCACTACTTCAAAATACAGTATTCGGGTGGGTTGTTTCAGGTAAAATTCAAAAAGAAGACCGCTCAAAGGTAGCATGTGGAGTATGCACCGCCGATGAAAGTCTCGAGCTCTCCATAGCTCGCCTATGGGAGTTAGATGAAATTAAAGCCAATGACAAACCGCTCTCCATGTTAGAAAGAAAATGTGAAGAACACTTCACGCAAAATACCTTCAAAAACCACGAAAATCGATTCGTAGTAAAGATACCATTTCATCAAAGCCCTGATGCTCTAGGCGATTCACATGGAATTGCTCTTAACAGATTTCTTTCGCTTGAGCGTCGACTGCAGAAAACTCCTGAAATAAGAAGTGAATACATAAATATGAGGCACTGGGGCACATGACGAAGATATCATCAGATGCAATCCTATCACCTAACTATTTCATTCCACATCACTGATCGTTAAGGCCTGAGAGTTCCACCACAAAACTGCGAGTAGTGTTCGATGCATCTGCCAAAACAACGTCAGGACATTCACTAAACGACCTCATGTACACGGGTCCAACAGTGCAAAGCGAACTGTTCTCTACACTGCTAAGATTTCGATTTCCAAGATTTGCATTCACTACTGATGTCGAAAAAATGTATAGACAAGTCGTAATTTCCCCCGAAGATCGCAAATTTCAACTCATCATTTGGAGAAAAGATGCCAAAAAAACCCATAACGTATTACCAGCTCAAAACAGTTACATATGGGACAAGAGCTGCACCCTATTTAGCAACAAGGTGTCTACAGCAACTGGCGAAAGAGAACACTGTTCGTTACCCGCAGGCCTCGAAATTTCTTCAGGAGAATTTCTATGTGGACGATGACCTGGGTGGTGCAGACAGCTTAGCAGCTACAATACAATTACAAGAACAGCTAACCCTGATCATGAAAGAAAGTGGTTTCAACTTACGAAAATGGTGTGCAAATCATCCACAACTGCTCAGAAATATTCCACAAGGAGATCTAGAAGTAAATTTAGATTTTGAAAACACAAAAGCTGACTCAATTAAAACATTAGGACTCACATGTCTGCCGAAGGATGATAAACTCTGCGTTAAGGTTAACGTCGAAGTGGTCAAAAGGATTACGAAACGCAACGTCACGTCAGATCTTGCCAGACTTTTCGACCCGTTAGGAATCCTTTCTCCAATTGTGGTAGCAGCCAAAATTCTCATTCAGAGTTTGTGGGAACTAAAATTGGACTGGGATCAATCTTTGCCCGAAGAGCTGCACACAAAATGGCTCACATTCCGCTCAGACCTGAACGTATTAAAAACACAGCAAATATCAAGGCACATCTTTTAAGGAGGAGTCCCAGAAGCCATTCAATTATACATTTTTCCTGACGCATCGGAAAAAGCATATGGAGCAGCAGCATATGTTCGATCAGTGTTTAAAAATGGCACGATTATAACACAATTGTTATGCGCCAAATCTCGCTTAGCACCACCTAAAAAACAAACAATACCATACCAAAATCACAGCCGATCTTCAGTTTACAAGTCCAATATGGTTTTGGACTGATTCGAAAATTGTACTGTCATGGATACACTCATCCTCAGCATTATTTAATACCTTTGTAGCAAATCGAATATCAGTCATCCAAGAAACAACTCGAGCTGAACAATGGCATCACGTCAGCTCAAAATATAATCCAGCAGACATTTTATCTCGGGGAATGTCCCAAAGGCATTGAAGGAATGTACCTTATGGTTCTGTAGACCACTATTCCTACATGGCAAAGAAACAGGTTGGCCCCCAAGATTCAATCCAAGTTCTTCTATCAACAACAATATAGAAAGAAAACGAAAGGCACCCGAATCACTTGTCGCAACAGTAGCTGAGCCTGATTTTATATATAAAATAAAACACAAGAATTCTTTCCATCGCCTACAGCGAATTGTGGGATACGTTTTGCGCTTCATAAACCATACCAGGCGTAAAAGAGAGCACCGAGAGGCTCAAATGTCTTTAACGACGACGGAATTGGATCCATCACTAGTTCCAATCATCAAACAAATGCAAACTTCAGAATTTAAAGATGAAATTCAGCAGCTGAAGAGATACAATGAATTACGAGGAGCATGCAGTTTAAGCAATCTTTCACCATTTTTGGACAAAGATGGCCAAATTCGTGTTGACGGTCGACTAGACGCTTCATCATTGGCATATGACTCAAAACATCAGTTGCTCATCCCGTACAATGATCCCATTTCAAAAATAATATTTGAAATGACTCACAAAAGCAATAAGCATTGTGGTGCACAAACGTTACTTGGAATTGTGCGACAACGGTATTGGCCAATAAAAGGAAAAATTATGGTTCGAGCCACAATTCATCGTTGCACAGTATGCAGCAGAGCCAAACCAGTGCTATTCAACCAAGTAATGGGAAATTTGCCTTCTACACGAGTGACACCAGCAAGACCATTCATAAACTCTGGAGTCGACTACTGTGGTCCAATAACAGTACACCACAAACTGCGTGGAAAAGGCCGCACAAGGCTAACATTGCAGTATTTTGTTGCTTTGCTATGAAGGCGGTGCATTTGGAGCTTGTGAGTGATCTCACCACCGACGCATTTATTGATGCTCTTAAAAGATTCATCGGCCGGCGTGGGCACTGCCAAAATTTATATTGTGATAATGCGACAAACTTTGTCGAGCTAAAAATCAATTGCCTGAACTATCAACGGTAATTTACTCTTCCGACGCTCAAGCAGCAATCACAAATGCATGCAACAAAAAGGGTATACAATGTAATTTCATACCCCCAAGAGCGCCACACTTTGGGGGCCTATCGGAAGCCGCAGTTAAATCCGCAAAGCATCTTCTTGTCAGAAGCTTAGGTAATGCGTCTTTGACATACGAGGAACTAGAAACACTGGTAATTGAAATTGAGGCAATACTGAACTCCCGACCAATTTCATCCATGTCAAATGATCCTAACGACATAGCTGCCCTCACTCCAGGACATTTTATAATCGGAGAACCATTGACAGCCCAAATTGATGCACAGGCTAAAACCATAAACTCTAGCTTGGCAACCAGATGGAAGTTAGTTTCTCATCTGAAACATGAATTTTGGAACAGGTGGTCGAGGGACTACCTCAATGAACTACAATACCGGAATAAATGGCAAGAGCGGTCGAAAAACCTTAAAGAAGGTTATATTGTTGTCGTCAAGGAGGATAACGTTCCAGTCATGAAATGGCCTTTAGGACGAGTAATAAAAACCTATAAGGGAATCGATGAAACAGTTAGAGTTGCAGATATTAAAACGGCTTCAGGCGTATTTAAGCGAGCAATTCGATATCTGGCACCACTTCCTAGAGTTAAAGACGACGATGAAGAATGTCAGCAAAAACCAAATCAACAGGCTACAACATTAAGCGACAATTGCAAACTGCAGCCCTCTGAATCACCATCACCATCTGATGAAATTCCAAAAAATAAAAAACGACGGCTATTAACTCTTCCCAGTATGCCCATCTTACTAATAGCATTGCTCGCTCTTCCACTCATTTTCGCAGGAAATGTGGAAATAACAGAACTCAAATCAAACATGGGCTTACTCTTGGAAGGAATTGGCAACACGCGAATATCACGATCTGAATGGAATATTATAAGCTACTATGAATTAACACCATATTGGTGAGAAATGGCTGCGTTCACTAATGGAACTATAGCTCTGCAACATTTATGCAAACTCATGAATCAAAAGGCAACTTGCTTAAACACACTGCAAACTATTGAATTCGGCTTAGCTGACTTGAAATATGAAAATATTCTCCTGAAGGGCAAGAGAACTAAACGTGGCGCAGTAAACTTTGTCGGCAACATCGCTAACTCACTTTTCGGTGTCTTAGATTCAAACTATGCAGATCAAATGTCGAACACCATCCACTCAATCAAAGAAGACGAAGGAAAGCTTAAACGGTTCTTAAGAAATCAAACATCAATTATTGATGCAACTCTGAACGTATTCAAACAAGATGAGAACAGAATCAAAGAAAAGTTCGATAATCTGGATGCTCAATTAAAGGAAATTGTATCAAGGCTACACATGGATAAAAGAGAAAACCATCAAACAAAGCTGTTTCAAATCTTCATATCACTATCAGTCCAACTTTCAATGATATCAGCCCGATTACATCGAATTCAAACAACAATAATTGCAGCATTATCCGATTCGCACCACGGAAAAATCAGCCCACTGCTATTAGCGCCATCACAACTTCAATCAGAATTAGTGCAAGTTAAAAATCACCTTACGACATCTCAACAATTGCCAGTCAACGAGGACAACCTTCTACAACTCTACAAAATAATGAATGTGAAGGGAGGAATAACAAACGATCATGTTATATTTCACATAACCATCCCTTTATGTGATCCAGAGACCTTCAAACTCTTCAAATCACATCCAATTCCAAGTCAAATGAACAACATGATAGTTGCAATCCAACCATGCGGTGATCTTATTGCTATCAATGCACATAGGGATCAATATTTTGTACTAACCGAAAAACAGTGGACATCATGTATAACAATAAAAGAAGACGATTTCATATGTCCAAACATACAAATCAAATTCAACTCAGATGCAAACAGATGTCTATGCGAAATTACACTTCTCAACAATGACAGTCACGCCAATTGTTACATTGCTCCAACTATGGATAACACTTCATTCACACAAATGGAACACATTAACCACTGGCTGTACTCAATGCAGACCCCCACCCGAATAAACGCCGTGTGTGGACAAGAACATTCTCAAATTACGTTGAAGGGTTCTGGTCTACTCAAAATAAGTCCAGATTGCATGCTCAAGCACAAGTCATTTGTTATCCAAGGTTATAAAACATATTCATCTTCGTCCCAATCATCATACACAGCCATTGCAAACATAAGCAACATCATGTATCCAATTGAAAGGCAATCATTTGGTGAAAATTTCAACATCAAACACTATTCTGATCAACTTCAAAATATATCTGATATTCAGCGTAAACTACACCAACAAGTATTGAATGAATTGCCATTACAAATAAAGCACATCAATTACCATCATACAACGATTGCCTATGCTGCCCTGAGTTTAGCAATTGGAACCATCATTCTAATCATATACAAACGCACACAATGTCGAAAGATAAAAATAAACCAGCAACCTCCATGTCCAGCAGTTCGCCAGCACGTGACACCGGCGGATTTTGTAGTGACTGTAACTTGATGACGTAGATTGACCTAGAAGCCAGAGAAGTGGATTACAAACTTCACATTTATAAACACATACTCACTTTTTATCTACACTCATTATTTTAACAATCAACTCTTCAACTTTTTTGTAAATGTAAGCAAATAATCTGCATGAGTCGCTCTTTCAGCAACCACTAAAATCAAACTAAATAAACGGAATGATTCAAAAATAAAAATACAGTAGAACTTGCCTCAGAAAATCCCAATTCGGCTTTTATAAACAATAAATATGCAAGAGAAAAAGAATACATTTATATTTTTAAGAAAAAACAATAAAATTCATAAACAAACTGTAGCAACTAACATCTATCATGTCAGCACATTTTTCTTTTTGTGAGCGTAGCTCACGCCGGGGTGTATGTTCAAACTCACAAATTATTTCTTTTGGATATACATGGGTGTGTACACATTTGTTCCCACAAATTATTTCTTTTGGATATATGTACATGTACATATTCGTACATAAAATACAAAACGACAGCATTTAATTGCTGCAGTTAAATTCTATGTACAAGCATATATGTAACGGGTGATTTTTTTGAGGTTAGGATTTTCATGCATTAGTATTTGACAGATCACGTGGGATTTCAGACATGGTGTCAAAGAGAAAGATGCTCAGTATGCTTTGACATTTCATCATGAATAGACTTACTAACGAGCAACGCTTGCAAATCATTGAATTTTATTACCAAAATCAGTGTTCGGTTCGAAATGTGTTTCGCGCTTTACGTCCGATTTATGGTCTACATAATCGACCAAGTGAGCAAACAATTAATGCGATTGTGACCAAGTTTCGCACTCAGTTTACTTTATTGGACATTAAACCAACCACACGAATGCGTACAGTGCGTACAGAAGAGAATATTGCGTCTGTTTCTGAGAGTGTTGCTGAAGACCGTGAAATGTCGATTCGTCGCCGTTCGCAGCAATTGGGTTTGTGTTATTCGACCACATGGAAGATTTTACGCAAAGATCTTGGTGTAAAACCGTATAAAATACAGCTCGTGCAAGAACTGAAGCCGAACGATCTGCCACAACGTCTAATTTTCAGTGAATGGGCCCTAGAAAAGTTGGCAGAAAATCCGCTTTTTTATCGACAAATTTTGTTCAGCGATGAGGCTCATTTCTGGTTGAATGGCTTCGTAAATAAGCAAAATTGCCGTATTTGGAGTGAAGAGCAACCAGAAGCCGTTCAAGAACTGCCCATGCATCCCGAAAAATGCACTGTTTGGTGTGGTTTGTACGCTGGTGGAATCATTGGACCGTATTTTTTCAAAGATGCTGTTGGACGCAACGTTACGGTGAATGGCGATCGCTATCGTTCGATGCTAACAAACTTTTTGTTGCCAAAAATGGAAGAACTGAACTTGGTTGACATGTGGTTTCAACAAGATGGCGCTACATGCCACACAGCTCGCGATTCTATGGCCATTTTGAGGGAAAACTTCGGAGAACAATTCTTCTCAAGAAATGGACCGGTAAGTTGGCCACCAAGATCATGCGATTTGACGCCTTTAGACTATTTTTTGTGGGGCTACGTCAAGTCTAAAGTCTACAGAAATAAGCCAGCAACTATTCCAGCTTTGGAAGACAACATTTCCGAAGAAATTCGGGCTATTCCGGCCGAAATGCTCGAAAAAGTTGCCCAAAATTGGACTTTCCGAATGGACCACGTAAGACGCAGCCGCGGTCAACATTTAAATGAAATTATCTTCAAAAAGTAAATGTCATGGACCAATCTAACGTTTCAAATAAAGAACCGATGAGATTTTGCAAATTTTATGCGTTTTTTTTTAAAAAAAAGTTATCAAGCTCTTAAAAAATCACCCGTTACATACATTCCGAAACTCATGCAAATAATTTGTTTACGTCATTGTTTAAGTCATTGCCCATTGTTGAAAATAAACAAATAATGAAATTAAAATAAATCAGCAATAATTTAGTATTTAAGAACCAATTAAATCAATAATAAAATGAGAAATATCATAACCATTGTCGTGTTAATTTCTTCATTTCACCGGCTAACCAAGTTTCAAGTGCTTGCGTTAACTTTCTCATTATCTTGGTGCATCACCTTGATAATAATCAATAACAAATAAACAATTTTACATTATCCTGGTATATTACCTGGATAATAAACAATAACAAATAACAAGTTAATCAGGCAAAACAGCCTGTCATTAACAGTACGTTACCATACCAAATTGGGTTACAGCCAATCGCGGCTGAAAAATCGATCGTTATTAATTAAATGAATTCACATAATAATTGTTATTATTATCGTATATTATTACTATTATTATATTAAATTATACATTATATATTTATATTAATTACACATTATATTATATACTAAATTATTATATAGTGTTATTATTATCATACAGTTGTGTGAAAAATAATAGAGCCACTTGCTCTTCCATAAATTGAAAGTTTTTTTAACCTTGACCAATTTGTTTTTGGAAAAAGTTTTTTTATGCATTGTTAGTAAGTCTCTTTCTTATTGTAATCCCGTTATTTTGTCTGTAATTGAAGCAACATTTCTAATTATATCAGTGTTTGTACATAAATTGAAGAGAAACAAGTGTGAAATAAAATAGAGCCAATTTTAAAGTTAAAAAGATAATATTAAAGTAAAGAGCAAATTCTTTTCATTTTGTTTTTGAAAAAGTGAGTAAAACGACAGACTATCTTATTTCTATTATAATTTTAAAAAAATATTGTAAAATTAGTTAACAGAATGGGCAGAGGAAAACACTGTAGCGTGGAGGGCCGGAAATTAATAAAAAAAGCTTCATCAAGAAGGTAAATCTCAAAGAAAAATAGCTGAAATTATTGGATGTTCGAAGAAAATGGTAGAAAATGCTATAAAGTATGAAGAGAAACAAGAAACAAGAGGAAGAAAAACCAAAATATCTGAGAATTTAAAACGAAAAATACTACGTCACGTGAAACGGGACCCTTTGTGACGTCATCCGCCCTTAAAAAGCAATATCAACTCGATATGGATACTTCTACAATACAGCTTATGCTCCTTTAAAATGATTTAAAAGCAAGAAGTGCACGTAAAGTGCCTTTTCTATCAAAGCGCAACATAAAACAAAGACTTGAATTCGCAACGGAACACATAAATTGGCCCTTATCTAAATGGCGTTATATTTTGTGGTCGGATGAGACCAAAGTAAATTTATTTAACTCGGATCGAAGTTCTCTTCAAGTTCGGAGACCCAAAAATAAAGAATTTTGTCCTCAATATACCATAAAAACCGTTAAACATGGAGGGGGTAATATTATGGTATGGGGATGCTTTTCATATTATGGAGTCGGGCCCTTATATCGCATACAGGAAATAATGGATGCAAAATTTTATACAAATATTTTAAGAGAGGTCATGATGCCTTATGCTGAGTGGGAAATGCCGCTTGAATGGATATTCCAACAGGACAATGATCCAAAACATTCATCGAAGTTGGCAAAGGCATGGTTCAGGGGCAATCATGTGAAGGTTTTGGGATGGCCTTCACAGTCACCAGACCTAAATCCCATCGAAAACTTGTGGGGCGAGGTTAAAAGATGTCTTAGAGGAAAGAATCCATCAAATAAAGACGAGCTGTGGACAATGGTTGAAACTGCATGGAAGAATATTCCAGTCACGACTTGTCAAAAGTTAGTTGACTCTATGCCGAAGCGCTGCTTCGCAGTAATAAAAAATAATGGCAGTTCTACTAAGTACTGAGGTAATAAAAGCAGTTATGTAAGCAATTATTTTATTAAACATATTATTTATATTTTCTTTTTAATAATTTTAGAAGGTTTGTTTAGATGGCTCTATTTTTTTTCACAGAGGAAATAAATGTATATACCGAATTTTTGTTTATTTAAATTTTTAGAGCAATGAATTCAAATATTTAATTTATGTTTTTTTATATTATAATAATACCTAATAAAAAACAACAAAAAAGTTTAAAGAAAACTATTATCTGTACAAATTTTTAAGTATTGAAATTGAGGTTTGGGGGTGGCTCTATTATTTTTCACACCACTGTATATTATTATTATTATTATTATATTATTATTATTATATTAAATTATATAGTATATGTTATATTCATTATACATTCTATTATTATCTCTATACTAAATTTAAACTAATCTTATACTATTATATTCTATATATGTGAAACTCTATTTCACAACAACAGAGATCGTGTGTACCAAATTTCAGAGTCGGTTTGAGTCTTGATAATAAATGTAAATGAAAAAGTAAACAATTTGTTAAACTTAATACCAAATTATTTCAGCAAATTCTTTGGGTTGGTTTTCTTCTTTTCTATTATTTCGGATTTATTTCGGTGTTTGCTTTTTGGTCATCGTGGTTGCTGATCGGCATGCATTTTGGTTATATACCTATATGCATGCGTTTCCGGTTATATGACATAACTTCTCGTTTAATTTAGTTTTTGCTAATTAAATAGCTCGCCCTAACCTCCATTGCAAAGGTAATGGTTGTGTAGAGTGGCTATATGCATTAAATCGTGCTAATTGGAGATGGCTGTATAGTTTCTTTTAACTGGCCAAATATTTCTTCATTGTGGCCATATAGGTCGGATGGAGTAACAAAATAATAACCAAAAAAAAAGCTCTCTCAACTTTTTTTTAAAATATTGCCATATTTTGAAAACATAGAGAATAAATTTATAATAATAAATAATCAAATTAGGGATGAAAAACGCAAAAAACGAAAAGTCCCAAACATTTTAAATAAAATAATTTAATGTTATCTTTATTTTCCGAAAAACTTCAAAATTTCATCCAAAAAAAATTGTGAAAATTTATATATAAAAAATAACATTCTCATAAAATTACGTTTAATTATGTAACAATTTTTATGTTAGCAATTCTTAAATATCATTTGAGGTTTTCTTAAATTCATTGAATTTAAATTAATATCGACAAATCTGTTTTTCTATTTATTTAAATTGTAAAGGAGTGGCATCTCTGTCAAAATAAGCGAAAAACACAAAGAATAGAAAAAAACAAATTACTTCGTGTTTGACAGGATGATTTTATGTTTATGTTTAATATCTTTATTTTTTTTACTAATATTTCTGTTTATTTATTTGAAAATGAAATAATGAATTGAATATGCTATTTAATTTTTTTATTTATATAAAAAAGTTTTTTAATTAAAGCAAAATATTTTCACTATTTCATGATTTTTATTTATGTATGACGACATTTCAACCTAAAAATTTAAGTTTTTATCGATTGGATAAACAACACAAAAATGGTTGTCGTTTAGATAACAACAACAGCTGACTTTAACAATAGCGAATATCGTTTCAAAATTTTACTGATAATTTTGCAATTTTCTTTTTTTTTACAATTCGACTATCGTTAAAAGAAGTTACTGAATCGCGGTACTGAAAAGTTATTAATATCTCCTGAGTGGCAATATTTTTTTTAAATGTAAACATTTTTAAATGTAAAGATATTTCTAAATTTAAAATTATTATTTCCGACGTTTTGATATGATTTTCTGAAACTCAATTAATATTTTCTAATTTATAATTGGAAATTTTATTTTCAGTTTTTATTATAATTGATATTTTCTTAAATTTGAATGGAAAATTTAAAAAGTGAAATTTTGTATTTATGTGAATAATAATGCTTTATTAATTATAAACAATTTTTAAAAATTAGATGTAATCGCAATCAGATATTTTATAGGTAAAGCAGAATAATAATTCTATATAACTATGTAGAACTGTTTTGTAAGCAAAAAACTCATTGACGAACTCGGTAACTCTATTTTGTAAAGACAACAAAAAGTTAACCCCCCAATCTCACATCACACTGAAATTGTAAAATCGTTGTGTACGTATTATCAACGAAAAATTGTTCGAATTAGTCGAATCCATCGCCATTAAATTTTATGCTCAAACATCTGACTGCAATCTCATTTTTAAAATGTTGTCGAAGTGTAAACTTGAAAAAATTTGTATACTTCTCTCTCTTATTTTATTTTAAGTAGAGTTACCAAGTTTATTATACAGGCACATGTTTGAGGGAAAATGTTTACATTTATTATTATTAGTATTATTTTAATAATAGTTAATAATATTTATGCTCTATAATTAACAAACTTGCGTTTTTGTATGCGCATTTCAAAAAATAAATCATTATAATAGATTTAACAAGTTAAAACTTTAATTACAATTTTACAGAATCCAGTAAATTTGCATTAAATTTATAACAGGGTAACATTAATCATCGTTAGTGTCTGCCACTATTCGCACGAAAAATTTGGTGCCATTAGTGTGACCACTTCGGAAAATGTGTGTGTATTAGTAAAAAAAATGTGAGTGTATTGAGTTTTTCGAACTTGCAGTGTGATGTGAGATTGGTGGGTTATATGCCAAACTTATGTTCATATATGTAAAAGAATAATGAAAAAACGTATGAAATAAAAGACCAACCCGTGTATACTCTTAACATTGTTCTGTATGATATCTAGTTGAAAATATTAACATTCATGTTAAAATAGAAATAACTATTGCAAAGCTAATTAGAACAAACAAAAATTATGGCGGCATCTACTGTGGCATAGTCACGCTGAGCAAAATGAAGTGACACTCTGTTATACAAAAGAGATGTATTTTCCCCACAACAAAATACTGCAGAATTTTATGTAAATAAAATAACCGATTTATTTCTAACATGCAGTTACTATGAATATACATACATACATATATATAATATATGTACATTATTTGTATTATTTAATATGTGTATGTATGTATATTTAAATATTACACACAAAAAATACAACATCAAACGTTATTTTTGTGTTTTTCTCTTTAAATAAATTAATACATAAATTTTTTTGCTAAATTTACATTTGGGCAATTCACAACAGGTGTTGTATATTGTATGTTGTATTGAAATACACAATACAATCATTTGTTGTGAACACTCAGTTGTATTTTCATATTGTAAAACGCTTTCTTTAGTAATTTTCGATCCAACGAGGAAAGATCGCTTCGTCGCTTCTGCTATTTTGTATAAGAGAAAACACTTGTCAGTGTTTGCTTTTTGGTCGTGAGATATACCCTGGAGTTTTAGTTACGTACCTCTTGCATTTTAATTTATAATGAAAAAAAAAAAAAATGTTAAATATTTTGGTTGGTACTGAAAGAGAAAATACATACTAAAAATATAAACATTAATTTTTATATAAATAAACATATCGATGTATTTGCGTTATTTGCATTATTTGCCATATTTTATTTTATAATTATTTATGCTGATAATATTCTATGTATTTGTTTTTTCTTTTTCATAAACACTGGCATTCACTTGGAACTGATATGTTATGATACAATATACAACATTTACTAATCATAGCAAATGAAGTTGGATCATGTATCAGATTTTTCAGTGAAAATTACCAACAACAATTTTACACTATTGTAAAGTGATACACGATACAAGAGATACAACGATACATTACCCATTGTGAATTGCCCAATTGTTTTTTTTATTAACAACTAGGTATTTTAGCATTATTTGCTTTAGATGTTGGTGAATTTTTACTCCCTTTATATTAACTCGTATTGTCTGCTTGTCGAAAAAATTTTGGATCGATTTTAACCACTTTCCCGTGACCCAATCGATCTGAAATTTTGCAGGCAGGCTTGTGGCAATGACAGAAATGATGCCAAAACAATGGAAACTTTTAAATTTTTCTACCAGAGTTGATAAAAAAATGTACAAAGGGTTTGTTTTTCTTATATTATTACCATAACGACCACAAAAACAACAAGTCCAGCTATGAAAACAATGCAACATTTAGAATAACAACAAGAACAATATAGAAATATCATGTTTTTCATTTTTTTTTTATTTTTCAGAGATTTCCCTGGACCTGTTCCACCGATTTTAATGATTTTTGAAGTAGAAATCTTTCCATGAATTTGGTGAATCATTCTCACTAAAAACGATCACTGTAGCTGCACTATTGAGGGCGTGATCGTGACAAGAACAACATAGAAAATTATTTTTTTTCAAGACTTTTTTAGTTCTTCATTCAAATCTCGGGGCCTAATCGACCGATTTGGACGATTTTAAATAGCAAACTTCTCAGGATGTTAGTGAATCATTTTTATGTCAACGAGTACCCTAGCTGCCGGATTGATGCCGTCATCGTGATTTCCACAGACGGACAGACGGACAGAAGGACATCGCTATATCAACTCCGGTTGTTATAAGGATCACAAATATATAAATTTTATGGGGTCCAAAATTTTTTTTCTAATTATTACAAACGGAATGACAAACTTATATATACCCTCTGCACACTGGAGTGGAGGGTATAACAACTCTACAACAGCAACAATGACAGTCATATGTTTTTCAAATAGGAAAAAACTGTTTATTCGTGTTGTGTTAGTTTCGGTCATTCCCCAGTATGCATTGAAATATTATTTCTCCAATGTTGGAGAAAAGTTAAGTTCTTAAATTGATGTCAAATGTAATTCTCAACTTGGGTTGAACAATTTTTCTCCTTGTTTGCTTTCAACTTGACATCAAGTTGAGATTTAACATTTTTTCCAATCTTTGAGAAACATTTTTACTCTCAATTGGATATCCAACACTTTTCTCCACTTGAGACCAAACATTTTTTCAACTTGAATACGATTTGTGTTAAGTCTGAGATATTATTTAAATATATCATAAATAATAAATTAAATTAAAAAATGCCAAAAAAGTACAAATAAATCATTGATATATTTTTAATTATTTTTGCTTTTTGTCGAATTTTTCAAAAAATGTACAACTAATTAATTCATTTATTTTTAATTCTAGATTTTAAAAAATGTTCATAATATGTACATTTAATGTTAAATATGTACATAGTAATGTTAAATATATAATGAAATTAAATTGAAACATTAAAAAAAGTACATTGTTTTCATTTCTAAAATTAGTATAATATTTTTTAATATGGCAATTCCGTACCTTCCATTTGATACCGATTGGAAATATTTCTTTGCTATCAAGTTGAGAATCACAAATTTCTCAATTTGATAACTATGAATATCGCCATATAAAAAATGTGCCTTTTAAGTTGAGAAGACTATATTCGAACTATTGAGGGCATTTGAGAATTAACGTTGGAGATTTGAGAAATGTATTTGATCTCAAATGCACCTCAAGTTGATAGCAAACAAAAATGTTTATTGGGACATTTATTGTAGGGTCGTTTGCACACACACAAAAAATAGAAAATAAATTGTCAATAACCCCCCAATCTCACATCACACTGAAATTGTAAAATCGTTGTGTACGTATTATCAACGAAAAATTGTTCGAATTAGTCGAATCCATCGCCATTAAATTTTATGCTCAAACATCTGACTGCAATCTCATTTTTAAAATGTTGTCGAAGCGTAAACTTGAAAAAAATTTGTATACTTCTCTCTCTTATTTTATTTTAAGTAGAGTTACCGAGTTTATTATACAGGCACATGTTTGAGGGAAAATGTTTACATTTATTATTATTAGTATTATTTTAATAATAGTTAATAATATTTATGCTCTATAATTAACAAACTTGCGTTTTTGTATGCGCATTTCAAAAAATAAATCATTATAATAGATTTAACAAGTTAAAACTTTAATTACAATTTTACAGAATCCAGTAAATTTGCATTAAATTTATAACAGGGTAACATTAATCATCGTTAGTGTCTGCCACTACTCGCACGAAAAATTTTGTGCCATTAGTGTGACCACTGCGGAAAATGTGTGTGTATTAGTAAAAAAATGTGAGTGTATTGAGTTTTTCGAACTTTCAGTGTGATGTGAGATCGCTGGGTAAGCAAAGCAAGTGGCTTCGAAATTCGATGATGCCAGTTAATCATTTTTTGTTCACGCGGAATTTATAATTGGAGGAATTTTTTTCTCGAGAAATGTATTTTCCGTGAGAAAGAAATTCCTTGAGAATATTCATAATTGGGATGAATAACTTTTAATTGGAACTTTTTAGTCGGAATAAACCATAATTCTAGTTAGATATTGGTTAATATTTAATTAGAAAAAATATTGTGGTGGCATCTACGCAATTATTGAGGCAGTCACGGAAAAATTAAATGCAAGTCTGTTTTTTTTAATATAACAAAAATGGATTTTCCCTTTAACAAAATATGGCAGAATTCTTTATAAATGAAATGCAAACTGGAAAATCAATTTTGTGCTAATTCTTAACAAAATTAATAAAATATATATATGTATTATTATATTTATTAATATTTGTAATTTTATTTGAAACAATTTCACACACAGTTTTACAGATCAACTGTTTTAATTAGAAAAAATATTGTGGTGGCATCTACGCAATTATTGAGGCAGTCACGGAAAAATTAAATGCAAGTCTGTTTTTTTTAATATAACAAAAATGGATTTTCCCTTTAACAAAATATGGCAGAATTCTTTATAAATGAAATGCAAAATGGAAAATCAATTTTGTGCTAATTCTTAACAAAATTAATAATATATATATATATATGTATTATTATATTTATTAATATTTGTAATTTTATTTGACACAATTTCACACACAGTTTTACAGATCAACTGTTTTCAACTGATTTAGAAGTTTTCTGTTTTTGAAACAGTAGTGCCAATTTGTAACATTTTGTGATGTAATGAAAATCGCAGAATAATAAGTTAATACACAATAAAAAATATTAAATTTTTAAGTTTTATATACATATTGCAATAAAAAAAACTTTGGTAAATTTACATTGAAGATGGTCAGAAATGAATGAGAAAAAATATATAGACATTTTAGAAAAGCACATTTAATGTTAAACTTTATGCACAAAATATATGGGTTTTTGTTGTTTCGATTTTAACTGTGGCTCTAAGTGAAAAGTTTCAGACCGATCGTATATTACATCTTGAGGATCCTCACCTAATATTTTCAAATATTTTAAATTCTTTTTAACTCATTTAACCTCATTACGAAAATAGTAAAACAGTAAATATGGAAAATCCACGCACCTCAAAAAATTGTTTTCTATGAAATAAATTAAAGACATTTCATATTATACAATTTTCTTTCAAAAATGTATCAATTATTGCAAATTTGAAATTTGACATATAGTATTTGTACATATATTTGTGTAGATTTCGCAGTATGAAAAGAACTATTATTTCTTTATTTAGAATATATGTAAGTATTGCTCGCAAAAAAATGCAACATCATGAATGAAACACATAGACGACTGCTGGCACACAGTGGTTCAAAACCAAAAAAAAGTGGTAATAAGTCTGGAACTTCTAAACTATTGGTTGGATTGGAATAGTATATTCTAGGCGATTGTAGTCAAGGATATAGGCTTTCAAAATATTTATTTTTGAGATACCCTGTTGTAACACAGGGTGAGCTACAGGGTGCCAAAGTCGACCACCTCGAGGTGGAAAATGCTTTCAAAGCTTTTAACTTTTATAAATATGAAGTGATTTTTACGTTTTTTAAATTTTTCCAATAACCATTAAATTATTAACAAAAAAATTGCTTATACTACCTAGTTATCGCTTATGGTTTAAAAAATATTTGATTTTAAAAATCAACATTTGAACTTTTCACCAAATTCTTTCTTGGTTTTTCGCAAATAACATTTTTATTAAAACAGACAAAAAAAATCTAGAAATATGTAGCGATAGCCAGTACTTTTTAAAAAAATACGCTGAAGTATTTTTTGAATTATTTCAAACCGTTTAGTGAGCACAAAATCTTAAAGTTGACTTTTTGAATCAGGTTCTAAAAATTGCAAATTTTTGCCAAAAAATACCCTTCATTCTTTCACTTTTTTCTCACAACCTTGGTAAAACATGTATATATTTTTCTACACATTTTAAAAGAATATGCTTCAATAATGGCTGTATGTGAAATTTTTAATATTTTTGGACATGCACCCTACGTCCAGGATTGGGCGAAATTGGGCAATTTAAAAAAAAAAAACTAAGTTTTAAAAGTTAATACAAAAATATCCGCTCGATTTCTTCAAATATTTCACCGCAGTGTTAAAGCTCCAAATATTTTTATTTATTTGCCGCAATAAAATTCACCGCCGTTACATAAACGTGGTCACGAGGGCTTATATGGTGAATAAAGTCAAATTTTCATACGAAATTTTTTTGTTAACATAAAGAACGCATTAAGATTAGTTATTTTTATATTTTGTTTATTGATTCAGAACAGCATTTAAATTATCTAAAACACTTCAAAAAATCATTTTGATAACGTTAATAGTTTTTGAGATATTTATATTCAAATTTCAGAAAAAAATATAGAAAAACTATGGTTTTTCGTTTTTTTTTTGGTTTTTTTGGTAAAGTGTTCCCAAAATTTTTGAATTTTACTTATTATTATATATATTGTTAAAGAAGACATATTTATCTATTCAACGATATATAACATGTCTATCAAATATATTGCAACATGCTGAAATAATGACCCCAAACCACACTCCATAGGCAAAAATTTAGCTATTTCTCTATTTGTTCATATAAATGGTCATTCACTAGGTAGAATGACATATTTTTTTATTGTTTTTTTTTTTAGTAAAGGGTTGCATACGTTTTTATTACTTCAAATAATTTTATATATCTTTTCAAAAAACTAAAAATGAAGAATGGTTGAAAACGGGCCTCACAGTACAAATTGAGAAAAAGGCATTTGGTCGATCTAAAAAGGACTACAAAAATGTTCAATCAAGGACAAAAAAGAAAAAACAAGAAGAAATCATTAGTAACCATTCGCCTAATGAAATTAAGGATTCTTTTAAATCAGTCTTGCCACGCACGCAACTAAAGGAAGCTGCTAAAATTGTAGATGTGTTACCAACTGCATCTCCTAAGCGGTTGAAGCGTATGGTGCAAAGTATTTCAACGCCAAAATCGTCAACATCATTTACAGAAGAGGATGCGTTAGCTCCTATTTTAAATTTGGGATTGACAAGAAATAAATATGGTATTTTGAGAAAAGCTCTCAAAGAAAAAGATTTGATAAAGGAAACAAAAAATAAAATTCTACCATCTAATGTGAAATCCAATACTGAAAGTGCAAATGTTGGATTAGCGGAACTGCTTGAAAACACTGCATCTAGAATAATATCCACATTTAGCAAAGAAGAAATAGAAATATGCAACAATTCAGAAGTTACGTTAATATGTAAATGGGGATGCGATGGAACATCTGGATTTTCTGAGTATAGACAACCAAGTGGAAGCAATTCAGAAATAGATTTTTCAACAATTTTTATGACATCATTAGTACCATTAAAAATGAGGCTATATAATGAGACAAGTTCTTCTTCTAGTGAGAGAGAATATCAGGACATTGGAGTAATTTAACACCCGGATCTAAGTTTCTATGTCGGCCAATCCGATTTGAGTACACAAAGGAAGACAAAATTACAACACAAAGCTTAGTGAGTTCAATAAATCAGGAAATTTCGAGATTGTCTCCAGTTTTTGTGGAAATATCTGGAAGTGTCATTAAAGTGTTATTTCAACCACTTTTTACAATGATTGATGGGAAAGTAGCCAATGCCGTTACAGATATAACATCTACTTGGAAATGTAATATATGTGGAAAGAAAAGGTCAGAATTTCATAACAGTTGTGATGAAATTCCTATTAATGAAAATGCTTTAAAATTTGGAATATCACCACTTCATGCAAGAATACGATTTATGGAATATTGCTTGCATCTCACATATGATCTAAAATACCAGCAAATTCCAGGACAAGAAAATATACCAGTTAAAAATAATACTGATCTACAGGCTATACGAAAAACTGAGAAGAAAAGAATTCAGGATGAATTTAAAATGCAACTTGGTCTAATTATCGATAAGCCTCTTTGTGGCTATGGAATTTCAAATGATGGTAATACAGCAAGACGTTTCTTTGAAGATCCCGAAACTACTGCTTTGATTACTGGCATTGACACGGCTTTAATCGCACGGTTTAAAGTAATATTAGCTGTCATTAATAGTAAACAACAAATTAATGCGGAGAAATTGAAAATATATGCTAGTGGAACTAAGGAATTAATAATGAACTTTTATCATTGGAGGCCAATGACACCAACTGTACACAAAGTATTAGCTCATGGGAAAGAAATAATACAAAATAGCATCCTGCCATTGGGAGAACTGACTGAAGAAGCACAAGAAGCTAGAAACAGAGAAGTCAAACACTTTAGACCTTTTTAATACAAGAAAATTTAGCAAAGAAGCCCAAAATTCCGATTTAATAGAATATTTATTGATATCATCAGATCCAGTAATATACTCCATAAAAACAAAGTGGTTACCAAAAATAAGTCTTGAAATAGAAAATGATGATTCCGAAGCTATGGATATAAAACATCTTTTATCTTTTGATATTTCTGATTGTTTTGTAGAAAATAACTAGTAAAAAAGCAGACAATTGTTATGTAATTTTAAGCCTATTATAAAACAAATAAAAAAATACTCATTAAAAAAATTTAGTTATATTTGTTATTTAATAATGAAAATATCTTAGGCATTGGCTTTTTACCAGTTTTTTTTTTGTATAAAATCAGCATCAGAGTTTCGGGCAATTTTATGATCAGTTGAAACTCATTAGGTAAATATTTCATACACCATTAACTTATAATTATACCTTCTTTGAAAAGATATATAAAATTATTTGAAGTAATAAAAACGTATGCAACCCTTTACTAAAAAAAAAACAATAAAAAAATATGTCATTCTACCTAGTGAATGACCATTTATATGAACAAATAGAGAAATAGCTCAATTTTTGCCTGTGGAGTGTGGTTTGGGGTCATTATTTCAGCATGTTGCAATATATTTGATAGACACGTTATATATCGTTGAATAGATAAATATGTCTTCTTTAACAATATATATAATAATAAGTAAAATTCAAAAATTTTGGGAACACTTTACCAAAAAAACCAAAAAAAAACGAAAACCATAGTTTCTTTTTTTTTTCTGAAATTTGAATATAAATATCTCAAAAAGTATTAATGTTATCAAAATGATTTTTTGAAGTGTTTTAGATAATTTAAATGCCGTTCTTAATCAATATACAAAATATAAAAATAACTAATCTTAATATGTTTTTTATGTTAACAAAAAAAATTCGTATGAAAATTTGACTTTTTTCACCATTTAAGCCCTCCTGACCATGTTTATGTAACGGCGGTGAATTTTATTGCGGTAAATAAATAAAAATATTTATAGCTTTAATACTGCGGTGAAATATTTGAAGAAGTCGAGCGGATATTTTTGTATTAACTTTTAAAACTTAGTTTTTTTTTTAAAATTGCCCAATTTCGTCCAATGCTGGACGTAGGGTGCATGTCCAAAAATATTAAAAATTTCACTTACAACCATTCTTGAAGCATGTTCTTTTAAAATATGTAGAAATATATATACATGTTTTACCAAGGTTGTGAGAAAAAAGTGAAAGAATGAAGGGTATTTTTTGGCAAAAAATTGCAATTTTTAGAACCTGATTCAAAAAGTCAACTTTAAGATTTTGTGCTCACTAAACGGTTTGAAATAATTCAAAAGATACTTCAGCGTATTTTTTTTAAAAAGTACTGGCTATCGCTACATATTTTTAGATTTTTTTTTGTCTATTTTAATAAAAATGTTTGCGAAAAACCAAGAAAGAATTTGGTGAAAAGTTCAAATGTTGATTTTTAAAATCAAATATTTTTTAAACCATAAGCGATAACTAGGTAGTATAAGCAAGTTTTTTGTTAATAATTTAATGGTTATTGAAAAAATTTAAAAAACGTAAAAATCACTTCATATTTATAAAAGTTACTAGCTTTGAAAGCAGTTTCCACCTCGAGGTGGTCGACTTTGGCACCCTGTAGCTCACCCTGTGTTACAACAGGGTATCTCAAAAATAAATATTTTGAAAGCCTATATCCTTGACTACAATCGCCTAGAATATACTATTCCAATCCAGCCAATAGTTTAGAAGTTCCAGACTTATTACCACTTTTTTTTGGTTTTGAACCACTGTGTGGCAGCAGCATTTGTAGTCGCATAGTCAGCTACTTGATTTTTCTGAATACGACAGCAACATATAATACAAATGAATTTTTATTTAAATATACAATTACTTTTACTTATTTAAAATGCATTAGTACAACGTAAAAATAAATAAATTAGTTTAACGCCTTTTGATTATTAATGGAATTATAGCCTTTCATTTTGCGATTTTTTTTGAAACAAAATAAAATATTTCATAGCACTAACTTCTTTTACATATTTTGTTATATTGTCAACACTATTTTTGTTTTGTAGCCAACAAAACACACTTGCAGTTTTTTTTTCTATTTGAAGAACATATGACTGCCATTGTTGATGTTGTAGAGTTGTTTTTTTTTTTTGATTTTGTTTCGTTAACTCTTTTGTATTAAAGCACCTCCAATATATGTATCCATTTTAGTTTGCAAATTCAGTATATTTATAATTTATTACTTACAGCAAAAAATAATAGAAACAATTTTATCAGTTATGCTTACGAAACTATATAAATAGACTTGAAGTTGGCTGCAAAAGCAGTAGCCTGTGTAAAGAACAAGTTAGCGACATGTAACTGTTACGTAACGTGTCAGCCTTTTTTTCACATGAAAAGTATTGGGACGTTCCGGTTACGTTCGGTAACTGTTTTAAATGATTTTCATGTAAAAAAAAACAACTGACTCGTTACGGTTACGGTTAGAAAACATTGACCTTTTATATGTATTATAATGCTATGAATGCATTTATCTTTATTTTATTTTATTTATATATTCTTTTTTTTTTGTATTGTATATTATTTTTTTTTATTATTATTACTATTTCATTTAATTATTTTTTTCTTTAAATAAATTAATACATAAAAATTTGTTTTTTAAATTATTGGTGAACTTTTACTCCCTTTATTTACTGCCTTTATAATAACTGGTAGTGTCTGCTTGTCGGCAAAATTTTGGATCGATTTTTAGCCCCTTTCCCGTGAGCCAATCGATCTGAAATTTTGCATGCAGGCTCGTGGCAATGACAGAAATGATCTAACAAATTTTTTTAGTGATGCCAAAACAATGGAAACTTTTAAAATTTTCTACCAGAGTTCACAAAAAAATGTACAAAGGGTTCGTTTTTATTATATTATTATCACAACGACCACAAAAACAACAAGTCCAGCTATGACAACAATGGAACATTTAGAATAACAACAGGAACAATATGGAAACATCATGTTTTTCATTTTTTTTTTAATTTTTCATAGATTTACCTGGACCTGTTCCACCGATTTTAATGATTTTTGAAGTAGAAATCTTCCCATGAATTTGGTGAATCATTCTCTCTAAAAATTATCACCCTAGCTATCCTATTGAGGGCGTGATCGTGACAAGAACAACATAGAAAATTATATTTTTTCAAGACTTTTTTTAGTTCTTCATTCAAATCTCGGGCCCTAATTGACCGATTTGGACGATTTTAAATAGCAAACTTTTCAGGATGTTAATGAATCATTTTTTATGCCAACGAGCACCCTAGCTGCCCGATTGATGCCGTCATCGTGATTTCCACAGACGGACAGACGGACATCACTATATCAACTCCGGTTGTTATAAGGATCACAAATATATATATTTTATGGGGTCCAAATTTTTTTTTCTAATTATTACAAACGGAATGACAAACTTATATATACCCTCTGCACACTGGAGTGGAGGGTATAAATAAAAATTTGTATAGCGAAAAAATATACCAAAAAAACAGAAAATTAATTGTATACAAAAAGTGGGCGTAAAAGTAGGCGTGGCCGGTACGAAGCATATAACGACTTTTCCTGGAGAACAGAGATCGTGTGTACCAAATTTCAGAGAAATCCGTTGAAAAATAAAAATTTGTATTGTGAACAAATATACCAAAAAACAGAAAATGAATTGTATACAAAAAGTGGGCGTAAAAATGGGCGTGGCCAGTACGATGCATATGGCGACCTTTCCTGGAGTAGAGAGATCGTGTGTACCAAATTTCAGAGAAATCCGTTGAAAAATAAAAATTTGTATAGCGAACAAATATACCAAAAAACAGAAAATGAATTGTATACAAAAAGTGGGCGTAAAAGTAGGCGTGGCCGGTAAGAATCATATGGCGACCTTTCCTGGAGTACGGAGATCGTGTGTACCAAATTTCAGAGAAATCTGTTGAAAAATAAAAATTTGTATAGCGGTCAAACAAACAAACAAACAAACAAACAAACAGAAAATGAATTTTATATATATAGATTTGATTTGTCGATTACTGCGAACAGGTCGTCAACATATTTAGATAGAAATTTAATTTGTACTTTATTTAAGTTCAGCAATAACTTCGTCCAAAAGGCATGCCACAGGCATACCATAAGTTTGATGATAAAATTTGTTGTCATATGTAAAATAGTTATTTCCTGATAAAAAAAAAAATTGTAAGAGTTTGAGGAATTGGTTCTTGGGTATTGTAGTATTATTGCATAGTGTGTACCATTTTCCAAGAATGTTCTTAATTGCTAAGTGAATAGGAATATTGGTAATCAATGATACCACGTCAAATGAAACTATAATGTGATTTTTATGTAAAACTATATTTTCCAATTCATACGAGTTTAAGTCGGCGAGATTAATTTTTTAAGGATTTGTCTTATATATTTGGCTAGATTGTAACACGGTACTTTAACGGAGGATGCGATGGGTCGTAAGGGGATGTTTTCATGTTATAGAGTTTTGTAATAAAATTGTTGTTTATCTTTTGTAGTTTTGAGGTTGGATCTAGTTGAATTGAATTATATGTGGTTTTGTCCTCTAATAGTTCCCTCATTTATCGTTTGTATTCTTCCCTGTACATTATTACAGTTTTGTTTCCTTTGTCTGCCGAGGTGATTATAATTTAATCTTTGGTTTTTCTTATAAATTCTTTCGTATCTTTATAGACGGCTAATATAAATATTTCTTTGTCCGTGTTTTTTAAGTTCCTTTCATAGCTCGTGATTCTATTTGCAATTTTTGTTCGTTTTATGTCCTTTTTCGTATCGCCTTTTATATTCTGAACCCATATTTCTATGTCAGCTATAAGTGGAATTGGTGCAAAATTTTTATTGTTCACTGGTAATGCAAATTTATTTCATAGTGATAATTGATTTTTATTTACAAAAAATTTGACCATCATTAGCCCGTAAGGAAACTCCGTTTACAAGAAAATTGATACATTTTTTTGGCTGTTACTTATTCCGACAACTACCAGAGACGCTGTCAAGAAGCCATGGAAATGAACCCCACAAAAGAATGAAGGCAATTCAATAGGAAATCGAGGCCAAAAGTGAAACAGGGAACAACGCAGCATATGCCACCGCAAGCTGCCTGTCAGGATTTAATATAAAAAATCGTTTTAATACTTTTTTAAAGACGTTTTTCAAAAGTTAGAAAAACCTTTAAAAATATGTGATAAATTCGTGTTTTTACGTGCACTTATTTAATTTTCTTTGCTGTCTGTTTGCTTGAGGCGGATTTTTGATTGATTTTTGATTGATCCATAAACTCATATTATCATATTAGTTTATAAATATATGTAATAGTATGCTTTATATGATCTCCATATAAAGCATGCTTCCGATATGCACTTAAATCTGTTTTAGGCATCGAAGCAATAAATAACATATATATACAAATTTTTAAATTCGATGACAATAGGTACATGGGAATGTAGATGTGTTCATTTTTATAGTCCGTTTACAATTTTTTTTTTTCTGAATATGACTTTAATTGCCTTAAGAACAGCAAATATTATAATCTGTTCAGATATAAACTAATAAGAACATTTTGTGTTCCTAAGTCCCATATTAAACTCCTCCTCATATTTAAATAAATATATGGGGCGTTTCGTGTCCAACTTTTGAAACCGATGTCTTCCGATCGGGATGAAATTTGCACCAAGGTTAGTCATATTAGATAGTAGTTTAGGCACAATTTTTCAACAAGATCGGTCCAGAACTCTCTGAGTTAGAAGGGGTCAAAATTTGACATTTTTACCAAACAGGTTGTTTTTCTCATTCATGTAACTTTTTACCTATTGTTCTTAGCAAAATAAAAAAAAAAATTTTTTGCCTTTTTTTTTGCAAAATAAGAAATTTTTTTAACCTTTTTTTCAAAAAAGGAAATTTTTAATTTTTTTCTGCTCAAAAGAAAGGTTAGGTTTTTTCCTTTGGCGATCCAAGTATCACAATATTATTGAACGTGTAGCATATTGAGGGATCGTGATCCATATCGCAGAATACCCTGATTTTGTGAAATCCAGATCGTGGGTTGCGATTCACGCTATAAATATTGCACGTGTAGCATACTTCGTGATATCAATTCGCGATACGTCAGTAAAAAGTCAACTTGCTGCATAACACTTCGTGTTATCAATTTGTGATATGGCAGCTAAGGTGAAATTTTTTGTTTATTTTTGCTTAGTTTGTATTTAATATTTTACATTTAAGTAATGCTTTCAAATATACTTTAACAAAATGGCTATGATAGCAGAAAGCAGCGGAAAGGTTATAATTTATTGGCTTAAGTGGAGTTTAGGGGCAACTCCCCAATCGGTTTCAAATTCTCACCACATTTTATTGCGGTTCTAGGAAAATATTTTTTTTCTGCGGTCGAGCCTATTTCGCGGCATTTTAATATGTTACCATTGTTACCGAAACTAAATAAAGTGCATTATAATTGATACGTTTTTCAGTGTTATGGATAGTAATGTTTTAAAGATTATGTAAACATTTTTTTATTTAACGACCAGCATAGCACAAAAAATTAAAATATTGACGCAATAAATATTGAACGTGTAGCAATCGCGTGCGATCCATCAATCCATTAAAATGTATCGTGATCCAAATATCACAATATATATTGAACATGTAGCAGGCGCCTTTAAGAGCTTTTTGGTCGCTTAGTCGGTTGCGAGTGGGATATCTATCAAAAAAAAAAATGTTTTGTAACTCAGGATAACGGTTTTTCAATTTTTAGCATATGCACTAATTTTAATTTTTTCCTATTGTGTGTAAGTGTTTCTAAAATCTTAAAAATAAAATAAATAAAACTAGACAAATTAACCTTTCCGACGGTATGAAACAAACCTAACCAAAATTTTCTACATTCGATACTGTAATACCCGCAATATGTTAAACCCCCAACATTTTTTCTGAGTCTTGTATCTGTCTTTTCTCTCAATCCTATAGTTAGTTTTGAGCGCACATGATATTGAATGTGATTTTTATTGTCAAAATATCTGGTAGCCTAGAGACAAGTGTTTATATCAGGTGGAAATATTTTATGGCCGTTCTACGAAATACCAGTTTATTTATTATTTTATGACACTTGACTTTAAAAAGTGGGTGGAGAGGTAGAAGTTATCAGGTAGTTTATTTTATTAATAAGTTGAAAATGTAAGAAATTAAAAGGTAGTTTATTTTTATTATTATTTGTAACATTTGTTTAAAATATTTACTTCATTATTATATTTAACTAGCTGTTTTTACCCGGTCTTGCCGGGATCCAAAGGCCTTTGGCTTGAAAAATGGTTCACTATGCTTACCAGGCGCTAAGTACTTAGTCCCCAATGAACAAATTCCCCAAAAAATTAACTTTCTCCCCAAAAATTTGTATGAGATTGAGGAATTTGTTCATGATGAAGAAATTCCCCAATGTTTACGTTTTCTGGGGAGTAAATTCATTTTTTATTTCAATTTAAAATTTTTTGATTTTTAAATTTGGAAGTTTTTTATAAGACGCTTCAGCAAAAATGGTCAAATATAAGCTGTGAAACCGCTTTTACTTTTTTTTTTTTTTTAAATATTTGTTTTGTAAACCTCAAATATAACGGAATCGTTTGAAAATTAAAGGAATCAGAACTTTTAAAAATTAAATTACTTCATTCAATAAGTGATCATAATTGAGCAGAGACGTCAAATTCATAGAACTTTCAAAAATGGAAAATTAATGCGACGTTTAAAATTGTGCCGCAAGATTGCTTTAAACAACTGTAACGACGTGTTTCCACCTATGCCTGGGTAAGCTCAGTCACGTCCAGGGTCGTTAACAGAAATTTATTGAAGTTTTTTTAATCCCTTACGAAACACCGAAACACAGTAAATGTTGTTACCCACACAATTATGCTCGTCTTAGCTGGTTCTGGAATTCTATGCTGATAGTTTCTCGTTCACAAATAAATTAGTCAGGATGTTCATTAACGTTATAAATCGTATCACCATTTATTATACATTTATTTATATTAAGTTATACATTAAGTACAAAAAAAAAACACTGACGCGACCAAACAATTTACAAATGAATAAATGACAACAACCGAATCAAAGGGGAAACAGAATAACCGACGCCGATCAGTATATTCTATGTGTATTAGGCTGCTTTACATCTGAACACGATCTGAGTGTATATGCAACCTTTTAATACAATTTCCTCTACACTACTTATCTCCGTGAGCTAGTCAACGTAACCGCTTACCTCGATAGTCAGTGTACGACTCGACAACTAAGTATTTATTGCACATACATACGTAGATAAAATGTATCATAAGACTTCTCACTGAGCTGTGTTCGGCGAGCGAGTCACGTCCGCGTCCGCACGTTTGGCAGCCACAACCGTGCTGCCGCGCAGTTGTCGTCAACTTATTTTAATCGCCAAAATATATATTTCAGATCATTCCCAGAGCGCGAACGCGGACGCGACGCGCGTTTGGTAGCCACACCGCGAGGCTGTTGACAAATTATATTATTTGCCAAATTATGTTTTTCAGATCATTCCGATATTTTAGCTAAGCTGTGTTCCGTGAGCGCGTTGCCTGCGCGTCCGCGTCCGCGCGCTTGGCAGCCACACCTTTGCTGCCGCGGAGTTGTTGACAAATTATTTTAATTGCCAAATTATATTTTTCAGATATTTCCGATATTTCAGCTAAGCTGTGTTCCGCGAGCGCGTCGCGTCCGCGCGCTGCTTCCGCGCGCCGCATCCGCATGCCACTTCTGCGCACCGAAATGATGCTATTGAAAAGAATACAGATTTTAAATACGTTTATTGCAGGACAGATATTGAGAGCAGTATGGGGAATTTGTTCCTTTCTTTTGGGGATCTTTTTTTAAAAATTTGGAGAATTTGTTCATCGTGAAGTTATTCCCCAATTTTTTGGGCAATAAGTTAATTTTTGCTTACCATTACAACTAAGTGTATGCATGGATTACTTTGAGTTTATGATGTCAAAAAGTTACGAATTTTAGTTATTCTAGAGCTTTGGGATATACAACATTTCTGGTTTTTCCTTCTGGTGCATATGCGAAAATATTCTGCTGGCTCCCAGCTCTGGAGCAGACGACATATAATTATCTATGTGAAAAACAGGGAGATTGTAAGTTGGTACCTGTTACCGTAAGAGATTGTCCTCTTATATACATTATGTTAGGAAAAACTTTTTGTACCATCTCTTGCAATAAAGGAACCAAATTACAAAAGTATTCTGGTACGGATATTACAGTCATTTCAGGAGGTTCACATTCCCTGGGCTGAGCTTGTCTTATGCGTTGGGCCTGAAGACGTTGTTGAGTCGTTTCAGGAGTTTCACATTCTCTCGGCTCAGCTTGTCTTAGCCGCTGGATTTCTAGACGCACTTGAGTAGATTCAGGCATTTCCGCTTCTCTTAGCAAAGCTTGTCTTGATGTTTGGGCTTCAAGACGTTATTGGGTTTGCCCAGGTATTTCTGCATTTCTCGACTCAGATTATCTAACTCGTTGATACTCGATACGAATTTGGGTCTGATCGGGTTCTCTAGAGATCTATTTATTCTAGTACGGCCTATATGCTATGCTTTCATGTGCAAGTCACAATTGCAAATAGTTCATTTTACACCTTTAAAACTCACTTATACAGTGAAAACGATGAAATGGAAATATTTGTAAGAAGTTGCTTTCCAATGTAGTTAAAAAGGCGAGATGGAAATATTTGTACGAATTAACCTCAACAGAGTAATCCTACAATAGTAGTCAACCTGTATCTCTTCACCCATGAAATAAATCTGCACTAATTTTGGGGTGTTACAACTCATATAATAAAAAAGGCAAGACGGGAATATTTGTAATATGTTGATTTACAATATTTATTTCATAATGTTGTAAACTCAAGAGTAGTAAGTTAAGAGATTTATGCACAAAGTTTTAGGGAAGTCCATTGAAACATTAAAATATGTTAACAAACAAATTTAAGAAAAGTGGGCGTTGCCATTAAAAATATATACGACCTTGCCTGGGATATGAGAACAATGTGCAGTAAATTCTAGCGGAACCCGTAAAAAATTTAAAAAAGTGGGCGTAAAAGTAGGCGTGGCTATAAAAAAAACATGACGCCCTTCTCTGGGGTATAGAGATCGTGCGTACCAAATTTCAGAGAAATCCGTTAACAACTAAAAATTTTAAAAGTTAAAATTTGTGTAGTGAACAAATATACCAAAAAACAGAAAATTAATTGTATATAAAAAGTGGGCGTAGAAGTAGGCGTGGCCGGTAGGAAGCATATGGTGACCTTTCTTGGGGTACAGAGATCGTGTGTTCCAAATTTTAGAGAAATCGGTTAACAAATAAAAATTTGTATAGCTGTCAAACAAACAAACAAACCAACAGAAAATAAATTTTTTTATATATAGAAGTGGGCGTAAAAGTAGGCGTGGCTTGTAAGGTGCATGTGGTGACCTTCTCTGGAGTCCAGAGATTAAATATGTCAAATTTCAGAGAAATCCGTTAACCCATAAAAATTTGTATAGCGAACAAATATACCAAAAACAGAAAACGAATTGAATACAAAAAGTTGGCGGAAAAGAAGGCGTGGCTGGTAAAAAGCATATGCCGACCTTCCCTGGAGTATAGAGATTATGTGTACCTAATTTCAGAGAAATTTGTTGAAAAATTAAAATTTGTGTAGCGAACAAATATACCAAAAAACAGCAAATTTATTTTGTATGAAAAGTGGGCGTATAAATAGGCGTGACCGATCAAAAGCATATGGCGACCTTACCTGGAGTACAGAGATCGTGTGTACCAAATTTTAGAGAAATCCGTTAACAACTAAAAATTTGTATATTGAACAAAAATACCAAAAAACAGAAAATGAATTGTATATAAAAAGTGGGCGTAAAAGTAGGGGGTGGCCGGTAGGAAGCATATGGCGACCTTTCTTGGGGTACAGCGATTGTGTGTACCAAATTTCAGAGAAATCCGTTGAAAAATAAAAAATTTGTATAGCAGTCAAACAAACAAACAAACAAACAAACAGAAAATTAATTTTATATATATAGATATGGAATATGCGGTTAACCCACACTAAGCCCTTCTTCACCGTAATAAAAGATTTTAGACTCATTCATTAAAATGTACTACCTATATGATCTTAAAAAATTATTTATTGTCATTCTGAAGACATTTGGAAATCAGTTTTTTAGAAACAGCGTTAAAGTTTAGGCGTGTGTTATTTAGATAATTTCTTACATAATTAATCTTCACAATGTCTACGGCTCCTACAACGGCTAAGCTTGAAAAAGAAATTGGCTCTTTTTGTTTTAATCCCTTTAACAAAAGGTGGCACAGATCATCAGATATGCGAAATATTTCCGACGGCTTATTAAAAAAATTCCGTACGCTGTCAAAACGGTAGCTAATTTGTGGATCATGCAGGAAAGATCTTCGAAGGTTGAAAAAATTACCGGATTTGAATAGTAATGAGCCTTGTATTGAAGTTATCCCAGATGAAGACAAAAGTAGTTCTGAGAATGATGACAGAACTGTTGATGATTATGGAGTTTTTAACATTTCAGTAGAAGGTATAAGTTCAAGGAATGAGTGTCAAAATCAGTATCATAAGGATGCAGTAGAAGTTTTTGAACAATTAAAAGAGATATACAAAACGTCACAGATTAGAGCTGAAAGAATTCAAATTCTGACGCTTGCTCCATCGACATGGAGTTGTGCAAAAATAAAGACTGAGTTTGGAACGTCTCATCGAAAAGCAAGAATTGTTAAAAAAAAAATTGGTTTCTGAGCATGGGATTCTCACACTCCCACACAAAAAGAAAGAAAAACTTTAGAGTGCGAAACTGAAGCTCTAGCAACTCAGTTCTATCAGCGAGATGATATGAGTCGCCTTGCCAGGTATGAAAGACTGGGTGTCTGTACGAATCGATGGCAAGAAAGTTCAAATGCAGAAGAGAATGGTTCTCTGCAACCTGAAAGAGTTATTTACAACATTTCAATCTGAACACGAAGATGTAAAAATTGGCTTCACAAAATTTACCCAACTGAGGCCAAAACATTGCGTTTTAGCAGGAAGCAGCGGAACTCACACAGTATGCGTTTGCATTTACCATGAAAATGTTAAACTGATGTTGAAGGAAATCAACTTGAAGAACTTAATAGATGATTCGCCAGAAGATTTACACGATTACCGCGATTGTCCTAAATTGACTATGTGTCCTAATGCAACAACTACTTGCCACTTAGGTGAATGTTCCAATTGCCCGGAAACCACATTCATCAAAGAGAATTTAATGAACTCTTTTGATCGAGAATATATAGAGGAGGTCAAATTTGAATCTTGGATTCAGACTGACAGATGCACATTGAAAACAATAACTCTAAATGAGAACCCATGACTTTTTAGTCAAAGAGCAACGGTCATTCTTCAAAGATTTGAAGCTACATTTGAAGTCTGGTGAATTCGTTATTTCATATGATTTCGCAGAAAACTATAAATATGTTCTTCAGGATGCCACACAAGAATGCCACTTCAATAACGACCAAGCAACTATATTCACAGTAGTTATTTACTACATGAAAGATGAAAAACTGGAACACAAAAGTATGGCAATCATATCCGACGATTTAAAACATGATACAGTTGCAGAAGATAATACTAAAATATCTAAAATCTAAATTTACAGTAAAGAAGGTATACTACGTTTCGGACGGAGCTTGTCATCATTTTAAAAACAAAAGTAGCTTCGCAAATCTTATGGCCCATGAAAAAGATTTTGGAATGCCAGCTGAGTGGCATTTTCATCCTACTGCTCATGGTAAAGGAGCTGGTGATGGTATTGGGGCAAACCTTAAAAGAAATGCAGCGAAGTATAGCCTCCAGTGCTCTCATCAAGATCGCATCTTAGATGCGACTGCTTTATTCCATTGGACAAAGAATTATTGTAAAGAAACTAAAATAGTTTTTAGTAGCAAAGACGATTATGAGGAAACATTGAAAATACTTAAGAGCAGATTCGATGCTGCGATAACAATCGATGGCACCGCTCAATACCATGCTTTTATACCGCTTGTCGATGAAGACTCGAGATGAAAAAGTTTTCTGCCTCTACTCAATGCGATTTCTTTCAAAAGTCAAAAAAAAAAAAAAAAAAAAAAAAAACACCAGCGAAATCAACAGCTGAACCTAGTAACGCCAAGAAAGGATTGGCTAAAAAGCAGCAAATAAATTGGACAAATAAGCTGGATGAAAGATTGTATGACAGGATGCCATACAAGCACTCCACTGTGGAACAAATTCAGGTTAGCAAAAGTAAGATCGATTCTGAGAGTGAGGGGTGAAAATAGAGGCTAAATTAGAAGACCCGTATAGCGGCGTTTGTTATGTCATTTCGATTTTTTTTTTAATCGACCTTCGAACTTTGCAATCAAATGCCGATTTTCAGCATATCGTTTATATGGTTTTTGGCTATAACTCGTCGACTAATTGGTATTTTTTCAATCTGTAAAAGCCAAATTATTGCTAGAGACCTGTGCAACAATTAAAATTGTTGTAAAAAATTGATTTAGAAAATTTTTGTGGCGCTTATGAAGCAAAATGTTGGAAAAATTATTTTTTTTTCTTGCTTTTTGAAAATATTTTCCACAAAGCTAAGTCTTTTTTGCTTTCTGTTTGATCTATAATATGCTTCTCAGTTTCTTCAATAAATCTCAAATCGCTACCTGTGCGGTGGTTGAAAACAAAAAAGTTGTTTTACTAATTCCTAATTCTTGGAACTTCCCTTTTTAATTACTTCTACCTAAATCGCTATTTATTTAATGGATTTCGGATTTTTAACGCCAATTATCGAATTATCTTTTGAAATTAAATTTATTGAAGAAACTGAGAAGCATATTATATATCAAACAGAAAGCAAAAAAACTTAGTTTTGTGGAAAATATTTTCAAAAAGCATGAAAAAAAATAATTTTCCAACATTTTGCTTTATAAGCACCACAAAAATTTTCTAAATCAATTTTTAGAAAATTTTAATTGTTGCACAGGTCTCTAGCAATAATTTGGCTTTTACAGATTGAAAAAATTTCAATTAGTGGACGAGTTATAGCCAAAAAACCATATAAGCAATATGCTGAAAATCGGCATTTGACTGCAAAGTTCGAAGGTCGATTAAAAAAAAATTCGAACTAACATAAACAAACGCCGCGATACGGGTCTTCTAATTTAGCCTCTATTTTCTCCCCTCACTCTCAGAATCGACCTAACTTTTGCTAACCTGAATTTATTCCACAGTGTAACTGTAATGAATAGTTTTTGTAATTACAATTTTATTGGTTCCTAAATAGATCAAAGCTTCATCTACGTAAAAGTTGTAATGAACGATTTAGCCAATAAATATTTTTCATTGAACAAAAGTTGATATATCTAAATTAACTGTTGTTGTGTAATAAAAATTTTGTAACGAACCCACATAGATTTATTATTATTTTTATTAAAATATCCTTTACGAATTGTTTTAATGATATCTTTTATTTAACCATTTCATTTAATTGGGTAAGATACTTTTACACTAACCCAACATTCAAAAGCGGTACTACTTTGTTGCAGCTTTTAATTTTTTTTAGTGATGAGTTGAAATGTGCGAAAAGTACTATTTCAAGCTCTCCAGCATAAACACGAAACTCTTTTGATATATTTTAGTTATTGCATAAATAAAAGGGAAATATTTAATCACTTCGTATTTTTTTTATACAATTAAGGGCCATTATTACAACTTGCCAGTAGCTAAAGTTAGGATGTTATCAGGCAGATTATTAGTTTTTCGTTATTACAACTATACTTTAAGCTAAAAGTGACCGATAAGCTAAAGGGAAGATATTGTTGCCTTTAACTTTTAACGTGAGGTTTATGAATTTAATGTTGCCACATTTTCTGATCTATGAAGAAGAAATTCACACCAATTTAGTTTTGGAAATAAATTTATTTGCATATACTTAAATATATGCTTGTATATTTTTAAAAAGTTTTATTACACATTTACAACAATTATGCAACTTATAATAAAGGTTTTTAGATTTCATTCCATTGTTTGCTTGCGAACAAATAAAGGAACGTTGCCACTACGTATTTTATAAAGCAATTCATTTAGTCAAAAGTAATCGGTGTTTCCTTTGGTGTTGCCACAATATCAAAAATATTAATTTTATTTTACTGGGAAGTTGTAATAACGAAAAGAAGTTAAAGTTAACTTTATTGCTCACTTTAGCTAAAGTTACCTTTAACTAACATTTACTTTAAAGGCAAGTTGTAATAATGGCCCTAAGTATGAGTAATTATTCTGAAGATAAATTTATTAGTTTTCACAGCTATTATAACTATCAAAGTGAGTTGATACCAATGGTTGTTGACTTAACTAAGAGTTAGCTGCGTTCATTTGTTAAAGTTGTGTATTGCACCTCTACACAAATTAATAGAGTTCTAGTTTAAAGCCAATCTGAAATCACTTAAACACAGCTTAGAGTCTCGTTCAAATCTTAATAAGTTCTAGCACATTCAACTTCCTTCTTTTCTGCGATATCTTGAAGCAAACACATCGTAAATTTACAAATCGGTTAAAGTTTTTAAACCCTTTCTTTTAACTCATACTCTCTGTCTGTCTGTCTGCCATTGGTGGACCCCATTCCCCCTTATCCAAATGATCTGAAACTTGTTCCATAGTCTTTTTGTGACTACAGATTAATTTTGGGGTTGTCACGCACAGTCACGCGTGGTCACGCACAGTCACGGAGTGATCTAAATGTCATTTCCCCTCATCCGATCGATCTCAAACTTGGTCCATACACTTGCTGTGAAAAATATTAACTTTGACTTATTCACGCACTGTCACGCGTAATCACGCGCAGTCACGGAGTGATCTAAATGTCATTTCCCCTCATCCGATCGATCTCAAACTTGGTCCATACACTTGCTCTGAAAATAATATTAACTTTGACTTAGTCACGCACAGTCACGCATGGTCACGCACAGTCACGGAGTGCTCTAAATGTCATTTACCCTCATCCGACTGATCTGAAACTTGGTCGATATAATTGCTGCAAAGAAAGATCAACTTCGACATAGCCATGCGTAGTCACGCATAGTCACGCACAGTCACGGAGTGATTTAAAACCCATTTTCCCTTATCCGATCGATCTAAAACTTGGTCGATAGACTTGCTGTGAAAAAAGATTAAATTTGACATAGTCACGCACAGTCACGGAGAGATTAAAACCCCACTTCCCCTCATCCGATGGATCTGAAACTTTATCCATAGACTTGCTGTGGCCAAAGATTAATTTTAAGATAGTCACACACAGTCACGCACAGTCACGGAGATATTCAAAACTCACATGTATAAGGAAAGAAAGAGTTTTAATAAAAACTTTGTTTTATGGGTTAGATTATTTTAAATATTAGTTTATGGTGGTATCAATAGCCAAAACATTAAATTTCAACAGAAATGACAACTTTAAAGCCACTTCTAGATGTAAAATTTTGTCATTTAAATATTCTTCCAAGAAAAAATCACTATTCTGGTATATATATTAAGTGGAAAATACAATCCAGAGAGGGAACACGGAGAAATTGGCCTATTTTCCAGCTTCCTACGAGGGAATTGCAACATTCGCCTAGCTATAACAATTTTACCATCATTCAAATTGCTGCGGAAATTTCCACTCAAGATTCATTTAAAATTGAGACACTGCAATTAACTAGAAGGTTACGAAAACATAAGGTGTAAAACACAACACGAGGATTGGGTTCAAAGTCCACCTAAAAAAAAGAAAAGAAAAACTTTTAACGAAGGAACTACTTAAGCCGAATTAATATTGTCACGCTAGTTCAACAGTCGATGAGTCGAAATGTACGAAAAGTACTATTTCAAGCTCTCCAGCATAAACACGAAACTCTTTTGATATATTTTAGTTATTGCATAAATAAAAGGGAAATATTTAATCACTTCGTATTTTTTTATACAATTAAGGGCCATTATTACAACTTGCCAGTAGCTAAAGTTAGGATGTTATCAGGCAGATTATTAGTTTTTCGTTATTACAACTATACTTTAAGCTAAAAGTGACCGATAAGCTAAAGGGAAGATATTGTTGCCTTTAACTTTTAACGTGAGGTTTATGTATTTAATGTTGCCACATTTTCTGATCTATGAAGAAGAAATTCACACCAATTTAGTTTTGGAAATAAATTTATTTGCATATACTTAAATATATGCTTGTATATTTTTAAAAAGTTTTATTACACATTTACAACAATTATGCAACTTATAATAAAGGTTTTTAGATTTCATTCCATTGTTTGCTTGCGAACAAATAAAGGAACGTTGCCACTACGTATTTTATAAAGCAATTCATTTAGTCAAAAGTAATCGGTGTTTCCTTTGGTGTTGCCACAATATCAAAAATATTAATTTTATTTTACTGGGAAGTTGTAATAACGAAAAGAAGTTAAAGTTAACTTTATTGCTCACTTTAGCTAAAGTTACCTTTAACTAACATTTACTTTAAAGGCAAGTTGTAATAATGGCCCTAAGTATGAGTAATTATTCTGAAGATAAATTTATTAGTTTTCACAGCTATTATAACTATCAAAGTGAGTTGATACCAATGGTTGTTGACTTAACTAAGAGTTAGCTGCGTTCATTTGTTAAAGTTGTGTATTGCACCTCTACACAAATTAATAGAGTTCTAGTTTAAAGCCAATCTGAAATCACTTAAACACAGCTTAGAGTCTCGTTCAAATCTTAATAAGTTCTAGCACATTCAACTTCCTTCTTTTCTGCGATATCTTGAAGCAAACACATCGTAATTTTACAAATCGGTTAAAGTTTTTAAACCCTTTCTTTTAACTCATACTCTCTGTCTGTCTGTCTGCCATTGGTGGACCCCATTCCCCCTTATCCAAATGATCTGAAACTTGTTCCATAGTCTTTTTGTGACTACAGATTAATTTTGGGGTTGTCACGCACAGTCACGCGTGGTCACGCACAGTCACGGAGTGATCTAAATGTCATTTCCCCTCATCCGATCGATCTCAAACTTGGTCCATACACTTGCTGTGAAAAATATTAACTTTGACTTATTCACGCACAGTCACGCGTAATCACGCGCAGTCACGGAGTGATCTAAATGTCATTTCCCCTCATCCGATCGATCTCAAACTTGGTCCATACACTTGCTCTGAAAATAATATTAACTTTGACTTAGTCACGCACAGTCACGCATGGTCACGCACAGTCACGGAGTGCTCTAAATGTCATTTACCCTCATCCGACTGATCTGAAACTTGGTCGATATAATTGCTGTAAAGAAAGATCAACTTCGACATAGCCATGCGTTGTCACGCATAGTCACGCACAGTCACGGAGTGATTTAAAACCCATTTTCCCTTATCCGATCGATCTAAAACTTGGTCGATAGACTTGCTGTGAAAAAAGATTAAATTTGACATAGTCACGCACAGTCACGGAGAGATTAAAACCCCACTTCCCCTCATCCGATGGATCTGAAACTTTATCCATAGACTTGCTGTGGCCAAAGATTAATTTTAAGATAGTCACACACAGTCACGCACAGTCACGGAGATATTCAAAACTCACATGTATAAGGAAAGAAAGAGTTTTAATAAAAACTTTGTTTTATGGGTTAGATTATTTTAAATATTAGTTTATGGTGGTATCAATAGCCAAAACATTAAATTTCAACAGAAAGGACAACTTTAAAGCCACTTCTAGATGTAAAATTTTGTCATTTAAATATTCTTCCAAGAAAAAATCACTATTCTGGTATATATATTAAGTGGAAAATACAATCCAGAGAGGGAACACGGAGAAATTGGCCTATTTTCCAGCTTCCTACGAGGGAATTGCAACATTCGCCTAGCTATAACAATTTTACCATCATTCAAATTGCTGCGGAAATTTCCACTCAAGATTCATTTAAAATTGAGACACTGCAATTAACTAGAAGGTTACGAAAACATAAGGTGTAAAACACAACACGAGGATTGGGTTCAAAGTCCACCTAAAAAAAAGAAAAGAAAAACTTTTAACGAAGGAACTACTTAAGCCGAATTAATATTGTCACGCTAGTTCAACAGTCGATGAGTCGAAATGTACGAAAAGTACTATTTCAAGCTCTCCAGCATAAACACGAAACTCTTTTGATATATTTTAGTTATTGCATAAATAAAAGGGAAATATTTAATCACTTCGTATTTTTTTATACAATTAAGGGCCATTATTACAACTTGCCAGTAGCTAAAGTTAGGATGTTATCAGGCAGATTATTAGTTTTTCGTTATTACAACTATACTTTAAGCTAAAAGTGACCGATAAGCTAAAGGGAAGATATTGTTGCCTTTAACTTTTAACGTGAGGTTTATGTATTTAATGTTGCCACATTTTCTGATCTATGAAGAAGAAATTCACACCAATTTAGTTTTGGAAATAAATTTATTTGCATATACTTAAATATATGCTTGTATATTTTTAAAAAGTTTTATTACACATTTACAACAATTATGCAACTTATAATAAAGGTTTTTAGATTTCATTCCATTGTTTGCTTGCGAACAAATAAAGGAACGTTGCCACTACGTATTTTATAAAGCAATTCATTTAGTCAAAAGTAATCGGTGTTTCCTTTGGTGTTGCCACAATATCAAAAATATTAATTTTATTTTACTGGGAAGTTGTAATAACGAAAAGAAGTTAAAGTTAACTTTATTGCTCACTTTAGCTAAAGTTACCTTTAACTAACATTTACTTTAAAGGCAAGTTGTAATAATGGCCCTAAGTATGAGTAATTATTCTGAAGATAAATTTATTAGTTTTCACAGCTATTATAACTATCAAAGTGAGTTGATACCAATGGTTGTTGACTTAACTAAGAGTTAGCTGCGTTCATTTGTTAAAGTTGTGTATTGCACCTCTACACAAATTAATAGAGTTCTAGTTTAAAGCCAATCTGAAATCACTTAAACACAGCTTAGAGTCTCGTTCAAATCTTAATAAGTTCTATCACATTCAACTTCCTTCTTTTCTGCGATATCTTGAAGCAAACACATCGTAAATTTACAAATCGGTTAAAGTTTTTAAACCCTTTCTTCTAACTCATACTCTCTGTCTGTCTGTCTGCCATTGGTGGACCCCATTCCCCCTTATCCAAATGATCTGAAACTTGTTCCATAGTCTTTTTGTGACTACAGATTAATTTTGGGGTTGTCACGCACAGTCACGCGTGGTCACGCACAGTCACGGAGTGATCTAAATGTCATTTCCCCTCATCCGATCGATCTCAAACTTGGTCCATACACTTGCTGTGAAAAATATTAACTTTGACTTATTCACGCACTGTCACGCGTAATCACGCGCAGTCACGGAGTGATCTAAATGTCATTTCCCCTCATCCGATCGATCTCAAACTTGGTCCATACACTTGCTCTGAAAATAATATTAACTTTGACTTAGTCACGCACAGTCACGCATGGTCACGCACAGTCACGGAGTGCTCTAAATGTCATTTACCCTCATCCGACTGATCTGAAACTTGGTCGATATAATTGCTGTAAAGAAAGATCAACTTCGACATAGCCACGCGTAGTCACGCATAGTCACGCACAGTCACGGAGTGATTTAAAACCCATTTTCCCTTATCCGATCGATCTAAAACTTGGTCGATAGACTTGCTGTGAAAAAAGATTAAATTTGACATAGTCACGCACAGTCACGGAGAGATTAAAACCCCACTTCCCCTCATCCGATGGATCTGAAACTTTATCCATAGACTTGCTGTGGCCAAAGATTAATTTTAAGATAGTCACACACAGTCACGCACAGTCACGGAGATATTCAAAACTCACATGTATAAGGAAAGAAAGAGTTTTAATAAAAACTTTGTTTTATGGGTTAGATTATTTTAAATATTAGTTTATGGTAGTATCAATAGCCAAAACATTAAATTTCAACAGAAAGGACAACTTTAAAGCCACTTCTAGATGTAAAATTTTGTCATTTAAATATTCTTCCAAGAAAAAATCACTATTCTGGTATATATATTAAGTGGAAAATACAATCCAGAGAGGGAACACGGAGAAATTGGCCTATTTTCCAGCTTCCTACGAGGGAATTGCAACATTCGCCTAGCTATAACAATTTTACCATCATTCAAATTGCTGCGGAAATTTCCACTCAAGATTCATTTAAAATTGAGACACTGCAATTAACTAGAAGGTTACGAAAACATAAGGTGTAAAACACAACACGAGGATTGGGTTCAAAGTCCACCTAAAAAAAAGAAAAGAAAAACTTTTAACGAAGGAACTACTTAAGCCGAATTAATATTGTCACGCTAGTTCAACAGTCGATGAGTCGAAATGTACGAAAAGTACTATTTCAAGCTCTCCAGCATAAACACGAAACTCTTTTCATATATTTTAGTTATTGCATAAGTAAAAGGGAAATATTTAAACACTTCGTATTTTTTTATACAATTAAGTATGAGTAATTATTCTGAATTTAAATTTATTAGTTTTCACAGCTATTATAACTATCAAAGTGAGTTGATACCAATGGTTGTTGACTTATTTAAGAGTTAGCTGCGTTCATATGTTAAAGTTGTGTATTGCACCTCTACACAAATTAATAGAGTTCTAGTTTAAAGCCAATCTGAAATCACTTAAACACAGCTTAGAGTCTCGTTCAAATCTTAATAAGTTCTAGCACTTTCAACTTCCTTCTTTTCTGCGATACCTTGAAGCAAACACATCGTAAATTTACAAATCGGTCAAAGTTTTTAAACCCTTTCTTTTAACTCATACTCTCTGTCTGTCTGCCATGGGTGGACCCCATTCCCCCTTATCCAATTGATCTGAAAATTGGTCCATAGTCTTGTCGTGACTACAGATTAATTTTGGTGTTGTCACGCTCAGTCACGCGTGGTCACGCACAGTCACGGAGTGATCTAAATGTTATTTCCCCTGATCCGATCGATCTCAAACTTGGTCCATACACTTGCTGTGAAAAATATTAACTTTGACTTATTCACGCACAGTCACGCGTAATCACGCGCAGTCACGGAGTGATCTAAATGTCATTTCCCCTCATCCGATCGATCTCAAACTTGGTCCATACACTTGCTCTGAAAATAATATTAACTTTGACTTAGTCACGCACAGTCACGCATGGTCACGCACAGTCACGGAGTGCTCTAAATGTCATTTACCCTCATCCGACTGATCTGAAACTTGGTCGATATAATTGCTGTAAAGAAAGATCAACTTCGACATAGCCATGCGTTGTCACGCATAGTCACGCACAGTCACGGAGTGATTTAAAACCCATTTTCCCTTATCCGATCGATCTAAAACTTGGTCGATAGACTTGCTGTGAAAAAAGATTAAATTTGACATAGTCACGCACAGTCACGGAGAGATTAAAACCCCACTTCCCCTCATCCGATGGATCTGAAACTTTATCCATAGACTTGCTGTGGCCAAAGATTAATTTTAAGATAGTCACACACAGTCACGCACAGTCACGGAGATATTCAAAACTCACATGTATAAGGAAAGAAAGAGTTTTAATAAAAACTTTGTTTTATGGGTTAGATTATTTTAAATATTAGTTTATGGTGGTATCAATAGCCAAAACATTAAATTTCAACAGAAAGGACAACTTTAAAGCCACTTCTAGATGTAAAATTTTGTCATTTAAATATTCTTCCAAGAAAAAATCACTATTCTGGTATATATATTAAGTGGAAAATACAATCCAGAGAGGGAACACGGAGAAATTGGCCTATTTTCCAGCTTCCTACGAGGGAATTGCAACATTCGCCTAGCTATAACAATTTTACCATCATTCAAATTGCTGCGGAAATTTCCACTCAAGATTCATTTAAAATTGAGACACTGCAATTAACTAGAAGGTTACGAAAACATAAGGTGTAAAACACAACACGAGGATTGGGTTCAAAGTCCACCTAAAAAAAAGAAAAGAAAAAGTTTTAACGAAGGAACTACTTAAGCCGAATTAATATTGTCACGCTAGTTCAACAGTCGATGAGTCGAAATGTACGAAAAGTACTATTTCAAGCTCTCCAGCATAAACACGAAACTCTTTTCATATATTTTAGTTATTGCATAAGTAAAAGGGAAATATTTAAACACTTCGTATTTTTTTATACAATTAAGTATGAGTAATTATTCTGAATATAAATTTATTAGTTTTCACAGCTATTATAACTATCAAAGTGAGTTGATACCAATGGTTGTTGACTTATTTAAGAGTTAGCTGCGTTCATATGTTAAAGTTGTGTATTGCACCTCTACACAAATTAATAGAGTTCTAGTTTAAAGCCAATCTGAAATCACTTAAACACAGCTTAGAGTCTCGTTCAAATCTTAATAAGTTCTAGCACTTTCAACTTCCTTCTTTTCTGCGATACCTTGAAGCAAACACATCGTAAATTTACAAATCGGTCAAAGTTTTTAAACCCTTTCTTTTAACTCATACTCTCTGTCTGTCTGCCATGGGTGGACCCCATTCCCCCTTATCCAATTGATCTGAAAATTGGTCCATAGTCTTGTCGTGACTACAGATTAATTTTGGTGTTGTCACGCTCAGTCACGCGTGGTCACGCACAGTCACGGAGTGATCTAAATGTTATTTCCCCTGATCCGATCGATCTCAAACTTGGTCCATACACTTGCTGTGAAAAACATTAACTTTGACTTATTCACGCACAGTCACGCGTAATCACGCGCAGTCACGGAGTGATCTAAATGTCATTTCCCCTCATCCGATCGATCTCAAACTTGGTCCATACACTTGCTGTGAAAAAAATATTAACTTTGACTTAGTCACGCACAGTCACGCATGGTCACGCACAGTCACGGAGTGATATAAATGTCATTTACGCTCATCCCAATGATATCAACTTCGACATAGCCATGCGTAGTCACGCACAGTCACGGAGTGATTTAAAACCCATTTTCCCTTATCTGATCGATCTAAAACTTGGTCGATAGACCTGCTGTGAAAAAAGATTAACTTTGACATAGTCACGCACAGTCACGGAGAGATTAAAACCCCACTTCCCCTCATCCGATGGATCTGAAACTTTATCCATAGACTTGCTGTGGCCAAAGATTAATTTTAAGATAGTCACACACAGTCACGCACACTCACGGAGATATTCAAAACTCATATGTATAAGGAAAGAAAGAGTTTTAATAAAAACTTTGTTTTTATGGGTTAGATTATTTTAAATATTAGTTTATGGTGGCATCAATAGCCAAAACATTAAATTTCAACAGAAAGGACAACTTTAAAGCCACTTCTAAGCGAAAAATGTAAAATTTTGTCATTTAAATACCAAAAGACAAATTCTTCCAAGAAAAAATGACACAAGAGTAGACGCAAAATTTCTGCTGTCCGTAAAAGAAAAAATTGTTGTTTAAATAATGTATTAAATGGCTTAAAAAAAGTGCATTTTGAATAAATAAGGTTAAATAATGTCTTGAGGAAATTATCTAAAAATATTAATACATGAACTACTTAAATTAATAAAATAATTTACACATGAAATTTTTTAATATATATAACAAACAGAAATATAAGTGGAAAAGTGGAGAGAGAAATTAAAGTGGAGATAAATAGAGAAATATCCCATCTACTAGAAAGTTTAAGAAGTAAAAAGAGTACACAATAATTAAAAACCAACGATAAAAGTATAACACACTCTTATACTTAACATAACATTATCAAAAACCAGTTCCTTCACTTGCTTCTAAATACTGTTGTTTTTTGTTAAACCCACCGTTATATTAGTCGATGTTCTTGAAACATTTTAACAAATAAAGCAACGAAAAGAACAAGAAGAACAATATAAATTATAGGTGCATTTTGCCAACAGAGTAAAAATAAGCAAAAAAAAAGAGATTAAAAACAAAAATACTTTAAATTTTATATGCAAATATTTAAACCTCAAAATTTACCATGGCTCCAATAAAACATTGTGCTGAATGTAAACAAAATGAAAAAAACGCAAAATTTATTAAATGTATACAATGTGATCTCGATTATCATATAAATTGTGCATCACAAAAGAACCCAAGTTTAACTGAATCAATGGTAGAACTTATTACAAAAAGCAAAGGTGGAATTGTATTCAACTGTAGATCGTGCCTCAACAATCCAAAACAAAAAACATGTGAAAATGAAGTAGCATCTAAATTAAGTGAATTGAAAATAATTTCGGAAGATATAATTGTTCAACTTAAAGGAATTAAAGCGGAAGTAGCAAGCTGTTCTTTAAAAACTAAAGAAACTGAGGAATTCGGTACATCTAAGATTCAGTACCTGGAACGAGAGAATAATATTTTGCGTAGACAGATGAATAGAAGTCACATTGTTATTTTTGGGCTATCTGAAAACTTGACAATAGATGAGATGTATAATGAAGTATTCGCTATTTGTAAATATCTAAATGTGGAAATTGTTCATGAAGATCTCAATTTGTGCACTTATATACGACAAAAGAAATCTGTTTTAATAAAGTTAAATAGCTTGTACAAAAGGGATTTGCTAATGAAACAGTACTTCGCAGCAGAGGGAATAAAACGCAGCCAAGTGTTTAAAACAGATATGCAATCTAGAATTTACTTCAATGATAACCTCACACCAATGGCTATGAAACTCAACTTCTTATGTCGCAAATTACTGAAAGACGCGAAAATAACCAAGTTCAGATTCTATAATAAGGATATTCCAGAAGCTAAAATATATCTACCAGGTGGAAGTTCTAAATTGCTTAATTTTGAGAAGATGTACTTGATGTTCAAAGCCAATACTATTGAAGATGAAAATGACATTACATCTGTTGCTGAAAAATAGTAGTACACATTTTTTAAGTACTTGGTTTTTAAGGTATATTATATTATTTATTTATCGAACTGCCTGTTCAATATAATTTTTTTTTATACCCAAAGTTTATTATTGTTTTATAAAAACTAAGGAAACTTAATTTTCATTTCCTTTTCTGCATTGTTTAACAATTTGAGTTAAAATTTGGCTTCTCTTTTAATATATATACATATTTTTATTTAATTTTTTTATTATATATTACTAGCTGGACCCGGCAAACGTTGTTTTGCCCTCAATGAATTTTTATTTTAGTTAGAATCTGTATATACCTATATAAAATGTGTGACGAAGATCTCCAGATAATAAAATGAGAGCTTCACCAAAAAATCTTTCATTGCCTTTCAAATCTTTTATCAAATCAAATCACAATGTTTGTGAGCCATGGTACATTCATCCCAAATAAAAATACTGCATTTTTGCAGAACTTTTGCCATACCGGAATGTTTTTTGATATTACAGACGGCATTCTCATTTTTTTGTACGTTTAACGGTGATTTGAGTGCTGAATGAGCTGTACGGCCACCATGCAATAATGTAGCGGCTTTTTCCTTCTTTTTCGTTAGAATATTTATATATAAAAACGTTTGTGAGTTTATTTATTAAAATTTATATAAATTTGACAACTCATTATTTTTCGAACGACAGCGCCATCTACCGGGTCCAATAAAAAAATGTTTCTAACATACATATATGTACATTCTTAGTTTCATTAAAATCACACCATAAATAAGAATATTCGAAATAACTTTACCCAGCGCCACCTATCGGGTCCATTTATACATACAAAAATTTCTTATGACGAAACATACGTTCATTCTGAATTGCAGTCAAATCGCGCTGAAAGTAAAAATTTTTGTTTTTAACTTGACCCCAACGCCAGCTAGAGGGTTAAAACTAAAAAAAAAACACAGAAGAGCTCGAACCGAACCTATGCTGGAAATCCTACCTCGACAGCTCTTATGGTTCCGGAGATCATTCGTTACAATCGAATGCATCAACGTTTTTATATATACGCCACGCCCCTTTGCCCACTAACAACTTTATATAGCTAAGGTCTTATTATTTCGCAAAAATATCCTTTTGTGAAAATTTCATGACGATCCTTCCAGTAGTTTAGAAGATATTACGATTTTTTATTTTTCTAAAAAGGGGCGTGGTCCCGCCCACTTTTCTTCTTGTATGTATTTCTATTCATGCTAATACCATATGTACCAAATATGACTGCTGTAGGTAAAAAAATTCCCGTTATATGACTTTTTCAAATTTTTGGTTATATGGGCGCGGCACCGCCCCTTTGTCCAATCAAAAATTTATATAGCATATTATTCCTTCCAGAGTCACAGTAACACGCTCTGAAAATTTCAGGAAGATCGGTTCTTTGGTTTGGCCTCCTATAAAGCACAAACAAACACACATTCATTTTTATATATATAGATAGATTAATTATGATTTAAGATAAAATGGGGCGAAAAAGGGGGACTTGGTAATAAAAAAATGTATGGCTACCTTACCTGTAGATAAAAAGTGTATAAAACTTTAGATAAATACATATTACAAAAAAATTATTTTGTATAGCAAACATTGTTAGTGGTATAAGTAAAAAAAAGGGGGCGGGGAAATGGGCGTGGTTCATAGTTATATGGCGACGTTAACAGTATTAAGAGCAATATACTACCAAATAAAAAAATCCGTTGGAAGGAACAAATTTGTACAGAGAAAAAAAGTTTAAAACTTTCAAACAAAATTTGGCGTGAAAAGGGGCGTGAAAGGGGGCGTGGCGTAAGAAATGTTTATTTCTACCTCGCCTGGAGTATAATGTGTATACAATTTGAAGTAAATCTGTTAAAAACTATATGGGAGCAATTACATAATTTTAAAAAAGTGGGCGTAAAAGTGGGCGTGGTCAAAAAAAAGTACCCTATTAATCATGCCAGAGTCCCAGTTAAATGCTGTGAAAATTTCAGGAAGATCGGTCCAGAGGTTTGGTCTCCTATAAGGTAAACACAAACAAACAAACAAACAAAAAAACAAACACACATTCAATTTTATATATATAGATTATTTTGTGGAACTGATTTGAATTTTATTGAATTTATGTTTTTGGTTGTTTAGGGTGTAAGATAAAATATGCGCTTTATAATTTTTCTTTTTTCTTTTGATGGATAGTTATTAGTTTTGGATGAATTTTTTAATGAAATTATATAAGTTATCCGATCTTTTTGATACTAAATTCTATTATAAAATTATGTTTTTTAAATTGCATTTTTTAACACGAATATGGGAGGTTTCATTATTTATTGATAATGAGTAATAACATGGGAGAAATTATCAGCAACGATGCTTTACGAAATATAAATTTAAGTCAGAAAAATTTGAATATTATACATATAAATGCACAGAGTATAGTTCCCGGTAATAATTCTACTAAGTTGGATGAGATTAGAAATGTTTTTGAAAATGGTATATTCGATGTTGTAGCTGTATCAGAAACATGGTTACATTACTATATCTATACTAAGAAAATAAAGAGGTAATGTGTGTTTGTTTGTTTGTTTGTTTGTATGAGGTAATCTCCGTAACTACCCATCTGATCTTCCTGAAATTTTCACAGAGTCTTACTGCGGATATGGGAAGTGCTATAGGCTATAATTTTTTAAATATTTTTGGTGGGCGTGGCACCTCCCACACAAAGTAAATTTTTAATATCATATACATATATTGAGTACTATGATAGGGAGAGCTTTGCAAATTTGTGTGAGGTCAACTATTGTTAATATTAGTGGCTACACCGGAAATGAGCGGGATCGGATAAGTGGGCGTGGTACCTCCCATACAAGTAATAGTTCAATATTATATATCTCGAGTACTGTGATAGAGAGAGCTTTCCAAATTTGTCTGATGTCACCTTTTATTAATGTAAGTAGTCGGACAAAAAATGGGCAGTATCGGACCAATCGGCGTGGCACCTGCCATACAAATTTAATATAAAATTACATATATCTGGAGTACTGTAATAGTGAGAGTCTTGGGACTTTGTGTGAGCCCATAAGTTATTCATGTGATTATTTAGACAAAAAATGGGCGTGATCGGAGCTGTGGGCGTGGCACCGCCCATACAAAGTAAATATATGATATCATATAACTGGTGTGCTAAAAAGGAAGCTTTGACACTTTGCACGAGCCTATCAGATCTTAGTATGTGTAGTCGAGCAAAAAATTGGCGGGTTCACAACAATGGGCGTGGCACTCCCAATGCAAAGTAACTATTTAATGTCATATATCTGGAGTACTGTAAATGAGAGAGCTTTGTAGCTTTGCGTGAGCCCATAGGTTCTTTGTCTGATTAGTCGAACAAAAAAATGGGCGTGATCCGAGCAGTGGGCGTAGCACCGCCCATGCAAAGTAGATATCTAATATCATATAACTGGTGTACTATAAAAGGGAAAGACTCGACATTTTGCATGACTCCATCAGATATTAATGTGAGTAGTCCAATAAAAATTGGGCGGGATGGGATTAGTTGGCGTGGCACCTCCTATGTAAAAATATGAAGCACTACGAAAGCGACAGTCTTTTGACAAGTTCATTAGTTATCAATGTGATTTGTTGTGGAAGATATATCGCCAAAATCAAAAATCACCAAACCCAAAAATCGCGAAAAATAAAAATTGCCCAAAAAAAAATATTCAAAATAAAAAATGGTCAAAATCAAAAATCGCTCAAAAGAAAAATTGCCAAATGATATTCTAAGTTCAAGGCCAACAGTTAAGTGTTGCCAGATCTAATATGAATAATCCATCTTCTTCTCATAGGCAGCTACATGTACCTTGCTCCAGGGTAGGAACACCCAAAAATCTGATAATTGTTGTACCGAATGAAAAAACAAAAAACATTGCATATCAGCATCAGCAAGCATTGGAATAGAAAAATCTATACTAATAATCTATACTAACATAATAAAGAGGTAATATTTGTTTCTTTGTTTGTTTGTAGGAGGTAATCTCCGTAACTACCCATTTGATATTCCTGAAATTTTCACAGAGTCTTACTGCGGATATGGGAAGTGCTATAGGCTATAATTTTTTAAATATTTTTGGTGGGCGTGGCACCACCCACACAAAGTAAATTTTTAATATCATATACATATATTGAGTATTATAACAGGGAGAGCTTTGCAAATTTCTGTGAGGTCATTTATTGTTAATATTAGTGGCAACGCCGGAAATGGGCGTGGTACCTCCCATACAAGTAATAATTCAATATTATATATCTCGAGTACTGTGATAGAGAGAGCTTTCCAAATTTGTCTGATGTCACCTTTTATTAATGTAAGTAGTCGGACAAAAAATGGGCAGTATCGGACCAATCGGCGTGGCACCTGCCATACAAATTTAATATAAAATGCCATATATCTGGAGTACTGTAATAGTGAGAGTCTTGGGACTTTGTGTGAGCTCATATGTAAGTTATTCATGTGATTAGTTAGACAAAAAATGGGTGTGATCGGAGCAGTGGGCGTGGCACCGCCCGTACAAAGTATCATACAACTTTGTATCATATAACTGTTGTACTAAAAAAGGGAAGCTTTGACACTTTGCACGACACCATCAGATCTTATGAGTAGTCGTTGCACCGCCCGTACAAAGTAAATATATGATATCATATAACAGGTGTACTAAAAAAGGGAAGCTTTGACACTTTGCACGACAACATCAGATCTTAGTATGAGTAGTCGGACAAAAAATTGGGGTGGCACTCCCCATGCAAAGTAACTATTTAATGTCATATATCTGGAGTACTGTCAAAGAGAGTGCTTTGTGGCTTTGTCCATAGGTTCTTTGTATGATCAGTTGAACAAAAAAAATGGGCGTGATCGTAGCAGTGGGCGTAGCACCGCCAATCCAAAGTAGATAGCTAATATCATATAACTGATGTTCTATAAAAGCGAAGGACTCGACATTTTGCACGAGTCCATCAGATATTAATGTGAGTAGTCCAATAAAAATTGGGCGGGATGGGATTAGTGGGCGTGGCACCTATATAAATAATATGAAGTACTACGAAAGCAATAGTTTATTGACAAGTACATTAGTTATCAATGTGATTTGTCGTGGAAAATATATCACCAAAATCAAAAATTCGCCAAAACCGAAAATTTCGAAAAATAAAAATCGCCCAAAAAAATCTTCAAAATCAAAAATTGGCACAATCGAAAATCGCTAAAAAGATAAATTGCCAAATGATATTGTAAGTTCAAGGCCAATAGTTAATTGTTGCCAGATCTAATTTTGATAATCCATCTTCTTCTCATGGGCAGCTACATGTACCTTGCTCCAGGGTAGGAACGCCGAAAAATGTGATAATTGTTGTACCGAATGAAAAAAACCAAAAAACATTGTATATCAGCAAGTATTCGAATAAAAAAATCTATGCTAATAATCTATACTAACATAATAAAGAGGTAATATGTGTTTGTTTGTTTGTTTATTTGTAGGAGGTAATCTCCGTAACTACTCATCTGACCTTCCAGAAATTTGCACAGGGTTTTACAGCGGATATGGGTTTTACAGGCTGTAATTTTTTAAAATATTTTTAGCGCGCGTGGCACCTCCCATACAAAGTAAATTTTAAATATCAAATATATATTAATATGATAGAGAAAGCTTTGCAAATTTGTCTCAGGTCATCTATTATTAACGTGAGTAGTTAGATAAAAAAATGGGCGGGATTGGACAAATGCGCGTGGCACCCCTACACAAACTTAATATTAAATGTGATATATCTGAATAACTGTATTAATGAGAGCCTTGGGATTTTGCATGAGCCCTCTCATAACGATTCGTGGGGGGGCAGGGGGAGGGTGTAGCGAAGCACACCGGGTTACATCTAGTACTAGATAATGCAGTATCTATTGATGGGTATTGTATATATAGAAGTGATAGGAGGATAAGACGTGGTGGTGGAGTTTGTATGTATATAAAAAAAGAACTTAAATCAAGGGTAATACACACGATAGACAACGAGGGAAATTGTGAAGGTTTGTTTGTAGAAATTTCGGATAGCGAGTCTGTTAATGTACTGGTAGGGGTAATATATTTACCCAATGGCAGTATTCGTGCCTGTGAAGAAGATTTAGGAGATTTGGCAGCGCGGTATGATCATGTTATATACATGGGTGATTTAAATATAAATTTGTATGACAATGGTATTGCAATGAGAACGTTATGTTCTTCTTTGGGTTTGAATATTGTTCATAATAGTATACCTACCCATTGTGACATACGTTACGATAGTTGTACTATAATAGATTACTTTTTGGTTGCCATTGATGACCTAGTATGTAGTAAAGGACAATTTCAGTTTTCAGCACTAAATTCCTACCATGCTGCTGTCTACATTTCGTATAAGATAGATTTAAATAGAATTATCGACAAGATAAATATTAGGGACTATAATCGTTTTAATAAGGAAAATTGTGAACATGATATAGCTCAAGTCGACTTCAGTCCCATATATAACACATCTGATACTAATTTTCAAGTTGATTATTTAACTCAACAGTTATTAACTTTGTATGAAAGACATGTTCCTATGAAAACAGTGAAATTTAAGAAAAATCATGATTGGATGAAACGTAGGGATATGTTAATTGCTAAGGAGAATAGAGATTTTGCATACCGTGAATATTTGGAATTGAAAAGTCCTGAAAGATGGAGAGTATTTTGTTGGTACCGTAATAAGTTAAAGTCGACTATTAGGAAAGCCCGTGCTATATATTGTCAGAATTTATTTTCGAAATGTAATTCTCGGAAAATGTGGAATGAGTTAAAAAGAGTGGGAATAAATAATGGTAATGAAAATATAAATGCATCCAATATTGATGTTGAGCAATGTAATGCATTTTATATATTACCTTCCATACCGATCCCTCCTTCAATTATGTACTTACAGGAAACAAGTGCCACTAACGGTGGTTTTTCTTTTCGAAATGTTAATGAATTTGAGGTTTGGAGTGCAATGAGGAGGATTAAATCAAATTGCATTGGTCCAGATGGCTTGTCCATTAAATTTTTAAAATTAATTTTTTCAATGATCTCAGTACATTTTACACATATTTTAAATTCTATTATAACAACGTCTTTATACCCAAGTAGTTGGAAAACTGCAAGAGTTGTACCGGTCCCGAAGGTTAAAAATCCTTGTGCGATTTCTGATTTCCGTCCTATTAACGTTTTATCTGTTAGCTCCAAAATTCTTGAAATATTGATGAGTACTCAATTGGAGGACTACCTGGCAAATGAGAGATTACTTGCAGACAATCAATCAGGTTTTAGAAGAAAACATAATACAACAAATCTTGTATTAAATATCGTAGAGGAGGTAAGGGCAGCGGTTGACCAGAAAAAGCTAGCGTCAATAGTTAGTCTGGATTTTAGTAGGTCGTTTGAATCTATTTCACACGAATTGTTGCTCAATAAATTGTTTACGTTGTATGGTTTTTCAACGTCAGCATGTCGTTTGATAGATACATTTATAAGAGGTAGGTCACAGTATATTCAGCTGAATAATAAAAATTCAACTACCCGATGTGTTTATCGAGGCGTTCCGCAAGGATCTATATTAGGACCTAAATTATTTGTATTATATATTAATGATGTTTTAAACCAGTTATCAGCTTTGAAAGGTTATCTCTATGCCGATGATTTGCAACTTGTTGCCATTTCTGATTCGGAATATGAGCTCGATTTTGTAATAAATAGCGAAATGCAGGAAATAGACCGTTGGTGTTCTAACAATTATATTTTATTAAATGTTTCTAAATCAAAAGCTATGCTTTTTGGTTTTTGTGGTCAAGTAAAACCAACTATTTTAGTAAATGATGAAATCATTTATTTTGTTTCGTATTTTAAAGTTTTAGGTATATATGTTGATAACCAACTTTCATTTTTGCACCACATTAATTTTGTAGTTACTAAAATAATAATTTCTTTAAGAAGAATTTATAGTTCATGTTATATATTACCGATTAAAATTAGAAAAAAAAATTGCTCACGCTCTTCTTATGCCGATTATATTGTATGGGTTGGAAATATTTTCAGGTACTAGTGCTACTAATTTTGAAAAGATAAAGAAAGGGTGTTTTAACAGAATTATTCGGTACGTGTATCACCTTCGTCCTCGTGACCATGTATCCGAACATGTTTTTGATTTTCTAGGATGTAGTTTCGACGACTTTGTTAGTGTAAAGTTGCTCACGCTATTTTATAAAACATATAAATTTGGCTTCCCAGCTTACTTAGCATCGAAATTCACATTTTCAAGCTCATCACGAACTTGTGCTCTTATTTGTCCCCGATTCAATACAACCATAATGCAAAGATCTTTTATGATTAGAGTTATTCGTTTATGGAACAGCATAATACCATATAGTGATCGAAATTTTTCTTTATCTGTACAATGCTTCGTAAAATTGATTAAAGATCTTATATAAACAATTCTAAGGTAGACGTTGCTGATGCCCCATTTTTGACATACAATTTTAAAACTTTTACCCATATTCGTGTTTTAGGGATGCAATTTAAAAATAATATTAAGTCAATAAATCAATTATTTATGTTATATCATACTAAGTTACATATTAAGTATTTTACAAATTTCTGCTGTGTTATATTAACTCTGTAATCAGTTTTGGCCTAACAAAGGCTTTTTGATTATATGTAAATAAATAAATGAAATGAAATGAAATATATCTTAAGTCGAAAATACAATCCAGAGAGGGAACACGGAAGAAATTGGCCTATTTTCCAGCTTCCTCCGAGGGAATTGCAACATTCGCCTAGCTATAACAATTTTACCATCATTCAAATTGCTGCGGAAATTTCCACTCAAGATTCATTTAATATTGAGACACTGCAATTAACTAGAAGGTTACGAAAACATAAGGTGTAAAACACAACACGAGGATTGGGTTCTAAGTCCACCTAAAAAAAAGAAAAGAAAAACTTTTAACGAAAGAACTACTTAAGCCGAATTATTATTGTCAACGCTAGTTCAACACCGTATTTAAACACTTGCTGGTTAATCGGTATAGGTGTCTACGCTTCACCAAATGAGAACCAGCAGTGTTTTAAAGTTTTTTTATGTTAACATTAAATTTTGGATAGATAACCTAAAATTCAGTTTATCTCAAACATCACTTCGCCAGTGTGTTAAGTATCATAAATAATCAACTAAAGCGGCCCTAATATCTCATTAGAAATTTGTATCGGTACCTAAAAAAAAAGCTAAGTAACATTAAATTCCCCTCTGAAATATACATAGTTCTTTAAATCATACGGTTCTTTTTTCCGTCAGGATTTTCGATTATTAACTCAAAAGTGTTGCAAAGATATGGATACAAAATATTATAATCCAATTTATTAGCTAAATGTTAAGAACTAGAGTTAGCTTTTTGAAATACTTACAACTTTATATAATTTGAAATATAGTCAAAATTTTAGTTTAATTAATTCTAAAAAAAACGAAAACAAAATTCAATTAAGAAAAATATAAGTTTAAAATATTAAGATTCCTTAATATACATAACTCGGGATGATTAAAACAATTTAATAATGATGGCAAACCCTATACCAATTTAGAAAACATTTGTATCTAAAGAAAAGAAACAAAAAAAAACAAGTAAGAGTGTTAAATTCGGCTATGCCTAATCTTTGATACCCTCCACCTCGGTTTGAGTCTTGATAATAAATGTAAATGAAAAAGTAAACAATTTGTTAAACTTAATACCAAATTATTTCAGCAAATTCTTTGGGTTGGTTTTGTCTTTTCTACTATTTCGGATTTATTTCGGTGTTTGCTTTTTGGTCATCGTGGTTGCTGATCGGCATGCATTTAGGTTATATACCTATATGCACGCGTATCTGGTTATATGACATAACTTCTCGTTTAATTTAGTTTTTGCTAATTAAATAGCTCGCCATAACCTCCATTGCAAAGGTAATGGTTGTGCAGGGTGGCTATATGCATTAAATCGTGCTAATTGGAGATGGCTGTATAGTTTCTTTTAACTGGCCAAGTATTTCTTCATTGCGGCCATATAGGTCGGATTGAGTAACAAAATCATAACCAAAAAAAAAACTCTCTCGACTTTTTTTATTAAAATATTGCCATATTTGGAAAACATAGAGAATAAATTTATAATAATAAATATTCAAATTAGGGATGCCAAACGCAAAAAAAACCAAATGTCCCAAACAAAAATCTCTTGATTTTCTGAAAAAACTTCAAATTTTCATCCAAAAAAAATTGTGAAAATTTATATATAAATAACATTCTCATCAAATTGCGTTTATTTGTGTAACAGTTTTTATGTTCGCAATTCTTAAATATCATTTGACGTTTTCTAAAATTCACTGAATTTACATCAATGTTTTCTGTAGTGTGATTCTGTAAATTTCAACGATCCGACAATCGCAAAATATATCGACAGCTATTGTTGTTTGCACTAAGGATTAAGTGATTCACTAAGTACATACGTACATCTTAACGACAGTCGACCAATCTATTTTTCTATTTATTTAAATTGTAAATGAGTGGCATCTCTGTCAAAATAAGCGAAAACACACAAAGAAGAATAGAAAAAAACAAATTACTTCGTGTTTGGCAGGATGATTATATGGTTATGTTTAATATCTTTATTTTTTACTAATATTTCTGTGTATTTATTTGAAAATGAAATAATGATTTGAATATGCTATTTAATTTTTTTATTTATATAAAAAAGTTTTGTAATAAAAGCAAAATATTTTCACTATTTTATGATTTTTATTTATGTATGACGACATTTCAACCTAAAAATTTAAGTTTTTATCGTTTGAATAAACAACACAAAAATGGTTGTCGTTTAGATACAACTGAGTTTAACAATAGCGAATATCGTTTACAAATTTTACTGATAATTTTGCTATTTTCTTTTTTTAACGATTCGACTATCGTTAAAAGAAGTTACTGAATCGCGGTACTGAAAAGCTAGTAATTTCTCCTGAATGTCAATATTTTTTTTAAATGTAAAAATTTTTTAAATGTAAACATAGGTATTTGGTGTTTTTTTTTTTGGAATTTCAATTTGTGTTTAACGAATAAAATTTATATTATTAAAGATGCAATTGATGTCTACTAAATTTAAAATTATAATTTCCGACGTTTTGATATGATTTTCTGAAATTCAATTAATTGTAATTTATAATTGGAAATTTTTAATTCCAGTTTTTAGAATTGATATTTTCTTAAATTTGAATTGATAATTTAAAAAGTGCAATTTTGTATTTATGTGAATAATAATGCTTTAGTAATTATAAACAATTTTTAAAAATTAGATGTAATCGCAATCAGATATTTTGTAGGTAAAGCAGAATAATAATTCTATATAACTATGTAGAACTGTTTTGAAAGCAAAAAACTCATTGATGAATTCGGTAACTCTATTTTGTAAAGACAACAAAAAGTTAATGCGCCAAACTTATGTTCATAATTGTAAAAGAATAATGAAAAAACGTATGAAATAAAAGACCAGCCCGTGTATACATACTCTTAACATTGTTCTGTATGATATCTAGTTGAAAATATTAACATTCATGTTAAAATAAAAATAACTATTGCAAAGCTAATTAGAACAAACAAAAATTGTGGCGTCATCTATTGTGGTATAGTCACGCTGAGCAAAATGAAGTGACACTCTGTTAATGCAAAAGAAATGTATTTTCCCCACAACAAAATATTGCAGAATTTTATGTAAATAAAATAATATACCGATTTATTTCTAACATGCAGTTGTTATGGATACACATATATATAATATATGTATATTATTTGTATTATTTATGTATGTATATGTAAATATTACACACACAAAATACAACATCAAACGTTATATTTGTGTTTTTCTCTTTAAATAAATTTATACATAAAATTTTTTTTTGCTAAATTTACATTGTTTTTTTTTATTAACAACTAGGTATTTTATTATTATTTGCTTTAGAGGTTGGTGAATTTTTACTCCCTTTATATTAACTCGTAGTGTCTGCTTGTCGAAAAAATTTTGGATCGATTTTAACCCCTTTCCCGTTACCCATTCGATCTGAAATTTTGCAGGCAGGGTCGTGGTAATAACAGAAATGACCTAACAGATTTTTTTAGTGATGCCAAAACAATGGAAACTTTTAAATTTTTCTACCAGAGTTAATAAAAAAATGTACAAAGGGTTAGTTTTTATTATATTATTACCACAACGACCACAAAAACAACAAGTCCTGCTATGACAACAACACAACATTTAGAATAACAACAAGAACAATATAGAAACATCATATTTTTCATTATTTTTTTACTTTTTCAGAGATTTCCCTGGACCTGTTCCACCGATTTTAATGATTTTTGAAACAGAAACCTTTCCGTGAATTTGGTGAATCATCCTCACTAAAAATGATCACTGTAGCTGCACTATTGAGGGCGTGATCGTGACAAAAACAACATAGAAAATTATATTTTTTCAAGACTTTTTTTAGTTCTTCATTCAAATCTCCGGCCCTAATCGACCGATTTGGACGATTTTAAACAGCAAACTTTCCAGGATGTCAGTTAATTATTTTTTTTGTCAACGAGCACCCTAGCTGCCCGATTGATGCCGTCATCGTGATTTCCACAGACGGACAGACGGACATCGCTATATCAATTCCGGTTATTATAAGGATCACAAATATATATATTTTATGGGGTTCAAATTTTTTTTTCTAATTATTACAAACGGAATGACAAACTTATATATACCCTCTGCACACTGGATTGGAGGGTATAAACAGAGGAACACAAAATAACTAATAATAAGTATAATAACATCAAAATCTCCTAACTATTTAGCATCATCGTTTGGTTCAACATCATCAAGTTCGAGGAGGCCTCATCGTTCTACATGATAATGTTTGGTGAGTTGTAACAACAACAAGTTTTTTATAATTTCTCGTAGTAAATATTACAAAATCAAACAGAAATAAGCAATGCAAAAATAAATTTGAACAAGAAGAAACAAATATTAAGTTGGATAGTAAACCAAAAAAGAAAACTAGTAAAGAGTCGTTTCCGCATACACCGTAATCGTCGACGAAAACTGAAACTGAAAACGTTGTTGTACGGTACCGTTTCGTTGCTAATCGTTTTCGTTTCAGTTGGGAGCGTTGCGGCATAATACAGAAACTGAACGGAAATTTTTTGGTTGTCATTGTGAAGTGTAATATTGTGCATCGAAAATAATTATTGATTAAATGCAAAAAATATGGAAAATTACAGTGTCGATGAAATTAACGAGGCAAATCGTCGAATTGCAGCCTATAATATGGCTCAGGAGGAGTATGAAGAAGATTTGTTACTGCTGTTAATATTAAAAGTAAAGAAAAGCAGAAAAAATATCCACGTGATGTACAAACAGCGGGCAAGAGAAAGTGCACACAATATCTTTATTGATCGTTATTTGATGGATGATGATACCAAATTTAAAGAATATTTTCGTTTGAGCCGTCATCTTTTTGAATCTGTGCTGGATACTATCAAATGTGATTTGGAAGGAATACCTACCACCTGGAACAGAGAACCAATGACACCAAGGCAAAAATTTTGCATTACCTTAAAGTAAGAAATGGCTTTTTATTAAATAAAAATGTTGAAACATATATGGGCATTATTGTAATGGATCGGTCGGCGAGGCATTTGAGTTGCATAGCACTTCAGCCAATTGTTCTTGTTCAGCCAAAGAAACTCCTTCTTCACCGACAATCTGTGAAATTTTCAATTTCAATTTTGCGATCGACAAGGTCGGGAATGTACGCATTGTAGTGGCAATAGATTCAAAAAATTGGTCCAAATGGTCCTTCGACTATGTTGTGGGTTGCAAAAAATCCACTGGTTTTTGCTTGCGCGTTGTAATCAGTTCACGGAGTAGATCATTTATGGGGTCGCAAGATGGAGTACGTCGTTTGTTTCGACTATACTGTGGAGTTTCGATATCGAAGCTGTTAGGCCGACTATCTGCCTAAGATGTGTTGCTGCTGGTACGACCATCTGTGGCTTCGTTTATATCCGAGATATTCTCCAAATTGAAATCTATTCCGGACTGCTCCAAGTCAATTTGTAAGCATCACTCAAGAGATGCTTCAGTGCATAATGATGCCTGGGTGAATGGTGATGCGTCGTTGGTTGTTGATGCTTCGCTTAATGTCAAGTTGGTTACGGTTCTAAAAATTAAAAAAAGAAGAACATTTTAAATGATATTTATTTTGGTAAAAACCAGATATTTACTTCCGCTTCAAAATGGATGTATCTAAAAGAAACATCATCGATTCATCTCGCTTTGAGGAGGTCGTTGGGTTTCCAGTGGTTTTATTTGTTTGCATCCGAACGAAATAGTCGCGCATATTTACCCATTTTTTTTTCACAGCATCAACTACATAAATATAAATAAAACTTTAATAAAAATAATTTGTTATGTATTTCAGATATCTAGCTACTGGTGAAACATTTGCATCGTTGGCCTTTCAATTCAGGGCACACAAATCAACAATTTGTAAAATTATTCCAAAATGCCTTGCATCTATTGTGAAACATTTTTTGGGGACGGCGATGCCAGCACCAACGACTGAATCATTCACTAAAAATATTGCTGATTTTTCAACCAAATGGAACTATCCGAATTGTTGTGGGGCAATTGATGGCAAACATGTACGAATAAAATCTCCACCCAAGACTGGCTCAGCCTTTTTCAACTACAGAGATTTTCACTCACTTATACTTTTGGCGATGGTCAATGCAAATTACAAGTTCACAGCGGTAGACGTTGGCTCATATGGCCGAGAAGGGGATGCTGGCATTTACTTAAAAAGCGAAATGGCCCAAAGAATTCACAACGAGCAATTTAATATTCCACCGCCGAATGCTCTACCATGCACTGAAACTGTTTTGCCAAATGTTATACTTGGTGATGAAGCATTTGCCTTGCACAAAAACTTCATGAAACCATATCCAAGACAACAATCTCTACATGATCGATGTAAAGCAATTTTCAATTACCGCCATTCCCGTGCTAGAAGAACAAGGAGAATGCGTTTGGAATTATGGCTTCATATTTCCGTGTTTTACACACACCAATTGGTATTACTACCCCGGAAACAATCGACAATGTTATTGTTGCGGCATGTATATTACACAATATGATGCGTTCCGAAAAAATAAATTCACCGGCAGAGACCATATTCGGAATTACAGACGACTTGACTATCCCAGTTAATAATTTGATTCCAATTGCAAATGCAACAGCTGGTGGCCGACCAAACAATGAAGCATCAATAATTCGGGACAAATTGAAAGATTATTTCAATGGAGTTGGAGCGGTTGCATGGCAGGACCGATCAATTTAACAAATCTTTCACCATGCTTTATTTTAACACCATAAAATGAAATAAATATACATACTTTCTGCATTTAACTCATCTGCCAATTTCAACCACACTTGATTCTTTCGTACACTGTCACGGAATTGTGCATGTCGTACATTGTACAAAATTTCATTATTTTTGACAAAGTCAATGATCCTTTCCTCGTCGCACAAAGAAAATTTTAATTTTTTACTCATTTTATAGTAAAAATCACTAAACTTTATCGAAATTTCACAAAAAACAAATGAATAAGATGTCGCACTTTGTTTATTTACTTTTTTATTAACACCTCTGTCGCACAATTTTTGATTAACAACTCTGTAAATATCACATTTCGTTCCTACAGCAACGAAAACAACCTAGTCTATGTTGTTTTCGTTCCGTCGCCAAATGGCTAGTTTTTCGTTGCTGAACGCCGCCGTTACGTTGCTAGTTTTCGTCGCCGATTTCTGGAACGAACTTTTTTTCGTTGCAAATGTATGCAATTTCGTTTTCGTCGACGATTACGGTGTATGCGGAAACGAGCCTTTAGATGGTATAGAAGAAAAACAAAAATATAAAAACAACAGAATGAGAAAAAGAGCAACTACATATGAAGGTATTTTTTGCATTTCCATTCACATTATGGTTTACAATTAAATCAGTATTTATTTCTTCTCTTAAATGATTATGAATTAAGAATATATCGTTAACGATTTTTTTTTTTAAACCGTAATCCAACGTTGAAATCGTTTGTCTAAATTGCTACTTTTCGAAAATTAGTTCTTTTATGAGGAACTTTAAATTGAAATTTAAATACACCAAGCAAAACAATGAAAAAATTAAAAATAAAATTAAGGTTATGGATATACTTACCTAAGTATATAAAGGGTCCGCCAAATAACTTTTTTTTTTTGAAAATGCTATAAAAAAAAAACTGCTGAATATTATCTCAAATTTCTTTTTTTATTTGAAAGTACAATCCCTCCGGTTAGTAATGGAAAATAATTTCATTCAAATGGCTGCATAAAAAAATGTTCAATTTTTGAGAACGACGGTGAATTGATGTTGATGGCGCTTCACGCACACTTTCAGCCACAGCAGCAATATTCTCGGGTGTACGCACTAATTTTGGCTTTTCACGCTTTGGTTTATCGATGAGGATGCCAGTTTCTTTAATTTTTTTCACAAGATAACGAACATACGGAGCTGACGGTGCTTCTCCTCTTCCAAAATCCGTATGCAATTTTCGCACACATTCTGCAACATTACCATGATTTTCAAAGTAATGTCGCAATATTCCCAGCGTTGTTCAAGCGTATACACAACCATATTCGTTCAGCGGAAGGATAAGACTAATTATCTGTCAAATCAGACATGAGCTAAGTATTACCATTCACGAAATAAGCACTAGTTGAAAAAAAGCGTTAGATGGCGGACCCTTTATATATTTTTTATACCCTATACCACTATGTGGTTTGGGTATAATGACTTTGTGCTGCTGTTTGTAACAACCAGAAATATTCGTCATAGACCCATCTTTAATTATACCGATCGACTCAGAATCACTTTTTGAGTCGAAATAGCAATGTCCGTCCGTCCGTCCGTCCGTCTGTGTGTCCATGTAAAGTTTTTAATCAAACTACAGGTCGCAGATATGAATATATTTTGATGAAATTCGGTATATAAGCTTCCACCGGCCACGGCATGAACGCTATTGAAACTGGTGAGAATCGGTCCATGTTCAGACCTAGCCCCCATACAAATGACCCCTATGAAATCGACATAAATTTCCAAAAGTTCCAAATTATCATATAGATCTCAGTCAAATTGGGTTTGTATGTGTTTATTACATCCATTAATCAGTAGTTCAAAAATACTCCCTATAGGAAAATTCTTAGTCATAGGCCCCATCTAGAGCTGTTTCCCGATTTTTCACAGATTTTTCTCAAATTCGGTTTGTATATATTTTTTCAAAGTATTGTCGTATATGTAGCGTATTTTATGAATGTAAACACAATGAAGTGTCCGTAACAACAAATCGATACAACAAACAAACCTACATATACATGCACACGTACATTTGGCTAGCGAAAATTAAATAGAACGAAAAGTATCAAGTGGATACTTGGGGTAGGTCAAACGGTTGTTGACAAATGACTCAGTGTGTTTGTTTGACTGAGCGGGTTAATGTACAAAGCAATGAAATCGGATAGAGTTGGTTGATCGATATGTAGAACAACTAGATTTGATTTCATATGCTAACTGTATAGAATACACATTCCAGCGTATTGTATCGGTATGCACTTTAACCAGTACAATTCCACTCGTTTATTTGGAATTGTACTCATGTATGAAATATGACGTAAATATTAATAATGAGAAACCACCCTAATTTCTATGATCGCCTGTTACAAATGTACGCAGTTAATACATGATTAATAGAAACTATTTGTTATTTTAGAGAGTAGACACTATTATAGAGTGACTTTTAGAAAAGCACTCAATAACTCTATTGTATTCTAATATATAAGCAGGAACATGTTGAATAAAGAGGGGGAGTTCTAATCGACAGTCTAGAAGAAGAAGTTCTTTCAAGAACTAGTCTTGCCCAGACATATCCTTAGACTAATAAAATAAAAATAAATTAAGGACTTTTATTTTAAAACAATGTTATCCTCATGAAAAATCCACTACATGACGATCTTACTGGACCCTTAATAAAAGTCCACTTCATGGCGATCCTGCAAACAAATTGAGAATATCCTGCCGAATCGAAGAAAAATTACACCATATCAACTGAAGAAATCCTGCCGAAGAAATCCTGCAGAAGAAATACTGCCGAATTGATCCTGCATAATTAAGAAAAAGTCCACTTCATGGCCTGTCCAGCCTGTATTGGTTAGTTAAGTATATAAAAAAAAAGAAAGAAATATCCGACAGACATCACACTGGCGAAGTTGGAAATATTTCTAAAAGTTTAAAAAAAAAAGAAAAAGAAAATTGTGAATTATAGTGAAAATAAATTTGAAGAACATGTTAAATTAAAATTCTAAAAAATATAATATATTTTGAAATGTTAAATGTTTAATGAAATGTTAAAATTAAAATTCAGAAAAAAAATACTATGTTATGAAATGTTAAATGAAAAGTGTTGAAATTAAATTCTGGAGAAAACAATATATTCTGAAATGTTAAATGTTTAATGAGATGTCAAAATTAAATTCTGAAAAAAAAATGTATTATGAAAATTGAATTGATTGTTGTAAATTGTGGAAATTGTGAAAGTGGTTTTGAAAAAATTTTTTTTTATGCGTATGAGTAGATTTGTATGTCTGCGTGAATAGTACATTTTACGTAATACACCACAGACAATGCGATAAAAGTTATTGATTTTATTGTGATAAATGGAAGAAACTTGGGAAGACCTGGTAGAGGGCATGCGAATTGCGGAAATAAATTGGCAAAGACAACTACAAGAATCAAAAGAAGAAGCAACAAAGCCGGACATATTGAAGCTGGGTCCAAAGCCAATACAAATTAAGAAGAAAGTTATAATAGAAGAGCCAAAATAAGAAATATACCCAATACCGAAAATATGAAAGTCAAGGGGAGACTTTGTCAACCGCAAGAAGAAGGAGTTAACAATCATCAACTCAGAACTGTCATACACCAAAGATCCGGAAACGATAATAAAGTTACAACAACGCATAGCTAAGGCAAAGCTAGAAATAAAGGAATTTAGAAAAACAAAGAAAATAAATAAGAAAAAATGGGGAGTACCCAAACAAAAATAAGTGAAGTGATTACAGCAACGGCACAAGCCCCAACAGCAGTAAGCATCAGCGTCGAAATCGTTATATTTGTCTGTGTGGTGGTTACAATAGGCGAAATAATGAGATATTTACGCAAATATGTAAGAAAATAAAATACGTAGACAGAACATTACAGCTAGATTACAGCAATAAAGATTTCAAAATCATATACACAAATCAAATCTTATATATAAAATTCTTCTGTCGCATTGTTTGTGGTAAAATTCCGCCGAAACGGCTCGACCGATTCTCATGAAATTTTGTGCGCGTATTGGGTAGGTCTGAGAATCGGGCAACGTTTATTTTTTTTTTTTTTGATATGGCCACTGGGAGGGGTACCCCCCATACAAAGTGAACTTTTAAAATCAGATATCTGGAGTACTATGATAGCCATAAGTGCCACGCCCACTTGAGATATCAAAAAAAAATACCTGTTGTACGTTTCTGAGACCTACGCAATATCCACACAAAATTTCATGAGAATCGGTCAAGCCGTTTCGGAGGAGTTCAATTACAGAGACCGCGAAACGAGAATTTTATATATAAGAAGTTAAACTCCTCATTTTTTGTTTTTTTTTTTATTTTTTTATTTAGTGCGATTTGACTGCAATTCAGAATGTATGTATGATTTATCATAGGAAATTTTTGTATGTATAAATGGACCCGATAGATGGCGCTGGGGTAAAGTCATTTCGAATATTCTTATATACGGTGCGATTTTACTGAAACTAAGAATATACATATATGTATGTTAGATGATGCCAAAAATTTTTTTGTTGGACCCGGTAGATGGCGCTGGCGCTCGAAAAATAATGAGTTGTCAAATTTATTTAAATTTTATAAGTTCCAAAATTCACAAAAGTTTTTATATATAAGATATTCTAACTAAAAAGGAAGGAAAAATTGCATTGGCTATTGCTTTGTCCGGAATAGCCGCAACATTATCGCATGGTGGTCGTACAGCTCATTCAGCACTCAAATCAGCGTTAAAAAAACATTCCGGTATGGCACAAGTTCTGCAAAAATGCAATATTATTATTTGGGATGAATATAACATGGCTTACAAACATTCCTTAGAAGCACTACATAGAACTTTAAAAGATTTGAAAGGCAATGAAAGACTTTTTGGTGGAGCCCTCATTTTATTATCCATGATCCAATGGCTGACCAGTTTTCAAAACAACTACTTGGTTAAGTGAAAGAACTATTTAAACCGCAAAAAATTTCGATGTCGATAATATTAATGTTATTATTCAGGATGTTAGATGATGCCAAAAATTTTTTGTTGGACCCGGTAGATGGCGCTGGCGTTCAAAAAATAATGAGTTGTCAAATTTATTTAAATTTTATAAGTTACAAAATTCACAAAAGTTTTTATATATAAACATTCTAACCAAAATGTAAGGAAAAATTGCATTGGCTATTGCTTCGTCCGGAATAGCCGCAACATTATTGCATGGTGGTCGTACAGCTCATTCAGCTCTCAAATCATCGTCTGTAATATCAAAAAACATTCCGGTATGGCAAAAGTTCTGCAAAAATGCAGTATTATTATTTGGGATGAATGTACCATTGTTCACAAACATTCCTTAGAAGCATTACATCGAACTTTAAAAGATTTGAAAGGCAATGAAAGACTTTTTGGTGCAGCTCTTATTTTATTATCTGGAGATCTTCGTCAAACATTGCCAGTCATACCAAAATCAACCTATGCTGACGAAATAAATGCCTGCTGAAAATCATCAACATTATGGAGTAGTGTTCAAACTATAAAATTAACAACAAACATGCGAGTACGATTACAAAATGATCAAATGGCTGACCAATTTTCAAAACAACTACTCGATCTTGGTAAAGGTAAAATCAATATTAACCCAACCAGTCAAACTATTAAACTAGCCACAAGATTTTTGTCAATTTATATCGTCACGCGATGAATTAATTGAAAATGTATTCCCCGGCATTCAAAATGAATATCGTAAATATGATTGCACACAGAAAAAAAAATTACAAACGGAATTGTTCTAAAGTTTAACAACTGTATTTTCGATTGTATTAATATAAATATTATAGCCATATTTCATTTTCTATTGTGATAAAATATTTACTGTTAAGACGATAGAATTGTAATTGTCATGGACTCAAAATTCGGATATTTGCTTCATCGCAATTTGGTTGGCAATAAATTTGGTAGCCACAACGAATCAGTTTTCTGTGTGTGGTTAGGCGAAAGAGCTATTTTAGCCGCAACAATGTCGATGTCGATAACATGTTGTTATTCAGGACTTGATTGATTCCGAAACGTCTTCTTTCAAATCTATGGATAGTGTTGTTAAAGAAAATGAAGCAGTCAATTCTCCAACAGAATTTTTTGAATTCACTTGATGTGCCCGGTCTACCGGTTCTCCAATAATTTTGCTACGTAACCTCAACGCTCCGAGAATATGTAATGGAACCAAGTTAATTGTTGAGAGAATAATGCCCAATGTTATTGAGGCCACAATTCTCAATGGAAAGTTTTATGGAAAACTGCCAAGAATTCCTATGATTCCTACCGACACACCGATAATATTCAAAAGATTACAATTTCCGATCAGATTGGGCTTTGCCATGACCATTAATAAATCTCAAGAACAATCATTGCAAATATGTGATTTGGACCTCGAAAACAGTTGTTTTCCCATGAGCAACTATATGTGGCATGTCCCTGTGTCGGAAAGCCAGCAAATGTTTTCAATTACTGCCAGAATAATGAAGCTAAAAATATTGTTCATTCTTTTTAGAATTACAATAATAGACATATATTGGTCATTATTATATGTATGTTGCAATAAATATTTATTTTCATTTTCATAAATAAAACATGGATTTTCTTTAACAGTTTTCAATTAATATTAACAAATGCAAAAACGTTTTTTTATATAGGTATGTATAAGTTTTAATAAAATATTCTTTATTAAATGAATTCCAAAATAGAACTAACTGTATCATTCACAAAACAAAAATTTATAATTAAAATTAAACCCGTTGAGACTGCCGAACTTGCATTTATTTTTGGTGTCATATATTAGACAAGCAACGTCCACAACATTGTTGTCAGCCAAAGCAGTGATCGCTGTGTTGTTGTTTATTCTTTAGCATACGCAAAAACCGCTGATGGTGCACTATGAGCTGACTACTATGCATGTTTAGCTAGGCAACCACCTTGTTGCTGCGCGGATGTGTTAACTCCTCCCTCGTTTAAGTGAAGGACGTCCTCGGACTTCCTGAGGCCATCAATTAAATCCTGAATGTTGTGTTGGCGCCGAGCCCTCTGATGTTTTTTGTAAAGCTTGAACGAGGTGTAGCAAAGGACTTAAAAGGTAATCGCGACCAACCCAGATATCAAAGGCCATTTTATCAGTCCCTTTCCAATCTCGTTAATATACTGGGAATTTTCCATACTCAGCCTTTTTAAGTACGGTAAGCTCAGTATTTCCTGATGGCTTGTTATGTTGAGAAGCGTTGACAATGCTGGGCCTGGAGACTTCTTTACATAGTTCTTCAGGTTCTGATATAAGGAGTCGTTGACCCTGACCTCGTCGTCAAACGTGAGAAGATACGTTCCCGTCACAATCTGCTCGTGGGCATCGCTAGTCCTGATTGTAGCGGTTTCAATGACTGTCAGAGGTTCAAGATGGCTTGGACGAGTTGTGCAATGTGCTATGCCGCCAGAATGAAGTTGCTGTGCGCATGTTATATGAGACAGCTTCCTGCAGAATGTTGTTGTAAGCGTGGCGGTACAATTTCCAATTGACACCATTTTATTACCGCAGTCTGCTATGTTATTTTCATCAGCAAAATCAAGAATGGTATTATTATGCTCAACGGGATATAAGATTATTTTTTTACATACTAAACCTAGCTTAGGATATTTAATAAGAAAATGCATAAATTTATCATTCAATAGGACCCTAACATTTGCTATTTCCATTAGATCAGTTATGGTTATACCTGTAGAGCGCTCAGTGATTGTTTTGTTTAAATCATTAGAATCAAGAATTGCTGGGTTTATTATTCCAATCTTTGCAAGGGTGACCGATAACATTAATGTTTCCAGCTCTGAAATTAGGATTCTATCTCTTGCGAGTAGTGTTTCATAAAGGTGACCAGTATCGATCTGTTTAGTTTTTGAATCCCTAATAATTGCGTTGACTGTCTCTGATAATTTATTAATTTGTTCTTGTGCCTGAGTATTTATAACCACTTGCCTATTAGCGGACTCAATAAGTTGCTGTTGTTTAAATTTTAGCTGCTCAAAGTCGTCAAAGTCAGGGGTTCCGGCGACCACCTTTAGAGCAGTTCCCAAGATGTTGATGCTTCTGGCATATCTGTGGTGGATGTTTACTGTTTCCAAAAGCGTATTGATATGACCTATGTCGGCGTCAAGTATTTTTCTCATGTGTGACTGGGGAAAATGGTTCGTCAACAACTTGGTTTCTTCTGCCATTTCTGAATACATGGTAAGGTTTGATGAGTGCCGCAAATATTCATATCCCTGCCATATTACTACGTCACCATCTGTCAGAGGTATGTAGTCTGAATTCGAATAGTCGGTCAGCTTGGCGGTTGTTGTCGCGACAAGAAACAGCGCAATCAAAATCCTAAATGAAAAAGCATAAATTAAGAAACTTATCTTAAATTGTCCTTATGGACCGGCCTCCCTTTTATCAGAACCGTCGTTCCCAGATCAGCTTCTATTTCTTCCTCTATATATAGAGGTGTTAGTTTATTTCCCAATCTCCTGTTTGTTTTTACAAGTACTTTGTCACCCCTTTGAAAGGTTCTATTCTGTCTTGTCTCATTCAGTCTTTGCATTTGAACGTCCTGGGCCCTATTTACCCTTTCCCTAATCTCTGCCTCGAATTCCGGCGGGAATGCATGGACTATGTCAATGGGCCGTTTTTTTGTCACCGAGTGGATAGTCTTGTTGTACTCTATTGTCGCTTGAAGTATCAGTTCGACTGTGTCATTTAAGTTTCTTTCGATTTTCAAACATCTTGCAATTTCCGCAAGAGTACTATGAAATCTTTCCACCTGCCCATTCGACGTGCTGTGGAGCGGTGGCGCATTTACAATTTGCACGTCAAAGCGATTTAATAAAAGAGACCGAATCGTTCCTGAGTTCAGAGAGGGTTCATTATCGCAATATACCGTTTTTACGTGGGGGTAAAAATTCATTAACTGTAAGATTGGTGGTTCTATATCTACTATTGTTCTAGAGTCAATGGGTTGAACAATCGCGAATTTTGAAAACTTGTCAATACAGGTTAGAAAAAATTTTTTATCTGTGGAATATATGTCGATATGTAATATTTCGCCTACGTGAGAAGGAATGGGCGTTTCGCCTATAATATGCTTTTTTGGGTGTCGGTCATATTTAGCTTTTCTGCAAATTTTGCAATTTGCGACAATTTCATTAGCCAAACGGGTCATCTTCGGAAAAAAATAATCCTGCAAAATTTGCTTCGTATTTTCTTGAGCGGCTCTATGCGCCCTGTTATGTTCAGTGACTACTATTTCCTTTTGTTCACTTTTGTTAAATATATCAATCACCATTCGGCTTGCGTGCCAAAAAGTTGTTGTTGGAAAAGTTTTTACTAGGTTATTCTGTATGAATGCCAGTATTGGCAGTTCGCAGTGAATCGCGTTCACTACATCTTTTTTAACTGCATCGTAGACTATCTGCATTAAGTTTTCTCTATTGGAAAAATTTATGAGATGTCTGGTTTTCTCACCAAACATAATTATCGTACGTGTCGAGGGAACTTCGCTCTGTTCTATTATTATCTGATTTCGAAAACAATTTACAGGCTTTTCGGTTGATTCAATTGTGTAGGTCAGGGATTGTTCACTGTGTATTGTTGCACGGTCAGACTGTGCCTCCTCTTCAAGAGCATGAATGTTTTGCCGCGATAGAGCATCCGCGACGAAATTTTCCTTTCCAGGCTTATAGAAAATATGTGCGTTATGCTCGTCTATAAATGCCTTCCATCGTTTTGTTTTCGCGTTTGAGTTTCGATCCGAAACTGCGAACGTAAGTGGCTGGTGGTCAGTGTAAATATTCAAATTCCTTACACCGTACAGATAGTTTCTGAGACATTTCAAAGCCCACACTATAGCAAGCAACTCTCGCTCGTTGGTTGCAAAATTTAATTCGGAGTCTTTCAGGGTTCTGGATATCATGGTAATCGGTTTTCCGTCCTGCGACAAGACCGCCCCAATACCCAAAGAAGAAGCGTCCGTTGTCAGGTCAAATGACTTATTGTAATCCGGATAAAGCAACAAGACATCTTCAGATGTGAGAACCCTTTTCAACTTTTCAAATGCCTGGTACTGTTCCTCGTTAAGGCGCACTGGTATTTTCTTTGACCGGGTAGCGCTCACATTGCCGTTCTCCCCTTTTAGTATGTTAGTCAGTGGTCTGGCTACAGATGCAAAATCCTTGATAAAACACCTGTAATAACTTGCCAAGCCCAAGAAGGAACGAACATTAAATAGTGTGGTGGGCAGCTCGTAGTTTTTAATCGTCTCTATTTTGCTAGGACTCGTTGTAATACCCTTTTCGCATACCACAAAACCCAGATACTCAACCTGTTTTTTAAAAAAATTTGACTTCTCGCGTGAAACTCTCATATTAGCTTCATTTAACCTATCCAACACCCATGCTATATGCTCAACATGCCCCTCCATACTTTCCGAGAAGATGATCACATCATCAACATAAACATAGCATGATTTCCCTATTTGATCTCGGAGCACGTCATCTATTGCTCTTTGAAAAATACTAGGCGCGTTCTTCAGCCCAAAGGGGAGCCTACAAAACTCGTATTTTCCATTGCCCACCGAAAATGCTGTTTTTTCCCTATCCCTTTCAGCCAACAAAATTTGGTGAAATCCTGATTTCAAGTCAAGGGTTGTGAAAAACTTAGCCTTCCCGAGATTTGACAGAATAGCCACAATATTTGGTATCGGATATTTGTCATCTATGGTCTTTGAATTCAACTTTCTAAAATCTATTACCAAACGCTTCTTTGCATTTCCCTGTGCGTCCGTACCTTTCTTGTCAACCACCCATACTGGGTTATTGTACGGTGACCTGGATGGTCGAATTATGCCGTCTTTAAGCATACTTCGCATTTCGGAATTTACAAAGTCTGATACACCCATCGGGTAAGGGTATAATTTAGAATATATCGGGTCCTCATCTTCTGTGCGAATGGTAGCAACAATCCTGGTATTAAAAGGGAGTGCTTCGTTTGGGTCCGCAAAAACACCGATTCGTTTTTTTATCATTTTCTGAAATTGTTTTTCAATTTGCTGGGGTACCTCAATATCATCTGTGTTAGTAAAATTTACACTAAGGCATTTTAAAAATTTCATATTTTCAGATTCAGTACTAGTTCTTAGTCGTTTATTTCTAAAGTCCAAAATTGCATTTGTTTGATATAAAAAATCTAGCCCGATTATTCCATCGAAGGTAGTTAGATCGGGGAGCAAAAAAAATGTTGTGTTAACATTAAAAAGCCGCATAGTGCATTTTTTTTCTACAATATTATTCCCGTGAAGAGACTTTACAATAAATGGATTATTTACTTTTGATACAAAGTTTAGTTCCTTTAAAGGTTTTATATAATTTTTAGAGGCACCCGTGTCAATTAGCAATCTAATTTTTTTCCCTGCTATCGTTCTCTCTACATACGGTAGCAAGGAATCTTGTCTAAAAAATTAATTTGGTCATATTCTTCGATTTCATTTTCTATATCTGTTGCCTCTATTTCTGCTAGGTGTTGATATTCTTGCTCTGGATGATCTCCTGAGATCTCTTCCTGTGACAGGGTGTTGACCCTCTGATGTTTGGGTCCGGTGAACCTGGCTGTGCCGCTATTCGGCCTCTTAAAAACTTGTCCCAGGGCTTGAGTATTTTGGTATTGAAATTGTTGATTTGCCTGGTATTGTGTCGGTTGCCTAAATTTTGATGAAGGATCAACATCCATTGGTTGAACAACATCTTGCTTTGTAGGGCCTAAATTGTTTTGTTGTCGCTGTCTATTAAAGTAAGGATTTTTGCCCTGTCGATAGTCATTTGAAACAAAATTTCTGGGGCTTTGTTGCCTTTGTTCAAGTCTATGTGCCTTATCTTCTACGCTTCTCGCATAATTTGTTGCAAATAGAAATCGCTCGTGGTTTGACTCGACTTCTTGAGCCAGCGCCAGAGCGGATGGCAGGTCATGTGGACGAGCCGAAAAAAGAACGTCGCTTAAAGACTTCTTTGTTCCTGAAATAAAAACACGCAAGGCGTCTTGTCTGTATTTTTCATTTAGCGACGCGGCCACTACACTGTCATACGACATTATCGTCTTATTTATTTAAAGAGTAAGTTTTTTTTCTACTTCATCGTAGTATTGTAGTAATGTCATATTTGCTTGTCGAAGGGTCGATAGTTCTTGCTCGATGAGATATATTGGGCGCTTGTCAGCGTAAGTAAAGTCTAGCCTGTTAATAATTGCCTTGAAATTCAGAGGTGTGTCGTATGATGATAGCACCATGTCCGCCGAACCCTTGACTTTGTTTCTAATAATCCCTAGGGCTTGGTAGTGTTTTGAGCTGCCTTGATATTGTTCAAAAATTTTGTACGCTGTATGCGCCGCTTTTCGCCAAGAAACGTATGTTTCATGTTTGCCGTCAAAGTCTGGTAACGATTTTACTATATCCAAAGGTTCGTCACACCCTATTCTATTATCGACTTCTGCATCCCTATACACTTCTACTTGTGGTGAAGAAACCGTCGAGTTAGCTAATCTGTTTGTAGCTTCTAACAATTTTTGCTCAAAATTCCTTTCCTGAACTGCCAGCGCGCTGTTCACGGCGGCCTCTACTACCTGTCTCAATTCGTCTGCCTTAAGTGCCATTTCCTGATTTCTATTCGACCACCAATTTGAATCGCGGGTTGTACGGCTTATTGGTTGTAATCTAGCTGCTAGTTCTGTAGAGATTTCTTCCAAATCACTGTCAGTCATAAGGGAAATTCACTTTCTTACAAAAATTGGTTAATTCACAAATTGTAATGATAACAACTACATTTGGTTTTTTTTTTTTTGTAATGGCAAAACTAAAATTTTTTCACTCTTTTTTTTTTTTTTTTTTACTTTAATCTTTGTATTTTTATTTTTTTTCCAAAATTAATTTCACTTTTTCACTGAGCGTCTACTTACATTTTATCCTGATTTTTTAACTTAACGTATCCTAATGACGTCTGCCTTTGCCGCTGTTGCTGATTGTTTCTCGTATTGTAAGCTGCTGCTGTAGCCACTGTTCTGCTTATTGATGTTATATCTTTTTGTTCTGTTCCCGTTGATTTGACGTTGAAATTTAATGGAGTAAGTTGTTGTTGTTACCAATGTTCTGCTTAGCGATGTTATATTGCTGCTTTTCTGTTTTCTGTCGATCCGACGTAGAAGTTTAATAAAGCAAACTACTGCTGTTACCAATGTTCTACTTAGCTATTTTATACTGTGCTTTTTGTTTCCCGTCGGTCTGACGTAAAAACCGTATTCGTCGTTATAATAATTTTTTATTTGCACTTGGTGTGGAGAAATTTAAATAAATTTAAACGACTTGGCTTTGGTTCATAAGCCGTTGGGCGCCAGTTTTAATAAAATATTCTTTATTAAATGAATTCCAAAATAGAACTAACTGTATCATTCACAAAACAAAAATTTATAATTAAAATTAAACCCGTTGAGACTGCCGAACTTGCATTTATTTTTGGTGTCATATATTAGACAAGCAACGTCCACAACATTGTTGTCAGCCAAAGCAGTGATCGCTGTGTTGTTGTTTATTCTTTAGCATACGCAAAAACCGCTGATGGTGCACTATGAGCTGACTACTATGCATGTTTAGCTAGGCAACCACCTTGTTGCTGCGCGGATGTGTTAACTTATATACAGATTCTAACTAAAATAAAAAATTCATTGAGGGCAAAACAACGTTTGCCGGGTCCAGCTAGTAATTATATAAAAAGAAAAAGAAATCGTAATAAACGAAAGAAATTGTAAATGAAGAATATATTGAATTAAAGTAATAATATAATGTAAAATGAAAATTCTTTTAAATAATATCAATTATATTGTAGTCATAAAAAGTTTATATAAGAAAAAAATATTTGTAGAAAAAAATATATGTCAATGAAAAATAACTGCTAAGAAGTTATGAAAATGAAATTTTTACAAAATAAAGCTTATGTACTAAATTGAAAATATATAGATTCATTTAATAAAAAAATTAATGATTGTTACTTACTTTTTGAAAATGCTATAAAAAAAAAACTGCTGAATATTATCTCAAATTTCTTTTTATATTTGAAAGTACAATCCCTCCGGTTAGTAATGGAAAATAATTTCATTCAAATGGCTGCATAAAAAAATGTTCAATTCTTGAGAACGACGGTGAATTGATGTTGATGGCGCTTCACGCACACTTTCAGCCACAGCAGCAATATTCTCGGGTGTACGCACTAATTTTGGCTTTTCACGCTTTGGTTTATCGATGAGGATGCCAGTTTCTTTCACTTTTTTCACAAGATAACGAACATACGGAGCTGACGGTGCTTCTCCTCTTCCAAGATCCGTATGCAATTTTCGCACACATTCTGCAACATTACCATGATTTTCAAAGTAATGTCGCAATATTCCCAGCGTTGTTCAAGCGTATACACAACCATATTCGTTCAGCGGAAGGATAAAACTAATTATCTGTCAAATCAGACATGAGCTAAGTGTTACCATTCACGAAATAAGCACTAGTTGAAAAAAAAGCGTTAGATGGCGGACCCTTTATATATTTTTTATACCCTATACCACTATGTGGTTTGGGTATAATGACTTTGTGCTGCTGTTTGTAACAACCAAAAATATTCGTCCTAGACCCATCTTTAATTATACCGATCGACTCAGAATCACTTTTTGAGTCGAAATAGCAATGTCCGTCCGTCCGTCCGTCCGTCTGTGTGTCCATGTAAAGTTTTTAATCAAACTACAGGTCGCAGATATGAATATACAGGCATGTCACAGAAACAAATTCCGATCGAAAGTGGAATTGAAACCGTATTTGGCTTCTTCAGAAAACGTAAACCGACAAATGTTATCGATATGAAACCACTTTTAATTTCTTAAGTGGAATTGATATTTTAAGTAGCACAGATACCAAAAAATTATCAGAACAACTTAAAATTAATAAAAAAAAAAAACTATTGGTTTATTTATTTTAGCAAAATATAGACATTTCAATCTTTAAAATGAATTTTATTACCAATTTAAAAGAAAATGATTTTTAGATGACGAAAAATACAAAACGTCGTAAACTTATTATTGCCACCTTTTTATTTCATACAAACCACTTTTTGTTTAGTGCAAGATATTTGTTTTTTTTAACAAAATACAATGCTGACAGCAAAATGGCGAAGCAAAACAAACGAAAAAGAAAAACTACTGAGTAAACATGTATTAGAAAATTTATATTTAAAATTTTTTAATTTTTTTTATTATTAAAGGGGAAAACATCGCAGTTCGGCACAAGAGAAAATTTTCCTTGAATATATGGAGTGCCATCAGGATATAGCTAGGGGGTTTGTGAAGGGAGATCGGGCTGTTGTGAAGAGTCATTGAGAAGACCTGACAGGAAAATTAAATTCTTTTGGCCCACCATCTAAAGATTTTTCAACGGAATGTTGGTTTCGTTCCTCTATTACTGCAACAATGGATATGCCGGGCATTTTTATATATTTTATTTATTTTATTTATTTAACACAACACAATCTTAAAATTTCGCTTTATATTCTTTTTCTTTCCAACAATCAGCTGTGTATTTTTCGTTACGTTGCCATATTTAATACACAAAAATATCTTTTTCATTTTTTTTTCGATTTAATGAAAGCGACAAATTTCTGAAGAAGCTAAAACGAAACAGATCGATTTGGTAATACGGAATCAAATCGATTTCGATTTTGTTCTGTGACATGCCTGATATTTTGATGAAATTTGGTATTTAAGCTTCCACCGGCCACGGCATGAACGCTATTGAAACTGGTGAGAATCGGTCCATGTTCAGACCTAGCCCCCATACAAATGACCCCTATGAAATCGACATAAATTTCCATAAGTTCCAAATTATCATATAGATCTCAGTCAAATTGGGTTTGTATGTGTTTATTACATCCATTAATCAGTAGTTCAAAAATACTCCCTATAGGAAAATTCTTAGTCATAGGCCCCATCTAGAGCTGTTTCCCGATCTTCTATCAAAAAACAAAAATATTTCACAGATTTTTCTCAAATTCGGTTTGTATATATTTTTTCAAAGTATTGTCGTATATGTAGCGTATTTTATGAATGTAAACACAATGAAGTGTCCGTAACAACAAATCGATACAACAAACAAACCTGCATATACATGCACACGTACATTTGGCTAGCGAAAAATAAATAGAACGAAAAGTATCAAGTGGATACTTGGGGTAGGTCAAACGGTTGTTGACAAATGACTCAGTGTGTTTGTTTGACTGAGCGGGTTAATGTACAAAGCAATGAAATCGGATAGAGTTGGTTGATCGATATGTAGAACAACTAGATTTGATTTCATATGCTAACTGTATAGAATACACATTCCAGCGTATTGTATCGGTATGCACTTTAACCAGTACAATTTCACTCGTTTATTTGGAATTGTACTCATGTATGAAATATGACGTAAATATTAATAATGAGAAACCACCCTAATTTCTATGATCGCCTGTTACAAATGTACGCAGTTAATACATGATTAATAGTATAGAGAAACTATTTGTTATTTTAGAGAGTAGACACTATTATAGAGTGACTTTTAGAAAAGCACTCAATAACTCTATTGTATTCTAATATATAAGCAGGAACATGTTGAATAAAGAGGGGGAGTTCTAATCGACAGTCTAGAAGAAGAAGTTCTTTCAAGAACTAGTCTTGCCCAGACATATCCTTAGACTAATAAAATAAAAATAAATAAAGGACTTTTATTTTAAAACAATGTTATCCTCATGAAAAATCCACTACATGACGATCTTACTGGACCCTTAATAAAAGTCCACTTCATGGCGATCCTGCAAACAAATTGAGAATATCCTGCCGAATCGAAGAAAAATTACACCATATCAACTGAAGAAATCCTGCCGAAGAAATCCTGCAGAAGAAATACTGCCGAATTGATCCTGCATAATTAAGAAAAAGTCCACTTCATGGCCTGTCCAGCCTGTATTGGTTAGTTAAGTATATAAAAAAAAAGAAAGAAATATCCGACAGACATCACACTGGCGAAGTTGGAAATATTTCTAAAAGTTTAAAAAAAAAGAAAAAGAAAATTGTGAATTATAGTGAAAATAAATTTGAAGAACTTGTTAAATAAAAATTCTAAAAAATATAATATACTAGCTGAGTCCGGTCCGCGTTGCTGGCCCGAAGAAAACATCTGGATTTTATATTGTATCTAAATTTTAATACCGAGTGTCGGGCAAAAGTAAAGCACGAACTCCCTCGAAAATTTTAGCAAATATCTAGGTACAATACTAAAATTTGATTTCGCCATGCCCCTCCGCCCACAGATCAAAAATCAAATATCAGACTACAGTGTCACCCGAAAAGCTATTCAGAAGATTCTGTGCCTTAAATACATTGCATTTAATAATATTATGAATATGACTGAAAAAAATATACGTTTTCTTGAATATTTTAACACCAGCGCCATCTATAGGTGAAAAACTTTGTCAGCAAATTTAGTTTTATGTACGTAATATATGTTGCAAATTTGAGCTAAATTGGACCGTAAATAAATTTTTTGGGAAAATCTCGACCCCAGCGCCACCTATCAGGTACAAAAAAAAGTTATGCAAATCGGAGAACCAAAGGAACATATGGTATGAATACGAAGTCGCTAGCATTAGTGGTTCAACAGTTATTAGAGTACCAACATACGCACCAACGTTTTTATATATTAAGATTTTGAAATGTTAAATGTTTAATGAAATGTTAAAATTAAAATTCAGAAAAAAAATACTATATTATGAAATGTTAAATGAAAAGTGTTGAAATTAAATTCTGGAGAAAACAATATATTCTGAAATGTTAAATGTTTAATGGGATGTCAAAATTAAATTCTGAAAAAAAAAATGTATTATGAAAATTGAATTGATTGTTGTAAATTGTGGAAATTGTGAAAGTGGTTTTGAAAATTTTTTTTTTTTTATGCGTATGAGTAGATTTGTATGTCTGCGTGAATAGTTCATTTTACGTAATATACCACAGACAATGCGATAAAAGTTATTGACTTTATTGTGATAAATGGAAGAAACTTGGGAAGACCTGGTAGTGGGCATGCGAATTGCGGAAATAAATTGGCAAAGACAACTACAAGAATCAAAAGAAGAAGCAACAAAGCCGGACATATTGAAGCTGGGTCCAAAGCCAATACAAATTAAGAAGAAAGTTATAATAGAAGAGCCAAAATAAGAAATATACCCAATACCGAAAATACGAAAGTCAAGAGGAGACTTTGTCAACCGCAAGAAGAAGGAGTTAACAATCATCAACTCAGAACTGTCATACACCAAAGATCTGGAAACGATAATAAAGTTACAACATCGCATAGCTAAGGCAAAGCTGGAAATAAAGGAATTTAGAAAAACAAAGAAAATAAATAAGAAACAAGTAAGAAAATTATAGTCGGTCTAGACCGACTATACGATACCCTATACCATGCGTTTAGAAACCCTATCTCTCAGGCCCAACTAACTGGATATAGAAAATAAGCATCAACCAAATTTGAGTGGGATTTTTATTAATTTTTCGGCTGAAGATATGAAAAAGTTCATATCGAATGATATATCTATATGGGCACTAGGCCCAAAAATGGACCGATCCTGACCATATTTGGTAAAGTCTCTTGTATTTTGCAAAAATATATACAAACAAAATTTGAGAAGAATCAGTGCAATATTTTTGTTTTTTGATAGATTTAAGTGAAGATCGGGAAGCAGGGGCCTATGACTAAGAGTTGTCCAATAGGGATCATTTTTGGACTATTGACTAATGGATGTTATATATACATACAAACCCAATTTGACTAAGATTTGTATGATAATTTGGATCTTATGGCAATATATGTTGATTTCATAGGGGTCATTTGTATGGGGGCTAGGTCTGAACATGGACCGATTCTCACCAATTTCAATAGCGTTCATCCCATGGCCGATAAAAGACTAAATACCAAATTTCGTCAAAATATATTCATATTTGCGACCTGCAGTTTGATTACAAGCTTTACATGGACACACAGACGGACGGACGGACATCGTTAAATCGAATTAGATAGTGATTCTGATTCGATCGGTATAATTAAAGATGGGTGTAGGTCAAATATTTTTGGTTGTTACAAACAGCAGCACAAAGTCATTATACCCAAACCACTTAGTGGTATAGGGTATAAAAATGGGGAGTACCCAAACAAAAATAAGTGAAGTGATTACAGCAACGGCACAAGCCCCAACAGCAGTAAGCATCAGCGTCGAAATCGTTATATTTGTCTGTGTGGTGGTTACAATAGGCGAAATAATGAGATATTTACGCAAATATGTAAGAAAACAAATACGTAGACAGAACATTAGAGCTGGATTACAGCAATAAAGATTTCAAAATCATATACACAAATCAAATAATTATATAAAAAGAAAAAGAAATCGTAATAAACGAAAGAAATTGTAAATGAAGAATAAATTGAATTAAAGTAATAATATAATGTAAAATGAAAATTCTTTTAAATAATATCAATTATATTGTAGTCATAAAAAGTTTATATAAGAAAAAAAATATTTATAGAAAAAAATATATGTCAATGAAAAATAACTGCTAAGAAGTTATGAAAACTAAATTTTTACAAAATAAAGCATATGTACTAAATTGAAAATATATAGATTCATTTAATAAAAAAATTAATGATTGTTACTTCACATGGATTCAATATTGAGATCATTGGAGTCCATAATAATTAATGCGAGAAAATCCTTAGGACGTCCATACTTATCGGAAACTATTTCAGCGAAAAGATTAGATATACAAGGGTTAGAGAGAGATTTAGAAAAAGTATTAGTAGAAACAAACAGCACAGAAGAACAGACAATAAATATTTCAGAAAAGTTTAGAAAGTTGCGTGACGAAGCATTAGATTTATTGACACAACATTCAAAGAATAAAATTGCCTTGGACAAACGACAAGTTGATACAATGGAAGCAATGGATTTGAATGAGATAGCCACTATAAGCAAACTTATTGATGTTTTCACAGGAAAAAGAAACGAACTTAGTAATTTTATTGCAAATGTAGAATTGGTAAAAGAAACCATACCAGCAGCAAAACAAAATGCATTTTTGAATTTTATATTCAGGTCACGTTTAGATTCTAAAGTTCAAAACATGGTAAGACAGGAGACTGTTCCAACAACCATAACGGACTTGATCACAGCACTTAAGAAAGCGTACAAACCGACGGGAAATTCGAATAATGTTTTTAATAAAGTTTCTCGATTTACACAAAAAGGTGAATCAGTTAGGGAATTCGCAAACAAGATACAAGAATTAATTTCAGAGCTTAATGAGATCCAAATATTAGAGGTTGGAGAGACAGATAGAGCTTCTACAGCGAGGACAAATAATATAATGGCATTTAACACTTTCAAGAACGGTCTAAGAGATCAACAGATCTTATCAACCTTGAATGCCATTACAGTTACGAATTTCGTTGACGCGCTGAACATTGCGGAAGAGTCAGAAATTGGTTCGATGCAAAGACAAGTGTTGTATGCTAACAACAATCATGCTGGAAATAGACAGCAACGACCGAAATGCAATAACTGTGGTTCGATACATGGCGACAGATGTCCAGCCAATGGTATGAAATGTAACAAGTGTGGTAAAATGAATCATTTTTCGAAGGTATGTCGTTCGAGAAGCCAAAACTTCAACAGAAGTAGAAACAGCAATTGGAATGTAAATAGGAATAACAATAATAATAATTACCGCAATAATGGCAATAATGGTAATATCAATCGCAACAGAGGTAATAACAATTACCATAACAATAGAAATAATAACAATGGAAATAACAATGGACAACATAATAATAGAAGTTTCAACATTAATAGAGCAGAGACTCAGGGAAACTTCCAAACGCCGGAGATTACGCAGAGAGAATCTTCAAGGTACATGAATTAGAAATAGAAAAAATATTTACAATCTCATCGAATCTCAGAAATTACATCAAGCTAGATATATTGAATACGGATCATACATTGACATTTTTAATAGACACGGGAGCAGACGCGTTTTTGTGCAAACATAGTTTTTTTTTTTACCGTTATGATATAGATTCGAATGATGACTGTTGTTTAGCAGGGATATCAAGGGAACAAGTTAGATCTATTGGTTCCACAATGATGAAAATGAACATAAATGGGACAATTATAGAACATAAAGTGCAATTGGTAGAAGACGATTTTCCTATAAATACTGACGGAATCCTAGGTAGAGATTTTCTATCCAAATTTAGATCTAGCATAGACTACGATAGATATGTATTAACATTTATTGCAAATAATGAGAATATAGTCATTCCCATAAATGAAGATATAGTTGAAATAAATCATATAAGAATACCGCCAAGAAGCGAGATTACAGTAATTTTTGACATAGACATAAATGAAGATAAAGTGATATTAAACAGAGAAATCACTGAAGGTGTATATTTGGCGAACACAATAATACCAAGAGATGGTAACAAACATGTAAAGATTCTAAATTAACTAATGATAAAAAGATCGTCAGAAATCTCAGAGTGGAGACAGTACCACTAGAGGATTATGAAATTTTCAAAATTGACAAAAACGCAATCAAAGTTAAAAACACGTATTCGAAAGATAGATTTGAAAAACTATTGAAAAGTTTGAATTTGAACAACACTGACAAGGAAAGTCAAATTGAGCTGGAAAACATTATAGAAAAATATCAACATGCATTCCATTTGGAAGGCGAAAAGTTGACCTCCAATAATTTCTACAGGCAAGCAATTAACTTACACGATAATAAACCAGTTTGTATAAAAAAATTATCGTTTACCTCATGCACAAACTGAAGAAATAAATTCCAATGTAAGAAATTTATTAGATGATGGTATAATAGAACCATCTATAAGCCCTTATAATGCTCCTTTATTATTAGTTCCGAAAGGGGAACATACTGTTTTGAAAAAATGGAGACTAGTAGTAGATTACAGAAAATTAAATGACAAAGTTGTCAATGACAAATTCCCACTCACAAGATTAGATGATATCTTAGACAAACTAGGTAGAGCAAAATATTTTTCTACGTTGGATATGACAAGTTCATTCCATCAAATAGAACTAGATAGAAAATCACGTCCTTATACTGCTTTTTCAACGACGAATGGTCATTATCAGTATACGAGACTGCCATTTGGTTTGAAAATATCATCAAATTGTTTTCAACGAATGTTGACAATAGCTTTATCAGGCTTAGATTCTGAAGCATTTCTCTACGTTGATGATATAATTATTTTCGGATGCAGCTTGAAGCATCACAACGCAAACCTAGTAAAAGTTCTAGACAGATTGACCAGATATAATTTAAAATTAAATGCCGGTAAATGCTGTTTTCTGAAACCTGAAGTTGTATATCTTGGTCACTTAATAACTTCAGAGGGTATAAAACCAGATCCTGGTAAATTTAATGCGATACACAAATATCTAACACCTAAAAATGCCGATGACATGAGAAGATTCGTTGCATTTTGTAACTATTACAGAAGATTTATTGCAAACTTTGCGGACATAGCAAGTTGCTTAAATGAATTGTTAAAAAAGGGTGTAAAATTCGAATGAACGGAAAAACGTCAATCTGCTTTTGAAACATTAAAACAGAAACTGATAAGTCCACCGGTCCTACAATATCCAAATTTCGGTAAACCTTTTATTTTGACAACCGATGCATCTGATTTTGCACTCGGATCAGTTTTGTCACAAGGTGAAATTGGTAATGATATGCCAATATCATACGCAAGCCGATCTTTAAATAAGCATGAGAATACAATTTTTCAGACCCTATTTGTATGGTAGGAAATTCATAGTAGTGACTGACCACAGACCATTAGTTGCTTTATTTTCACATAAGAACCCAAGCTCAAAATTGACAAGAATACGTTTGGAAATGTCAGATTATGACTTTGATGTAGTATATAAAAAGGGAATAAATAATACTAATGCAGACGCACTTTCCAGAATAAATCTGGACTCTGACATACTAAAAACAATGATACCTCCAGGGATCGATGAATCCGTAAGAAAAGCATTGGTGATTACAAGAGGCATGAAAAATAAGGAAACAAATAAAAGAACAGGTGATAAAGCTAAAAATGAGGAAGAAATAAATGTGACAGCCGACACGGAGTCTGATCGACTCGTGATATGGGACTGTACATCGATAAATGACATAAAGAGGATAAAGTTTAAATTAGACACAAGGTGCACAACACAGATAAAGATTGAAGACAATAACAGTCTCAATTAAATGGCCATAAGATGTAGCGACAATCAATACTATTTAGATAATATATTGGAGAAACTACCATCGGTATTAGATAAGTTGAATTACAAAGGTTACGCTCTCGAGCAGGGTGATGACATATTCAACATGGTGACACACGAAAGATTCAAAGAAATCATAAACAGAAACAAAAGAACTGACGTCAGAATATTGCTATACAGAAATCCTCAATACATAACAGATGAAGATAGAAGAAAACAATTAATAGAAGCTTATCACAACACACCATGCGGAGGACATTTTGGAGTTAGGAAGACACTACTCCGTTTAATACAAAGATACATATGGAAAAATATGTATAAAATGGTAAAACAATTTGTAAGAACGTGTGATCTTTGCCAGAGAAATAAGCAAGTCAGACACACAAAAGAACCGTTCGAAAAGACTGACACACCACGTCAAAGTTTCGAAACCATAGTGATTGACACAGTAGGTCCATTGAGACCATCGAGCAATTTTAGATATATTCTCACAATGCAGTGCGAGTTAACGAAGTACGTTATAGCATGTCCGATAGAAACTAAAGAAGCGAAATCTGTAGCGAAGGCACTTGTTGAAAATGTTATCTTGAAACATGGATTATTTAAGACATTGAAATGGGACAAAGGAACTGAATTCACAAATCAACTGATGAAGGAGATATGTGAAATGCTGAAAGTGGAACAAAGATTTTCAACCCCTTATCATCATGAAACACTTGGAACTGTTGAGAGAAATCACGAGTTTTAAATGAATATTTTCTATCCTTTGTTCATGATGATGATTGGAACTCATGGATACCATATTATGCATTCGCATATAACACCACTCCACACGTTGACAACGATTACTCACCTTTCGAACTGATTTTCGGCAAATTAAATAACTTGCCTGGTGACGAGATACACAAAAAAGATACAATATACAATTTTGATAATTATGCCAATGAAATTAGAGCTAGATTAAAATATTCATTGGAAAATGCAAGAAAAATTATAGAAAAGGTAAAGACAAAAAGAACAGAAGATTCTTTAAATAACAATAATAGCATAGATTTAGAAATAGGTGACCTAGTACTAGTAAAAGTAGGGAACAGGAGAAAGGGCGAAACACCTTATGAGGGTCCCTATGAAATAACACATATAAAAAATTTGAGTGTAGATTTAAAAATTAAAGATAAAATAAAAACTGTACACAAAAATTTACTAAAGAAATATAATTTAAGATCATGAATATACATTGTAAACAATAAGAAAAAACAAAAATATACACAATTAGAATGTTAAGAATCAACTATAAGAACATAAACATTAAAAAACATAAAAGCAAAGTGTAAGCAATAAAAACATAAAATATTTTGTAATAAGAATATGTAAACATAAGCAAGTTATTTTAGAAAAATACAAATATTTTTAACTGAACAAAATATACTTAAAATGTAACAAAACACAACAAAAATAGAAATTAAAAATCAAATTAAAAAATATTTTATTGTTAAATCATAAAAATCCCATAATTATGTAAACAAAATTATAAGATTTTTCTTTATGATGAGGGTGTCGTATATGTAGCGTATTTTATGAATGTAAACACAATGAAGTGTCCGTAACAACAAATCGATACAACAAACAAACCTACATATACATGCACACGTACATTTGGCTAGCGACAAATAAATAGAACGAAAAGTATCAAGTGGATACTTGGGGTAGGTCAAACGGTTGTTGACAAATGACTCAGTGTGTTTGTTTGACTGAGCGGGTTAATGTACAAAGCAATGAAATCGGATAGAGTTGGTTGATCGATATGTAGAACAACTAGATTTGATTTCATATGCTAACTGTATCGACTACACATTCCAGCGCATTGTATCGGTATGCACTTTAACCAGTACAATTCCACTCGTTTATTTGGAATTGTACTCATGTATGAAATATGACGCATATATATTTATAATGAGAAACCACCCTAATTTCTATGATCGCCTGTTACAAATATTCACAGTTAATACATGATTAATAGTATAGAGAAACTATTTGTTATTTTAGAGAGTAGGCACTATTATAGAGTGACTTTTAGAAAAGCACTCAATAACTCTATTGTATTCTAATATATAAGCAGGAACATGTTGAATAAAGAGGGGGAGTTCTAATCGACAGTCTAGAAGAAGAAGTTCTTTCAAGAACTAGTCTTGCCCAGACATATCCTTAGACTAATAAAATAAAAATAAATAAAGGACTTTTATTTTAAAACAATGTTATCCTCATGAAAAATCCACTACATGACGATCTTACTGGACCCTTAATAAAAGTCCACTTCAGTATAAGTGACTTTACCAAATATGGTCAGGATCGGTCCATTTTTCGACCTAGTCCCCATATATATATAGTACCCGATATGAACTTTTTCATATCTGCAGCAAAAAAAATTAATAAAAATGCCACTCAAATTTGGTTTACGCTTATATTCTGTATCCAATTAGTTGGACCGAAGAGATAGGGTCTCTTAACCATGGTATAGGGTATCGTATAGTCGGGCTAGACCGACTATAATTTGGTTACTTGTTTAAATATGAAATAAATAGAGAGCATGAATTAACTGTTTGAATTAAACTGTTTGAATTGAAACCGTTAAAAATTCTCTAAATTAGCCTTGGTTGGAAATTAGTACTTATAATAACTATGAATGAGATGAATAAATTTCTGTAAAAAATCATCATGATTTGCTAAATTCGCGTAATTGTTTTCAATCATGGTATGATAAGTTAGGGTTATGATATATGTGGGATACTAAAATCACAATTTTAAGCCACTAGGATCATGGAAGGGTGGGCTACGAGGCATTTGTTCCAAACACATCTGGAACATAAAATATTTATAGGATCGTATAATCAATATTTTTTCTTCGTAGAGTTTTCATTTCTTATTACCATAATGGAGTTTTGTTTTATTTTATATGGTTATTCAGTTCAATCGAGTAGTTAGAGTTTAAATTAAACAAGGGAGTCTCTATAATAAAAAAAAGACAATGTCAAAGTACTGAGGTTACTTGCAAAAAAGACACGAACTTCACCCCCAACCGACTGTTAGCTAGCGATTTAATGGCTTCCGCAGTCCTTTTTTTCAGTTACCAAGAAGATAAAGCTACTATTTATTTTTCTAATGGTAGTTTTCATAGTCACAACATCCTCGAACGTTTCGTGAAAACGTTTCACAAGTACTGTACATTATTAAGTTTATCGAGATAAATTTTTTTTACCCAAACTAAAATTTTAACCCATTTTTTCGTATAGCCGATTCGTCTATCGTCGACGACATTTTTAGCCATTTATACTCACCTAAGAATCAAATCAATTTATTATCATAATATTTCTTTTAGATATTTGTTTTCAACAAAAGTTAGTAATATATGCATGCAAATAAAAGTAAATGGTTTTGTGATTATACAAATAAAAAATTAAATTTCATGGCAATTTATCGGTTTTTAATAATTTTGTCCCAGCAATTTGGCTTAAATTTAGTGCAACTTTTGACAATGTTAAGTACAGTATTGTTCGTTTGTCTTTGGAGAAAATTTATATCTCCCAGCTGGTTCTGTTAATTTTGACAATAAAATTGACGAAAACTCAAAAGCATGCTTTGCATACAATCGAGTTAGCTAGAAGAAGGAAATGGCTAGTTCTTTCCGTTTTAATCTTTGGAGCATGCAGATCATACCTTCTGATTGCTGGAGCCTAGTTGGTGCATTCTTATAAAAAGGTGTATGTTTGCCGTAGATGCAGGGTCCGATGGAAATAAATGAAAAAAGATTTTTTATGATTTTATTAATAAGAGAAAAAGGATCTCTAAATTTTATTTAAAATATATTACCTTGACAATAAATTGAAATTGGTGGACTGTATATGAAAATATGAATCCGTGTGTAGTGTTCGTCAAAACGTTCAAACGAAGATTAAAAACAAAGTTACATCTAACTAACTAGCAACTAGCAATGTTTTTTGATACCGTTAACGGTTTACTCGTTAGAATCTATGTAAATACTCCTTACAAAAAGGAGCAAAACTTAGATTCCTACTTGTAATTAACCCATTTAAACAAAATTAATATTAATTACAGTAGTAATTACAATATGTCTGAAAAATTACTATAAAATCTAACTAATAAATGTTTTTTCATAATTTTAAATATTTAATATATATATTTTTATACCCTCCACTCCAGTGTGCAGAGGGTATATATAAGTTTGTCATTCCGTTTGTAATAATTAGAAAAAAAAATTTGGACCCCATAAAATATATATATTTGTGATCCTTATAACAACCGGAGTTGATATAGCGATGTCCGTCTGTCCGTCTGTCCGTCTGTGGAAATCACGATGACGGCATCAATCGGGCAGCTAGGGTGCTCGTTGGCATAAAAAATGATTCATTAACATCCTGAAAAGTTTGCTATTTAAAATCGTCCAAATCGGTCGATTAGGGCCCGAGATTTGAATGAAGAACTAAAAAAAGTCTTGAAAAAATATAATTTTCTATGTTGTTCTTGTCACGATCACGCCCTCAATAGGATAGCTAGGGTGATAATTTTTAGTGAGAATGATTCACCAAATTCATGGGAAGATTTCTACTTCAAAAATCATTAAAATCGGTGCAACAGGTCCAGGTAAATCTATGAAAAATTAAAAAAAAAATGAAAAATATGATGTTTCCATATTGTTCCTGTTGTTATTCTAAATGTTGCATTGTTGTCATAGCTGGACTTGTTGTTTTTGTGGTCGTTGTGGTAATAATATAATAAAAACAAACCCTTTGTACATTTTCTTGTGAACTCTGGTAGAAAATTTTAAAAGTTTCCATTGTTTTGGCATCACTAAAAAAATTTGTTAGATCATTTCTGTCATTGCCACGAGCCTGCATGCAAAATTTCAGATCGATTGGCTCACGGGAAAGGGGCTAAAAATCGATACAAAATTTTGTCGACAAGCAGACACTACCAGTTAATATAAAGGCAGTAAATAAAGGGAGTAAAAGTTCACCAATAATTTAAAAAACAAATTTTTATGTATTAATTTATTTAAAGAAAAAAATAATTAAATGAAATAGTAATAATAATAAAAAAAAATAATATACAATACAAAAAAAAAAAGAATATATAAATAAAATAAAATAAAGATAAATGCATTCATAGCATTATAATACATATAAAAGGTCAATGTTTTCTAACCGTAACCGTAACGAGTCAGTTGTTTTTTTTTACATGAAAATCATTTAAAACAGTTACCGAACGTAACCGGAACGTCCCACTACTTTTCATGTGAAAAAAAAGGCTGACACGTTACGTAACAGTTACATGTCGCTAACTTGTTCTTTACACAGGCTACTGCTTTTGCAGCCAACTTCAAGTCTATTTATATAGTTTCGTAAGCATAACTGATAAAATTGTTTCTATTATATTTTGCTGTAAGTAATAAATTATAAATATACTGAATTTGCAAACTAAAATGGATACATATATTGGAGGTGCTTTAATACAAAAGAGTTAACGAAACAAAATAAAAAAAAAAAAACAACTCTACAACATCAACAATGGCAGTCATATGTTCTTCAAATAGAAAAAAAAACTGCAAGTGTGTTTTGTTGGCTACAAAACAAAAATAGTGTTTACAATATAACAAAATATGTAAAAGAAGTTAGTGCTATGAAATATTTTATTTTGTTTAAAAAAAAATCGCAAAATGAAAGGCTATAACTCCATTAATAATCAAAAGGCGTTAAACTAATTTATTTATTTTTACGTTGTACTAATGCATTTTAAATAAGTAAAAGTAATTGTATATTTAAATAAAAATGCATTTGTATTATATGTTGCTGTCGTATTCAGAAAAATCAAGTAGCTGACTATACGACTACAAATGCTGCTGCCAGCAGTCGTCTATGTGTTTCATTCATGATGTTGCATTTTTTTGCGAGCAATACTTACATATATTCTAAATAAAGAAATAATAGTTCTTTTCATACTGCGAAATCTATACAAATATATGTACAAATACTATATGTCAAATTTCAAATTTGCAATAATTGATACATTTTTGAAAGAAAATTGTATAATATGAAATGTCTTTAATTTATTTCATAGAAAACAATTTTTTGAAGTGCGTGGATTTTCCATATTTACTGTTTTACTATTTTCGTAATGAGGTTAAATGAGTTAAAAAGAATTTAAAATATTTGAAAATATTAGGTGAGGATCCTCAAGATGTAATATACGATCGGTCTAAAACTTTTCACTTAGTGCCACAGTTAAATTCGAAACAACAAAAACCCATATATTTTGTGCATAAAGTTTAACATTAAATGTGCTTTTCTAAAATGTCTATATATTTTTTCTCATTCATTTCTGACCATCTTCAATGTAAATTTACCAAAGTTTTTTTTATTGCAATATGTATATAAAACTTAAAAATTTAATATTTTTTATTGTGTATTAACTTATTATTCTGCGATTTTCATTACATCACAAAATGTTACAAATTGGCACTACTGTTTCAAAAACAGAAAACTTCTAAATCAGTTGAAAACAGTTGATCTGTAGAACTGTGTGTGAAATTGTGTCAAATAAAATTACAAATATTAATAAATATAATAATACATATATATATATTTTATTAATTTTGTTAAGAATTAGCACAAAATTGATTTTCCATTTTGCATTTCATTTATAAAGAATTCTGCCATATTTTGTTAAAGGGAAAATCCATTTTTGTTATATTAAAAAAAACAGACTTGCATTTAATTTTTCCATGACTGCCTCAATAATTGCGTAGATGCCACCACAATATTTATTCTAATTAAAACAGTTGATCTGTAAAACTGTGTGTGAAATTGTGTCAAATAAAATTACAAATATTAATAAATATAATAATACATATATATATTTTATTAATTTTGTTAAGAATTAGCACAAAATTGATTTTCCATTTTGCATTTCATTTATAAAGAATTCTGCCATATTTTGTTAAAGGGAAAATCCATTTTTGTTATATTAAAAAAAACAGACTTGCATTTAATTTTTCCGTGACTGCCTCAATAATTGCGTAGATGCCACCACAATATTTTTTCTAATTAAATATTAACCAATATCTAACTAGAATTATGATTTATTCTGACTAAAAAGTTCCAATTAAAAGTTATTCATCCCAATTATAAATATTCTCAAGGAATTTCTTTCTCACGGAAAATACATTTCTCGAGAAAAATATTCCTCCAATTATAAATTCCGCGTGAACAAAAAATGATTAACTGGCATCATCGAATTTCGAAGCCACTTGCTTTGCTTATTGACAATTTATTTTCTATTTTTTGTGTGTGTGCAAACGACCCTACAATAAATGTCCCAATAAACATTTTTGTTTGCTATCAACTTGAGGTGCATTTGAGATCAAATACATTTTTCAAATCTCCAACGTTAATTCTCAAATGCCCTCCATAGTTCGAATATAGTCTTCTCAACTTAAAAGGCACATTTTTTATATGGCGATTTTCATAGTTATCAAATTGAGAAATTTGTGATTCTCAACTTGATAGCAAAGAAATATTTCCAATCGGTATCAAATGGAAGGTACGGAATTGCCATATTAAAAAATATTATACTAATTTTAGAAATGAAAACAATGTACTTTTTTTAATGTTTCAATTTAATTTCATTATATATTTAACATTACTATGTACATATTTAACATTAAATGTACATATTATGTACATTTTTTAAAATCTAGAATTAAAAATAAATGAATTAATTAGTTGTACATTTTTTGAAAAATACGACAAAAAGCAGAAATAATTAAAAATATATCAATGATTTATTTGTACTTTTTTGGCATTTTTTAATTTAATTTATTATTTATGACATATTTAAATAATATCTCAGACTTAACACAAATCGTATTCAAGTTGAATAAATGTTTGGTCTCAAGTGGAGAAAAGTGTTGGATATCCAATTGAGAGTAAAAATGTTTCTCAAAGATTGGAAAAAATGTTAAGTCTCAACTTGATGTCAAGTTGAAAGCAAACAAGGAGAAAAATTGTTCAACCCAAGTTGAGAATTACATTTGACATCAATTTAAGAACTTAACTTTTCTCACAACATTGGAGAAATAATATTTCAATGCATACTGGGGAATGACCGAAACTAACACATAAACAGTTTTTTCCTATTTGAAAAACATATGACTGTCATTGTTGCTGTTGTAGAGTTGTTATACCCTCCACTCCAGTGTGCAGAGGGTATATATAAGTTTGTCATTCCGTTTGTAATAATTAGAAAAAAAATTTTGGACCCCATAAAATTTATATATTTGTGATCCTTATAACAACCGGAGTTGATATAGCGATGTCCGTCTGTCCGCCTGTGGAAATCACGATGACGGCATCAATCCGGCAGCTAGGGTACTCGTTGAAATAAAAATGATTCACTAACATCCTGAGAAGTTTGCTATTTAAAATCGTCCAAATCGGTCGATTAGGGCCCGAGATTTGAATGAAGAACTAAAAAAGTCTTGAAAAAAAAATAATTTTCTATGTTCTTCTTGTCACGATCACGCCCTCAATAGTGCAGCTACAGTGATCATTTTTAGTGAGAATGATTCACCAAATTCATGGAAAGATTTCTACTTCAAAAATCATTAAAATCGGTGGAACAGGTCCAGGGAAATCTCTGAAAAAGTAAAAAAAAAAGAAAAACATGATATTTCTATATTGTTCTTGTTGTTATTCAAAATGTTGCATTGTTTTCATAGCTGGACTTGTTGTTTTTGTGGTCGTTATGGTAATAATATAACAAAAACAAACCCCTTGTACATTTTTTTTATCAACTCTGGTAGAAAAATTTAAAAGTTTCCATTGTTTTGGCATCACTAAAAAAATATGTTAGATCATTTCTGTCATTGCCACAAGCCTGCCTGCAAAATTTCAGATCGATTGGGTCACGGGAAAGTGGTTAAAATCGATCCAAAATTTTTTCGACAAGCAGACACTACGAGTTAATATAAAGAGAGTAAAAATTCACCAACATCTAAAGCAAATAATGCTAAAATACCTAGTTGTTAATAAAAAAAACAATTGGGCAATTCACAATGGTTAATGTATCGTTGTATCTCTTGTATCGTGTATCACTTTACAATAGTGTAAAATTGTTGTCGGTAATTTTCACTGAAAAATCTGATACACGATCCAACTTCATTTGCTATGTTTAGTAAATGTTGTATATTGTATCATAACATATCAGTTCCAAGTGAATGCCAGTTTTTATGAAAAAGAAAAAACAAATACATAGAATATTATCAGCATAAATAATTATAAAATAAAATATGGCAAATAATGCATATAACGCAAATACATCGATAAGTTTATTTATATAAAAATTAATGTTTATATTTTTAGTATGTACATATTTTCTCTTTCAGTACCAACCAAAACATTTAACATTTTTTTTTTTTTCATTATAAATTAAAATGTAAGAGGTACGTAACTAAAACTCCAGGGTATATCTCACGACCAAAAAGCAAACACTGACAAGTGTTTTCTCTTATACAAAATAGCAGAAGCGACGAAGCGATCTTTCCTCGTTGGATCGAAAATTACTAAAGAAAGCGTTTTACAATATGAAAATACAACTGAGTGTTCACAACAAATGATTGTATTGTGTATTTCAATACAACATACAATATACAACACCTGTTGTGAATTGCCCAAATGTAAATTTAGCAAAAAAATTTATGTATTAATTTATTTAAAGAGAAAAACACAAAAATAACGTTTGATGTTGTATTTTTTGTGTGTAATATTTAAATATACATACATACACATATTAAATAATACAAATAATGTACATATATTATATATATGTATGTATGTATATTCATAGTAACTGCATGTTAGAAATAAATCGGTTATTTTAGTTACATAAAATTCTGCAGTATTTTGTTGTGGGGAAAATACATTTCTTTTGTATTAACAGAGTGTCACTTCATTTTGCTCAGCGTGACTATGCCACAGTAGATGCCGCCATAATTTTTGTTTGTTCTAATTAGCTTTGCAATAGTTATTTCTATTTTAACATGAATGTTAATATTTTCAACTAGATATCATACAGAACAATGTTAAGAGTATACACGGGTTGGTCTTTTATTTCATACGTTTTTTTCATTATTCTTTTACAAATATGAACATAAGTTTGGCATATTACCCACCAATCTCACATCACACTGCAAGTTCGAAAAACTCAATACACTCACAATTTTATTACTAATACACACACATTTTCCGCAGTGGTCACACTAATGGCACCAAATTTTTCGTGCGAATAGTGGCAGACACTAACGATGATTAATGTTACCCTGTTATAAATTTAATGCAAATTTACTGGATTCTGTAAAATTGTTATTAAAGTTTTAACTTGTTAAATCTATTATAATGATTTATTTTTTGAAATGCGCATACAAAAACGCAAGTTTGTTAATTATAGAGCATAAATATTATTAACTATTATTAAAATAATACTAATAATAATAAATGTAAACATTTTCCCTCAAACATGTGCCTGTATAATAAACTTGGTAACTCTACTTAAAATAAGAGAGAGAAGTATACAAATTTTTTCAAGTTTACGCTTCGACAACATTTTAAAAATGAGATTGCAGTCAGATGTTTGAGCATAAAAATTAATGGCGATGGATTCGACTAATTCGAACAATTTTTCGTTGATAATACGTACACAACGATTTTACAATTTCAGTGTGATGTGAGATTGGGGGGGTTAACTTTTTGTTGTCTTTACAAAATAGAGTTACCGAGTTCGTCAATGAGTTTTTTGCTTACAAAACAGTTCTACATAGTTATATAGAATTATTATTCTGCTTTACCTATAAAATATCTGATTGCGATTACATCTAATTTTTAAAAATTGTTTATAATTAATAAAGCATTATTATTCACATAAATACAAAATTTCACTTTTTAAATTTTCCATTCAAATTTAAGAAAATATCAATTATAATAAAAACTGAAAATAAAATTTCCAATTATAAATTAGAAAATATTAATTGAGTTTCAGAAAATCATATCAAAACGTCGGAAATAATAATTTTAAATTTAGAAATATCTTTACATTTAAAAATGTTTACATTTAAAAAAAATATTGCCATTCAGGAGATATTAATAACTTTTCAGTACCGCGATTCAGTAACTTCTTTTAACGATAGTCGAATTGTAAAAAAAAAGAAAATTGCAAAATTATCAGTAAAATTTTGAAACGATATTCGCTATTGTTAAAGTCAGCTGTTGTTGTTATCTAAACGACAACCATTTTTGTGTTGTTTATCCAATCGATAAAAACTTAAATTTTTAGGTTGAAATGTCGTCATACATAAATAAAAATCATGAAATAGTGAAAATATTTTGCTTTAATTAAAAAACTTTTTTATATAAATAAAAAAATAATTAAATAGCATATTCAATTCATTATTTCATTTTCAAATAAATAAACAGATATATTAGTAAAAAAAATAAAGATATTAAACATAAACATAAAATCATCGTGTCAAACACGAAGTAATTTGTTTTTTTCTATTCTTTGTGTTTTTCGCTTATTTTGACAGAGATGCCACTCCTTAACAATTTAAATAAATATAAAAACAGATTTGTCGATATTAATTTAAATTCAATGAATTTAAGAAAACCTCAAATGATATTTAAGAATTGCTAACATAAAAATTGTTACATAAGTAAACGTAATTTTATGAGAATGTTATTTTTATTTATATATAAAATTTCAAAATTTTTTTTGGATGAAAATTTGAAGTTTTTCAGAAAATAAAGATAACATTAAATTATTTTAATTAAAATGTTTGGGACTTTTCGTTTTTTGCGTTTTTCATCCCTAATTTGATTATTTATTATTATAAATTTATTCTCTATGTTTTCAAAATATGGCAATATTTTAAAAAAAAGTTGAGAGAGCTTTTTTTTTGGTTATTATTTTGTTACTCCATCCGACCTATATGGCCACAATGAAGAAATATTTGGCCAGTTAAAAGAAACTATACAGCCATCTCCAATTAGAACGATTTAATGCATATAGCCACTCTACACAACCATTACCTTTGCAATGGAGGTTAGGGCGAGCTATTTAATTAGCAAGAACTAAATTAAACGAGAAGTTATATCATATAACCGGAAACGCATGCATATAGGTGTATAACCAAAATGCATGCCGATCAGCAACCACGATGACCAAAAAGCAAACACCGAAATAAATCCGAAATAATGAAAAGAAGAAAACCAACCCAAAGAATTTGTTGAAATAATTTGGTATTAAGTTTAACAAATTGTTTACTTTTTCATTTACATTTATTATCAAGACTCAAACCGAGGTGGAGGGTATCAAAGATTCGGCACAGCCGAATTTAACACTCTTACTTGTTTTTACATCTTTTCAAAAATCACTTAAAACTAATGGTCAAGGGACTAAAACCAGTATGAACTGGGTTTTTTTTTCAAGAGATCAGCTGATCAAGGGATCAGACCAGTATAAACTGGATTTTCATCGAGCGGTCAAGGGACCGCGTTGATCCAAGGGGATCGGGTTTGACGCAAGGGGGTCGTTGATCCAAGGGGATCATTGGTCCAAGGTGACCTGTCCTCTAAAGAGGGGATTGGCCAGAAATGACCCAACCAAAAATGATAAACTGTGCCATTGGAAGACCCGGGCTCGAATAAATTTTTCCTTTAATAATCTGAGGGTTGATTTCAGGTCCTAAGACCAAAAGTGCTGGCCCAGATATGTTAAAACGGGGGTCCGCCAATTGGAACCCGGCAAAATGTTACCGTATGGAATTGGGAACAGACTCTGAAGGAGTCTTAACACCGCGCATTTTAATCGACAATATCCAATATTGTCCATCTTAGATACGGGCAGCCGCAATGGATGGACCAAGAATTCGCAGATGTAGTTAATGCTACAGCAAGGGTCCAAAGCTGCTCGTATCGGAATGGAGTTTGTCGGTAAGATGAGCCTGATCAACACAGAGGGGGGAAAACGTGACAACATGACGGATAGGTAGGGGACAAGCTAAGAAAGCGGACGACGATGGAGGGTGCATGGTTTTACTAGGCCTTGGTACGAGCGGGCCAGAAGGAGGTGTTTTCGAGGAAGAAGCCGCAGAGCGATGCAATTGTTTCTTCTTCGAACCAGACTGCATAGAGCGATCGGAATGTAAGAGGGTGTTGTGATCACCTTTACATTGACCACATTTAAAAGTACTCCTGCAATCTTTTGCGGAGTGCGAATGCGCTAAGCAGTGCGAACAAGAGCGGTGAAGGATCACCATTCGCAACTTCCGCTAATGCACAATCGCAGAAATTTTCGACAATTCCTCAATGGATGTCTACCACTACATACCATGCACTGATAATTTATGTTTTGGGGACTAATGTTCGACCTCGAGGTTCCTTTGGATTCCGGAAAAGGTGCGGAAATCGACGACATGATTGATGCTGGAGGGTCAGCAGCTGGAGGTGGTACACCAACAGGAGCCGGTATTTCCTCCTTATCAGCAACTGGTGCAGCCAAAGGGGTTGCGGCAGAAAGGGGTTCCACTATTTCCATTGCCTCATCATAGTCGTCTAAGATGGCGTCATCAAAAAAGGTGGGTAGTGCGTCCATAGTGCTAGGAAATAACAGATATTAGCGAAAAAGAATAACATGAGTGCTTAATTTATTATACTAGTCAGAATGACTAGTTTTGCAATATGTCGTCGTACAACCCCATTCACAGTGCGTATATCGACGACTTTCACGTGACCGTCACTACCCGGTAGTGGAGGTAATTGTCCGTGCCGTATTGTCCGGGTCTTTAGGGTTTTCTGTCATAGGACAAATAGGGCGCGAATTAAGGCACGCTTCTATTCTCGCAAGTAGTGTCGCGAATTCCTCAAATGTAAATTTAAAAGATTGAGCTTCTTTTCGAAAATGAAGTTTGAAGCTCTTTACACCGGCTTCCCATAGGCCACCCATATAAGGAGCACCTGCGGGGATAAGTCGCCAAGTGAGACCCTGAATTTCATACGTAGAACACGTAGTGTTCTGACTCTCTTTAAGAAAAGCCTTAAAGTCTTTTTCCAATTCACGAGACGCGCCTAAAAAGTTTGTAACATTATCCGAAAATATTCTAATTGGACAACCTCGGCATGATATAAATCTCTGAAATGCTGCCGTAGACAAATCAGAAGTTGCCTCCAGATGTATAGCTTTTGTAGAAAAGCATACAAAAACACAAACCTAACCTTTTGTTATCTTACAAGCCCTACCAGTGAAACTTTTAATATCGAAAGGACCTGCGAAATCAACACCAGTTGAAACGAGAGTATTAAAAGATTGCAGGATTTTGGATTTTATATAAATTATAAATAATAATGTTATAAAAAATAATTTATAAAACTGCTGACAATATGAACCATCAAAATTATATTCTATATTTTATTTAATACAAATTAAAACAGTATCATTAAAAATTAATTCAATATTGGATTTTAAATTTAAATTTAAGGATTTTAAACCAACTCGTAGTTTTATAAAGAAAATGATTGAAATGATATGAATTGTAAACGGTCTATCAAGTAAAGTCCTCTCAGGCGGTAGAGCAGCCATAATTTGACTACAGGAACGGTTTCTTTCAAGAATACAACGTTTGCAGCGACCGATGACTCCACGACTTTTAGATTTTAAGCGAGGGACCCAATATTCAATACGAAGTATTCGCAACATGAGCTGATTTCCACCGTGAATGGAAATCAAATGAACAAACTCCGTTAAAAGTAGCGTAAATCTACTCGAATAAGGTCAAATAATTGGATGTTGTTCATTATACGAAAGAGATGGGGATTTAACTGAACGACCATTTAGTCTCATCACACCATCTTTGCCCAGAAATGGATTCAAAGGAATCAAAAAACTTTTCGAATTTAAAGGTTTTCTCTCCACAAGACATTTATATTCATCCGCAAAATGACACTTTTGAGAGATCATGGCTAAACGTAATTTAGTTCTTTTCATCTCGATACTAGAAAGAATAGTGTCTTCATACAAATTACGGTTTGATTTATGAGAAGGATGACAATTATAGAAAAATCGCATAATATAAGAAATGACGCGAAGCGCTTTATCAAGATGAGAATAATTATCAAGTATATCGATAAAACCGTCATCTCCTTTCGTGTTCGTTAAGAACGAAGCATGAGTTTTAACTTTATGACCCTCAATATCAGTGTGAAGACGAGAAATATCAGAGATATTCCATTGCGTTTTTTCTTGGCGTAGCCATTTTGGTCCATGCCACCATAGGTCATTATCTGCCAGCTTCGACGGAAAAACACCACGAATGCCCAAATGGCAGGATTATCCTCAGATCTTACGTGATACCAATTAAGCTGACCGACATTTTCCTAAATTCTGCACACCCTGTTTGCAACAAATGTGGTCCAAGAACAAGGATCCTTTTTTAACCAAGGAAGGACGATCGTAGAGTCAGTCCAACAATAAACTTGGTTAAGTCGTATATCGATTTCGCTCAGTATTGTCTTCAAACATTCTGAAGCCAAAACTGCTCCGCAAAGTTCAAGTCGCGTAATCGAAATTGATTTTATAGGTGCCACTTTAGTTTTGCAAGATAATAAGTGGGTATATGTATCGCCTTTGCGGATTTCGATGCGGATATAAATTACCCCCGCGTATGCCTTTTCCGAGGCATCAGAAAAGACGTGAAGTTCAACGGACGAATCAGGGATGTAATGAAAACAGCGCGGAATTCGTATATTGTTGACTTCATGATATGAAGTAACAAACTTTTGCCACTCATTTTCCGTTGAAGGTGGTAGATAATCATCGCAATTGATATTATCCAACCAAACCTTCTGCATAATCATTTTCGCGACTACAACAACTGGACCTAGCCAACCCACAGGGTCAAACAACTTTGCAATCGTAGATAAAACTTCTCTTTTAGTGTGACTCGATTTATGTGCAATAGGATTTACACTAAAGTAAAAAGAGTCCAGTTGAGCGTTCCATTGCACACCCAAAGTTTTAGAGCTACTTGATTCTACAAATGTCAAAACCTTAGCATCAACTAAATGTTCGGGAGGAAATCTGTCCCAAATTGTTCGTTCGTTAGATGTTCATTTTCGTAGTTCAAATTAAGCAGAAGATAAAGCTGCGATAAGTTGATCACGAGCGATCAAAGCAGTTGAAATGTCGTGAGTCCCTGTCAAAACGTCGGCAAAGTACATACACTTCCGTAAAATGATGCTAAAGGGTACTCAGCTTCAGAATCGTCTGCTAATTGTAGCAATGTCCGGATGACAAGATAAGGAGCGCAATTGACGCCAAAAGTCACAGTTTGTAACTCATAGTTCTTAACGTCCTCCGTCGGAGAATCTCGAAATCAGATACGTTGAAATGGAGTATGAGCTGCATCAACCCTAATTTGTCTGTACATTTGTGTAATGTCACAATTAAAAACAAATTTAAAAAGTCGCCATCTTAAAATTAAAAGGAGTAAGTCAGACTGTAAAGTAGGTCCAACGTAAAGACAGTCGATAAGACTATTCCCGCTCAAAATTTTGTTAGAGACATTGAAAACGACTCCTAACTTCGCGGTCTTTCGTTCAGGTTTAACGACTGGCTGATGTAGCAAGTAACAAGCAAAAGTTGTTGCCGATGAAGGAGAAGAAATAAGTGTCATATGGCCTAGGTCCAAATATTCATTAACGACGCTATCATACAATTTCTTAATTCCAGGTCTTCGTAAAAGAGAGGATTCTGTTCGATGATATTGTTTGAGAACATTCGGTCGAGATAAACCCAGATTTATGTGTTGAGGAAATTCAGGTTTGAAAGGATGGTTCACAATGTATCGATCATCAGCACCTCGACGTGTAGTCTTTCTATAATTCTCCTCACAAATTTTATCAAAAGTTGAAAAAATTTTCCTTTTCGTATTTTCCTCCAGTTCCCAAAATCTGAGAAGATTTCTATTCAGGCAATCCTCTTCAGAAAAATCAACCTTAGTCGAGTAAACTTGAACTTGGGAATGACAAATTGGACCAGTAACAATCCAACCGAAAATAGTATTAGTAGCTAATAAGGAGCCCAAAATATCTCGACGAATTTCACCTAAAAGTATTTTAGGGTAAAGATCAGCGCCGAGCAAAAGATCGACAGGTCTGCTATTGAAAAAGTTTTCATCTGCTAACCGAAGGTTGGGCAAATTATTCTTAGATAAGAAGGAAGTACAAATGAAGGTAAATTGCCTGACATTTTAGATAAAACAAGAGCATTAGTTTCCACTACAATGGATGAATCAATAGGAGAGCCAATTTGAAGAGAAAAAAGTTTTCCAGAGGTAGCAGAGACAGCTTGATTAACACCTGAAATTTGAGCATTCGTAGAATGCGTCGAAAGTTTCAAGCGATTTTCCAATCGTTCACAAATGAACGAAGCTTCAGAAGCTGGGTCAATGAGTGCCCGAGCTAGATACGTCGTACCCTGGTGAACAATATTCACCATTGCTGTCCCCAAAAGCACAGTCCTATCTTGTGAGGTATGAAATACGATTTAAAGGAGCTGTAGAATTGTTGCTATTTGACGACGAGGGGAAAGAATTCATGGGTATGAAGTTGGTAAGTCGAGAGGCTATAACCGGACTCGCACCCAAATTAGAATTATGAGTTTTCCTAACTAAACTATCAGATTTAGGCAACTCCCGATACACCATCGTATGATGACGCTTACTGCAGATGGAACAATTATAACTGCTATTACAATTTTTAGCTTAATGTGTCCTTGAAAGACAATTGACACAACAATGAAATTTTTAATGGTAGAATATCTGTCCGCAATCGATAAACTTTTAAAACGATGACAAGATCGTAAAAAGTGGACTTGATTTTTACATAAAATGCAAGAGGCATTTGAAGAAGAAGCAGCATTAGAATGATGCGCTTTTAGTTTATGTTCAGAAGCCTTTTTGGCAGGTTCTGAACTTCTTAAATCACGAAGACAATCTAAGGTTTGGGTCCTTTCCGTCAGAAAGTTGTCCAAATCTTTCCAGAGAGACAAGGCCGATTTGTCTTTTACACTCTGTTCCCAAATATTAACAGTATTTACAGGTAACCGCTGAATGCACATAAAAACTAATATTGGATCCCAGCTTTGAGTCGAAATGTCTTAAGTAGACATGGCTGTAAGGCAACCGTTTATACCGCGTTGTAAAGCTTTTAAATTCGCACTAGTCTCCTTATCATAAAAGGGAAGACTGAAAAGCGTTTTGAGTTGGTTGTTAACCAACATACGAGGATTATCGTACGCTTCTCTCAAATTTCGCCAAGCTATATCAAAACCAGCATTAGTAAGTGGACATTTTGAAACAATTTCACGCGCCTCACCACTCGTTTTTCGAACCAAATGGCACAAACGCTCAATATTGCTTAAGCGAGAATTATTGATGTATACCGCGGTAAAAATATCCCTAACAGTGGGCCAAGAAAGATAGTCACCCTCGAAAATGTCCGTATCGCACGGCGGCAGAGTCAAATTATGGCAGAAGTTATCAGAAGAATTCAAGTCTACCGGCGGAGACTGATCCTTCGATTTTGCCTTGGTTTCGAAATTGTGGAATTTCTCGTTGATCATTGCTAAACAATTAACGTACGCGTTAAATGTGGCCTCGTATTTTGACTCAGCAACGTCAACATCTTCGGGTTCCGCGTTTTCAGAATTTTCGATATAGCTAAGACAAGTACGGTATGAAGAATTAGCTTGTTCCCATAACAAGTTAATTTCCTTACCGCGTATTTCTAAATTAAAACTCGAATGAAGTTCCTCACGAATGTCGTTAAATTTAGCTTCGTATTTTATAAGAGCATCAGAATCTCTAATAAAAACATCAAGGGCTGTTTCAGACATTTTGTCAAAATTTTATTTAAAAAAAATTAATAAAAACGAAAATTTCCGAAAAAAAAACACGATAAATGCACTAAAATTTTGAATTTACAAATTAATTTTATTAAAAAATGCCAATAAAATAAAAATGCCAAAAAATAAATCTCAATAAAAAAAAAAACACAAGCTAAATATGTCGCGACTATACCGGACAGTAGGGTGACAATATATTGTAAATGAGAAAACAACAACACGGTATGTAAGCAGGTCGATATGAAGCTAGTGTAAGTTGTAAACAAACACAGCTTGTAAAATATTCAAATATAAAAAAATCGTATACGCGAATATTAAAAACACAAAAGAAAACAAAAAACACAAGATCACTAATAGCAAACCCGACGGCACTTGGCGAATAAATAAAGGAACCGATTTTAGAATTTATTATTAAAATATAATTAAACACTTTTTATTCCGATTACTATTTATTAGATGAACAAAATTTTTTAAATAAATTTAATACGAAAAAAATTTAATTTGTCCGTCCACGTAAACAAAACGCACTGTTGTAAAAAAAAAGTACCCAAAAGAAGTGTTGAGGAATACTTTTTTATTATAAATAAAATTAATGTTAATAAAAAAAATTTTAATTTTCACTTTATTAACGCGGTTTTTACCTTTCACTAACACTTTATTTTAAATTAAAGTACGCACCTTTTAAAAATGATGTTTACAAGAAATTTGAAAGTTGGAGCTGATGATGATTGTGATGCAGCAAGATGGCTGAATTTCTGCAAATTAAATAAAATATTTATTTCCAATTTAAAATCTTTAACTCTTTATCCGGGTCGCAGGACCACATGTTTGCCGTAGATGCAGGGTCCGATGGAAATAAATGAAAACAAGATTTTTTTTTGATTTTATTAATAAGAGAAAAAGGATCTCTAAATTTTATTTAAAATATATTACATTGACAATAAATTGACAATAATAGAAAGAGGCAACAAGCAATGTTTTTTGATACCGTTAACGGTTTACTCGTTAGAATCTATGTAAATACTCCTTACAAAGATGTTTACAAAAAGGAGCAAAACTTGGATTCCAACTTGTAATTAACCCTTAAAGAGGGTTAGGGTTTGCAAAAGGGCAAACTAAAATTAATAAACAATATCAAAGAATTTGTGCTTAAACAGTAAACAAATAGCATTTTTTTATTTCAACCATCAATTTGTTCATAGATTAATTTCATTTGAAGAGAACTACGATTTTATACAGTCTTCTAAGTGGCAAAAATCCACGATGATGTTTTAATATAACTATCTCAAAATAATTAATTGGTCTGGTGGATGCGAAATTGTATCAAACCTAAGAGGTATAAAAAAATTATTAATAGGATAAATCAGTATTGTACTTTCAAGTTACGGAAGACTACCTTTTCTAGGTAACATGAATACCTTATAGTTTATATCTGAAAATAAACCAATATTATTTCCAGACATATCTTGTAAGTTAAAAGTTCCAGGAGTATCCTTTTGGGAGTTGCTTCGATTGTAAAAAAACATATAGTTACATCACTATCGTCTTCTTCTTGTTTAAACATATGTAAGGTAATAAAATCAGGTCGCGTTAGTAAAAGAAAAATATAATAAAAAAAAAAAACACAAATCTCTTCTAATAGGATTCTCCGAGAGTAATTTCCAGTGGAATATACCAGTATTTGTACTCAGAGCCAAAGATCGAAGAAAGAAGAAGGAATCAGATAGAAAAAAACCGGCTTGACTTGTCATTCCTACAACTTATACTCATTAGTGAACCAACGGCAATTAATTAAATTAAATTTTAGAAATTCGTTCAAAAAGAAAAAAAATCATGTGAATCGGTATAAAAATAATATTAACAATTGTAAACTCAGAATTCATATTTCGTAAGTGAAAATATAGATTAAAAATAATTTAACAAGTTAAAAGAAAAAAAATTTATATTGCACAAAAAAAACCGAACCAAAGATGGAATTGCATAATGAACGAAAATTAACAAAAAAAAAAGGAAAAAAAATTTCGGTAAAACGCATATTGTGGTGATAGTTATAAGAAAAAAAAAAGTTATTATTAAAATACAAAATTTCGTAAAACAAAAAGTTAAATAATTCATTTTTAAAAAAGTTTTTTTTTTGCTTTTGGTTGTTCCCTAATTTTGTTAACAAGATAATTCACAAGATTAAAAAAAAAAAAATTGAAAAAATTTGTATATTTCGAGCCACGGTATTTCATAAAACGTAATTTTTTTAAAGCAAAATTGTGTAGTGTTATCTGCAACAGAAAGTTAACTTTTAAAAGAAAAGAAACGAAATTAACCCTGTTACAATAGAAAAAAATTGAAAAACAAAGTAAAAGGGAAAGAATTTGATTATTAAAACAAAAGAAATAACAATAAAGGGAAAAAGAAATAAAGATCACAGTGAGAACCAGAGACGTCATACTCCCATCTATCATGCATAAAAGCCCCGTTGGAAGGCCTTTCATCTGCAGCTGAGTAGCCAAGTAAGTGTCAAATCTATTTCTTTTCTCTTTATGCAACATTTCTTCTGTTAAAGTACATTAACCTATGTTAACCAGAACCAGAATGTTGCAAACGATTAACAAAATTGTTTTTTATTTTGTTGTAAAATTCTTAAAACAAAAATTATCAATTTTGTATGAATTAAAAATACATTTTAGATTCCAAATTTTATATAAATATTTTGAAATTTTAAAAAATCTTGTATAAATTATCGAAAGTTTTTCCGGTGAAATTGTTATTTTGATTTTCCTCAATTTTTTTAAATTTTCAAGTATATATAGACATTGTTTTAACGATTTTATAGCAAGCTTTAAACAACCAATAATTTCCAACTTTTTTTACATTTGTCAGCTACAACCAAAAGCATCGACAACGTTTTGAGATTTATATAGAAACTAATGTTTTTTTGTGCTTTTTATTAAATTAACAACTTTTGAATAAATTGGCATATGCAATAATGGTAAAGTAACTTCAATCTGTAATCAAAAATTGGAAAAATATCCAGAATTGTTTCTATATGAAAATTATTATCGAAAAAAACACTTGTTATATATTATTATATATTTCTCATACCACACTTTAAACTTACAAAAAAAAAAAAAATTATCTCATCTCCACTCTACGTTTCGTTGACGGTTTTTCAACTTCATCAGGAGTGTATAAAAATTTTTTTATTATTAATTTCTGGCGACAAAAATTAAAAATAAAACAATATATCAACATAATGTTATATTAGTCACTATAGTTTAACTTATGATTAATCCAAACTTACATTGTCAGGTTATTATTATTTAATAAATTTAAAGATAAAAAACTGGACATCACGACACAATTTTAATAAAATTAAATAAATTAATAAAAATAAATAATCAAAATAAATATAAAAAAAATCACAGTTTTAAACTTAACGACTAATATCACAGAACTAATATTTAAGTAATTGCAATTGAATATTGCAGCTTAGTGTTATCTTTGTCTTCTTTGTTGTTTAATGTTTTGTGTATTTTTTGTTGTATTCTTAAACTTTCCAATGTGTATCTTTTGTTTTCATTTCTCTCTTTATCTAAAATCTTAACTCCTTTTAAATCAACGTTATGTCCGCTCTCTTTTGCATGTTGAGATAATGCTGTCGATTCCTTGTGTTTTTTTATGTCTGCTTGATGTTCCGCAATTCTTACTCCTAACATTCTTTTTGTTGTACCTATGTAGACTTTATTACACACCTCCCTTTCATTACCATCGCATTTTATCTCGTAAACTACGTTGTCAATTTTTAATATATCTGGTTTTGTTTTTTTGTGTGTAAAAAGGGATCTAAGTGTTTCATTTGATCTGTGTGCTATTGTTACACTCTTGTCATTTATTATTCTATTGAGATTTTTGCTCTCCGTTAATTTTGGTATGTATGGTACACTGTAAAAATTAGTTTCTATTGGTTTTTGTTTCTTATTTTGCTGCTTTTTGTTGAATATATTGTTGAAAAGATTTTTAATAATGTATATTGGATAATTATTTTTTAATAAAATTTCCTTTATTTTATTGATATTGTTACCTTCATATCGTTGATCGCTAATTTGTATTACTTTTTGGATTAAATTGTTTGCTGTATTAAGTTTTATTTTCCATGGTTGTGTAGAGTGGTAATTTATCATTCGTCCTGATGCTGTCGCCTTCGTGTACCAATTAGTAATTAGCTTTTCATTGTCCTTAATTATTTTTATATCCAAGTAAGGAATTTCATTGTTGTGTTCTCGTTCTATTGTAAATTTGAGTTTATTATGATATGAGTTCAATGTATTCATTATCGTTGCTTCGTCCTTCTTATTGATTACAGCGAAAAGATCATCGACATATTTAGATATGAACTTAATTTTTACATTTTTTGTTTTTAATTCAGATATAACTTCGTCCAAGAGATTGTCTAGTATTATATCTGCAATAGTAGGGGATAAAGGGTTACCCATTGGCATACCATATGTTTGATGGAAAAACTTATTGTCGTAAGTAAAATAGTTGTTATCGACTAAGCAAAACTGAAGTATTTTTAAAAATTGTTGTTTTGATATTGTGCTAACATCTTTTAGTGTTTCCCACTTATGAAGAATATTTTTTATGGCTAGATGTGTCGATATGTTGGTAAATAGTGATACTACGACAAATGATACAATTATGTCGTCGTTATCCAGGATAAGGTCTTTTATTCTATCTTTTAATTCCATAGAATTTTTTATATTGTATGTCGGAGATATCAAATGCTTTAGTATCGACCCAACGTATTTTGCTAATTCATAGCAAGGAACCTTATAAGATGATGAGATTGGTCTAAGGGGTATATTCTCTTTATGAATTTTAGGAAGACCATATAATTCTGGTGCTGCTGCTGCATGGGTTGTCATTTTTATTTTCTGGAACTTTGTGATATGGTTGTTTTTAAACAGATCCATAATTATGTTATTATTTGTTCTTTGTAACTTGGTCGTTGGGTCTTCTCGAATACTCTTGTACGTAGTTTTGTCATCTAACAATTTATACATTTTTGTTTTGTATTCATCTTTGTAAATACTACTGTCTTATTTCCTTTATCAGCCGATGTTATCAATATTTTATCCTCATTCTCTTTAATAAAGCGTTTTGTGTCCTCATATATGCTTAAAATGTATTTTTCCATTTTGTTATTCGTCATTTTTCGTTTGTAGTTTGATATTCGGTTCGCGATTTGAGATCTCAATAATTCCTTATCCGTTTCATTTTTAATTGTCTGGACCCATTGTTCCATGTCCGCTATTAATGGAATCGGTAAGAAGTTTTTGTTACTTACTGGTAGTGCAAACTTGTTTCCTAAAGACAGAAGCCATTTGCTCTCAATTTGAAAATCTATCGCAGTGTAGTTCACAAACCAGTCATCATTAAATCGGAAATTAAAATTTTTAAACTTTTGTATTCTTAATTTTTTTAGTTTGGAATTATGTATGTTCTGTACTTTATTCTTGATATTATTAAATCTATTCCACTGATCTGTCTTAAATCTTGAAAGTTCCAGTTCGTTCAGTGTATTCTTGATTTTTCTTTCTATGTGTCTGATCTCATTGTGTATTAATTTTGTGGTAATGTGTGTTTCCCTAATTTCAACATTTAGAATTTTTGTATGTAAATTGATTTCTATTCTCTTTATTTCATTTATTGCTGTACTGTTGCTTACGTGTGTGGGTGTGATGCCGTATTTTCTGCATTTTTGCAGATATGTTGCTCTCTCCGTGGATTTTGCTAATCTTTCTATCTCCCTACAATATTGTTTTAACAAACTGCTTGTTTCTATGTTGTATTTGTTCTGATTTAAGACAGATCAGTGGAATAGATTTAATAATATCAAGAATAAAGTACAGCACATACATAATTCCAAACTAAAAAAATTAAGAATACAAAAGTTTAAAAATTTTAATTTCCGATTTAATGATGACTGGTTTGTGAACTACACTGCGATAGATTTTCAAATTGAGAGCAAATGGCTTCTGTCTTTAGGAAACAAGTTTGCACTACCAGTAAGTAACAAAAACTTCTTACCAATTCCATTAATAGCGGACATGGAACAATGGGTCCAGACAATTAAAAAATGAAACGGATAAGGAAATATTGAGATCTCAAATCGCGAACCGAATATCAAACTACAAACGAAAAATGACGAATAACAAAATGGAAAAATACATTTTAAGCATATATGAGGACACAAAACGCTTTATTAAAGAGAATGAGGATAAAATATTGATAACATCGGCTGATAAAGGAAATAAGACAGTAGTTATTTACAAAGATGAATACAAAACAAAAATGTATAAATTGTTAGATGACAAAACTACGTACAAGAGTATTCGAGAAGACCCAACGACCAAGTTACAAAGAACAAATAATAACATAATTATGGATCTGTTTAAAAACAACCATATCACAAAGTTCCAGAAAATAAAAATGACAACCCATGCAGCAGCAGCACCAGAATTATATGGTCTTCCTAAAATTCATAAAGAGAATATACCCCTTAGACCAATCTCATCATCTTATAAGGTTCCTTGCTATGAATTAGCAAAATACGTTGGGTCAATACTAAAGCATTTGATATCTCCGACATACAATATAAAAAATTCTATGGAATTAAAAGATAGCATAAAAGACCTTATCCTGGATAACGACGACATAATTGTATCATTTGACGTAGTATCACTATTTACCAACATATCGACACATCTAGCCATAAAAAATATTCTTCATAAGTGGGAAACACTAAAAGACGTTACCACAATATCAAAACAACAATTTTTAAAAATACTTCAGTTTTGCTTAGTCGATAACAACTATTTTACTTACGACAATAAGTTTTTCCATCAAACATATGGTATGCCAATGGGTAACCCTTTATCCCCTACTATTGCAGATATAATACTAGACAATCTCTTGGACGAAGTTATATCTGAATTAAAAACAAAAAATGTAAAAATTAAGTTCATATCTAAATATGTCGATGATCTTTTCGCTGTAATCAATAAGAAGGACGAAGCAACGATAATGAATACATTGAACTCATATCATAATAAACTCAAATTTACAATAGAACGAGAACACAACAATGAAATTCCTTACTTGGATATAAAAATAATTAAGGACAATGAAAAGCTAATTACTAATTGGTACACGAAGGCGACAGCATCAGGACGAATGATAAATTACCACTCTACACAACCATGGAAAATAAAACTTAATACAGCAAACAATTTAATCCAAAAAGTAATACAAATTAGCGATCAACGATATGAAGGTAACAATATCAATAAAATAAAGGAAATTTTATTAAAAAATAATTATCCAATATACATTATTAAAAATCTTTTCAACAATATATTCAACAAAAAGCAGCAAAATAAGAAACAAAAACCAATAGAAACTAATTTTTACAGTGTACCATACATACCAAAATTAACGGAGAGCAAAAATCTCAATAGAATAATAAATGACAAGAGTGTAACAATAGCACACAGATCAAATGAAACACTTAGATCCCTTTTTACACACAAAAAAACAAAACCAGATATATTAAAAATTGACAACGTAGTTTACGAGATAAAATGCGATGGTAATGAAAGGGAGGTGTGTAATAAAGTCTACATAGGTACAACAAAAAGAATGTTAGGAGTAAGAATTGCGGAACATCAAGCAGACATAAAAAAACACAAGGAATCGACAGCATTATCTCAACATGCAAAAGAGAGCGGACATAACGTTGATTTAAAAGGAGTTAAGATTTTAGATAAAGAGAGAAATGAAAACAAAAGATACACATTGGAAAGTTTAAGAATACAACAAAAAATACACAAAACATTAAACAACAAAGAAGACAAAGATAACACTAAGCTGCAATATTCAATTGCAATTACTTAAATATTAGTTCTGTGATATTAGTCGTTAAGTTTAAAACTGTGATTTTTTTTTATATTTATTTTGATTATTTATTTTTATTAATTTATTTAATTTTATTAAAATTGTGTCGTGATGTCCAGTTTTTTATCTTTAAATTTATTAAATAATAATAACCTGACAATGTAAGTTTGGATTATTCATAAGGTAAACTATAGTGACTAATATAACATTATGTTGATATATTGTTTTATTTTTAATTTTTGTCGCCAGAAATTAATAATAAAAAAATTTTTATACACTCCTGATGAAGTTGAAAAACCGTCAACGAAACGTAGAGTGGAGATGAAATAAATTTTGTTTTAATTTATTTTATTTAAAACTTATAAGCTGACCATCATAGCCCAAAAGAAGTAACATAAACTCAAGATAACTGGTCATAAAACAATTTAATAAAAAAAAAAATTATCGTTTTAATAAGCGGGCACCTTACCCTTGACATTCTATTTTCTTATTAGTGTTAATCGCGAACCTATGCAATTCCATCCAACTAAAGTTTTATGAATTATATCCTTCTACTGAAGGCGTTTGATAAAATTTGAAAGTTTAATAGTGTTACTCGAGCTGCTCTATTTTTGTTAGTTACACTCAAAAAGTTATGTTTGTTAAAAATTAATTTCTTAAGGTTACATATTAAGAACCAAATTTAAAATTTATGTAATTTTCGTAATCGTTTATATAGGTTATATAATTTACAAACTCCCATTGGAGTTAACTTAATTAGCATTAGTCACATTAAAAATAAAAAATGAAGTATTGAAATTTCAAATAAAAAGCAAATATTGTTGTAATGAATTGCGAATAAACTAGCGATTTTTCCTTGGGTTAAGAAGAAGATAACCGCCTCTTTGGGTTCCTCACGAATCAATGCCATCAAGAACATGGTTGGGAGGGTCATGAAGCTAGGGGTATTCCATCAGTTCCCCACTAAAATTCCATAACATTCGTCTTTATTAAAATTTCATATTTTTTCAATTTCTTCTCTTCATGAATGGGGTTTTTTTTTTTAGATTCAGTAGAGTAATTAACGGTCCATTTTATTTTGAAAGCCAATATTTTTTTCTGGGACTCTGATAAAAAATATTTTTTGTGATGTGGTTTGCAATGGAAAGGGTTAAAAACCGCTAGCTCAACAGTTGGGTCCCACCGACCTGAACCAATGCAAACATGAGTGTTAACAAGTAAGAGTGTTAAGTTCGGCTGTGCCGAATTTTTTGATACCCTCCACCTGAGTCTTTAATTTTTAATTTTAAATTTTTAATTTTTAATCCTTTGGCTATTCCCAATTTCCTCCACAAGTGCTCGCATCATAGCTATGGTATTAATTTTTTTTTTTTATTTAATTTTTCTTTAAAATAAATTTAATTTCGAAATTTCACGGTTGATTATAATGAAACACGATTTATTATTTATTTATTGTATTAAAAATCAAGCAATTCAAAAACATTAAACAAACATTAAATATTGAAATAAAGAAAAAAACAAACAGGACAATGGGCTTAAATTAATACAGACATTTAAATAACTCTGCTGACTCTTCATTCGAAACATCCCTCAAAGTGGTACGCAACTTAGCACTGAATAAATTGACTAAACTCAATAGAAATTTCCGGTAATGGGCCTTATTGAAATCAGTAGTTTCTTAAAGAAAACAATTTATTATAACACTTAATTATATACAAAAAAATTTATAATAAAGCTTACCTTAATAAGAATTTCGGCCAAAACTGATACACATCATTTGGAAAATTGAAATATTGCTACCTTTGTTTGTACAGAACCGTGTGTGAGATATTTTATAAAACAATTTGTTGAATATTCTGAGATCTTTGTTCTTTTGAAGAAACTAATTTCATTATTGATGTATTTACGGATACTGCACATTCCTTATTATTCTTCATATTATCAACATTATATTCCAGACATGGTAGAATGGCATAAACTAAAACATTCGAACCAAATAAAACAAACTCCCGTATCCATGTTATGGCAATAGACTGAAAGATAGATACAAGGATTAGTGTAAAATTCTGCAATGAAGATTTTCTTTGTTTTTAGCTAGAATTTTTAATAAAATTTCAGTGCATTACCTTAATAATTTTGGTGATTGCGCATGTATTATCAATATATTTATAGTGTCTTCCATGCGCATTGAACTGGAATCATTACGAATCGATTTAAGAAACTGCCAGCGTACTTTCACACATTTGTATTTCTTGTGTATTATCTTCCATCATAAAAAGTCCATCAATAATATCAAATAGATAACCATATTATTTTCAGGTACAGCATTCACAATCGCAATCCAGGATATAACATATTGTCGCACAATATAATTCATTACCTAAATGCGTTCCTTAAGAAGAGGTATAAAAGCTTCTAGATTGAAAGTTTGTGAAGATTCTATAACAATATTTTTAAGTAAACAATCCAACAGGAATAGGTCACAAGACGCCAGCAGGAAATAAATCGGAGAAGAAGGGTATAATGGAGGAACGTGCCACCAAGTTATACAAGGATCACACGCAAAATACCGGACACGTAAATATTGATCGTTTAAACAATTGAGAATGGGAGTAACGAATTCACTGACATATATATTTTGAAGAGTCCTAAAGAAACAACAAAAATTAACTTGAACTTTTAATTTAATTAATTACTTACCTTTCCAAAACCTAAACTTGTAGCCGCCAAACCAATTGAACCTCCCTTTCTTTTATTAGAATCCCGAGAGGAGGCAAAGTCATTGGACAACACGTTTGCGCAGTTATTTTTCATATTAAACTCTAACCATTCTGTGTGCGATATCACTTGAATCATTTAAATAATCAGCTTTTTTTGTAATATATATGTAGAAAGTGTTAACTTTATTTATGTCTATATTTCTGTTTATTTTAACAATTTAAGTTAACACTTCAGAATTAATTTCACTTTCCGACAACCAATAATAAATAATACCCGGTAATTCACAAATATTGCTGTTTAACGAAAAAAATTAAAAAAAAACAACTGTACAACAACAATGACAGTCATATGTTTTTTCAAATAGAAAAAAAATGATTATGTGTTAGTTTCGGTCATTCCCCAGTGTGCATTGAAGTATTATTTCTCCAATGTTGGAGAAAAGTTAAGTTCTCAAATTGATGTCAAATGTAATTCTCAACTTGAGTTGAACAATTTTTCTCCTTGTTTGCTTTCAACTTGATGTCAAGACTTAACTTAACATTTTTTCCAATCTTTGAGAAACATTTTTACTCTCAATTGGATATCCAACACTTTTCTCCACTTGAGACCAAACATTTTTTCAACTTGAATACGATTTGTGTTAAGTTTGAGATATTATTTAAATATGTCATAAATAATAAATTAAATTAAAAAATGCCAAAAAAAAAGTACAAATAATTAATTGATATATTTTTAATTATTTCTGCTTTTTGTCGAATTTTTCAATTTAAATACTTATTTATGACATATTTAGTACTATTAGATTTTAAAAAATGTACATAATATGTACATTTAATGTTGAATATGTACATAATAATGTTAAATATGTACATAATAATGTTAAATATATAATGAAATTAAATTGAAACATTAAAAATAGTACATTGTTTTCATTTCTAAAATTAGTATAATTTTTTTTTAATATGGCAATTTCGTACCTTCCATTTGATACCGATTGGAGAAATTTCTTTGCTACCAAGTTGAGAATCACAAATTTCTCAATTTGATAACTATGAAAATCGCCATATAAAAAATATGCCTTTTAAGTTGAGAAGACTGTAATCGGACTATTGAGGTGCATTTGAGAATTAACGTTGGAGATTTGAGAAATGTATTTGATCTCAAATGCACCTCAAGTTGATAGCAAACAAAAATGTTTATTGGGTCATTTATTGTAGGGTCGTTTGCACACACACAAAAAATAGAAAATTAATTGTCAATAAAGCAAAGCAACTGGCTTCGAAATTCGATGATGCCAGTTAATCATTTTTTGTTCACGCGGAATTTATAATTGGACGATTTTTTTTCTCGAGAAATGTATTTTCCGTAAGAAAGAAATTCCTTGAGAATATTCATAATTGGGCTGAATAACTTTTAATTGGAACTTTTTAGTCAGAATAAATCATAATTCTAGTTAGATATTGGTTAATATTTAATTAGAAAAAATATTGTGGTGGCATCTACGCAATTATTGAGGCAGTCACGGAAAAAATTAAATGCAACTCTGTTTTTTTAATATAAAAAAATGGATTTTCCCTTTAACAAAATATGGCAGAATTCTTTATAAATGAAATGCAAAATGGAAAACCAATTTTTTTTGAAACAGTAGTGTCAATTTGTAACATTTTGTGATGTAATGAAAACCGCAGAATAATAAGTTAATACACAATAAAAAATATTAAATTTTTTAAGTTTTATATACATATTGCAATAAAAAAAACTTTGGTAAATTTACATTGAAGATGGTTAGAAATGAATGAGAAAAAATATATAGACATTAGAGAAAAGCACATTTAATGTTAAACTTTACGCACAAAATATATGGGTTTTTGTTGTTTCGAATTTAACTGTGGCTCTAAGTGAAAAGTTTTAGACCGATCTTATATTACATCTTGAGGATCCTCACCTAATATTTCCAAAAAAAATTTAAATTCTTTTTAACTCATTTAACCCCATTACGAAAATAGTAAAACCGTAAATATGGAAAATCCACGCATCTAAAAAAATTTTTTTCTATGAAATAAATTGAAGACATTTCATATTATACAATTTTCTTTCAAAAATGTATCAATTAATGCAAATTTGAAATTTGACATATAGTATTTGTACATATATTTGTATAGATTTCGCAGTATGAAAAGAACTATTATTTCTTTATTTAGAATTTATGTAAGTACTGCTCGCAAAAAAATGCAACATCATGCATGAAACACATAGACGACTGCTGCCGCAGCATTTGTAGTCGTATAGTCAGCTACTTGATTTTTCTGAATACGACAGCAACATATAATACAAATGCATATTTATTTAAATATACAATTACTTTTACTTATTTAAAATGCATTAGTATAACGTAAAAATAAATAAATAAATTAATTTAACCCCTTTTGATTATTAATGGAATTATAGCCTTTAATTTTGCGATTTTTTTTTTTAACAAAATAAAATATTGCATAGCACTAATTCCTTTTACATATTTTGTTATATTGTCAACACTATTTTTGTTTTGTAGCCAACAAAACACACTTCCAGTTTTTTTCTATTTGAAGAACATATGACTGTCACTGTTGATGTTGTAGAGCTGTTTTTCTTTTTTTGATTTTTTTTTTTCGTTAACAGCAATATATGTGAATTCCCGGGTGTTATCCTCCCGGATTTTAATAAAAGAAAGGGAGGTTCAATTGGTTTGGCGGCTATAAGGTTAAGCTTAGGATAGGTAAGTAATTTATTAAATTAAAAGTTCAAGTTAATTTTGTTGTTTCTTTAGGACTCTTCAAAATATGTCAGTAAACTCGTTGGTCCCATTCTCAATTGTTTAAACGATCAAGATTTACGTGTCCTGTATTTTGCGTGTGATCCTTGTTTAACGTGGTGGCACGTCCCTCCATTACATCCTTCTCCGGTTTATTTGCTGCTCGCGTCTTGTGGCCTATTCCTGTTGGATCGTTTACTTAAATATATTGTTAAGGAATCTTCAGAAACTTTCAATCTAGAAGCTTTTATACCTCTTCTTAAGGAACGCATTTATGTAAAGAATTTTATTGTGCGACAATATGTAATATCTTGGACTTCGATTGTGAATGCTGTTTCAGAAATTAATATGGTTATCTTTTTGATATTATTGATGGACTTTTTATGATGGAAGATAACACACAAGAAATACAAATGTGTCAAACTACGCTGACACAGTTTCTTAAATCGATTCGTAATGATTCTAGTTCAGTGCGCATGGAAGACACTATAAATATATTAATAATACATGCGCAATAACCAAATGAAAATATTAAGGTAATGCACTGACATTTTTTTAACCCTAGAAGGTCATCGTTATTTTTATAACGTAAAGATCATCCTTCGTCGATTCGACGACGTTATTATTCAAAAATCATTTTTAAATAACTCCTTGTATCAAAACTCACAAATAATTTTAGTTTTATATAATCTAGAGTATTTATTTTTAAAATAAAACAATATCAAGTCATTTTCAGCAGCCTTTTTATAAAAAAAACGATTTCACAGCTCTCCTCCATTTGGCATTTTGTACTAAATATTATTTAAAAAAAAATTAAAAGATAAGTAAATTAAGGCGTTTCGACCACGCAAATTTAAAAAATAAATACTTACGCGAAGCGTATGAAGCCAATCAACTGCACACAGCAACATCACAATAGCGACTGGAGCTGTACGAAAAATCAGCACCAAACAAACAAAGGAAATGGAGAAAAACAGAAAACTATCAACAAGCGTCGTCGAAACGACGAAGCATGACCTTCCAGGGTTAAAAATTCTAGCTAAAAACAAAGCAAATCTCCCTTGCAAAATTTTACACTAATCCTTATCTTTCAGTCTATTGCCATAAAATGGATACGGGAGTTTGTTTTATTATTTGGCTCGAATGTTTTAGTTTATGCCATTCTACCATGTCTGAAATATAATGTTGATAATATGAAGAATATTTAGGAATGTGCAGCAGCCGTAAATACATCCATAATGAAATTTGTTTCTTCAAAAGAACAAAGATCTCAGAATATTAAACAAATTGATTTATGGAGGTATTGTCATAATATTTCACACACGGTTCTGTACAAACAAAGGTAACAGTATATGAATGGATGCATCATTTACTCATCAATTTTCCAAATGAAGTATATCAGTTTTGGCCGATATTAATTCACAACACTCAAAAGGTAAGCTTAATATAAATTTTTGATATAAAAATATGTATGTGTTATAATAAATTTGTTTCTTTAAGAAAGCACTGATTTCAATAAGGCCCATTGCCGGAGATTTCTATTGAGTTTATTCAAGTTATTCAATGCTAAGTTACGTACCACTTTGAGGGATGTTTCTACTAAAAGTCAGCAAAGTTGTTTAAGTGTCTGTATTAAGTTTAGCCCATTGTCCTGTTTCAACATTTTTTTATGTCTATTGGCTCAAAGCTATCAACACGTTTCGGAATTAGTGATATTGTTGTGTTTTTAATATTTATTTTTAATTTTGATTTTTAATACAATAAATAAATATAAAATAATAAATCGTGTTTCATTATAATCAAGCGTGACTGGTCAACGATGATGTATGTATCCATCAAAGGTGCAAAATCACATGTACACAAAAGTTTCGGTCAGTTTTTGCATATTGGCCTTAATAAAATAGAAACTGTTTTACGCGATGACCGAAACTCCAGTCAGTAGTGATAATCATATGACCGGGCAAATGATCGTCACTGTTCTTGAAGGGTAACAAAATCGTTTTGATCGGGCTACACCCCGATTTTTAAAATTTTTTTGCATGGGTTAGGGGCTTTTGGAGTGATCCAGTTTTCATTCAATTGTAAATACCAACATTAAATAGATTATTTTAAGAGGTAATGCCACATTTTCCAAAAAAAAAAATTTCTTAAAACACTAAAAAATCGGTAGGTTCATAACGGGATTTCGAATTTTTAAATATCAGATGAAAGACACTCAAGTAAGCTTTCCAATGATATATATATATTGCTGAAATCCCATAATAAGTAACAAAGTTATGTACAAATCAAAGTCAAAGCTTTGTCGGTCCATAGCTCCGAAAATAGACTCGACCGCTAAAAAAAAAATTATTTCTCAAAAATCGCCCCAAAAGCCCCTAACCCCTGCAAAAAAAATTAAAAATCGGGGTGTAGCCACTAAACTACACTTGTTCCAAAATTTTTAATACCTTAAAATATTTAAAAAAAAAACGCAAAACACAATAGTAAAATTAAATATTAAACTATAAGGTCCCCATTAGTGATAATTAAAACAACATCATTAGTTTAGTTTAGTTTATTTTTTTTATTTGTTCTTCCCATACAAAGGATGTATATTGTGTTTATATGTAGTAATAATAAATTTTTTAGAAAATGATTTATAATGATCAGCCAGAAAGTTAAATGCATATGCATATCTTACCCTTTTGTTAACGATAAATTTGGCTACCTCATTGTAACATCCATTCCCATACTTCTAATTTAAATTTTTTACCCATGGTCTATCCAAAGTACGACTATCATCCAAGATGGTACCAACTATTTTCCGAGTTTGGAAATGAAACTTGACCTAAAGGAAACAAATAAATCATTGAATTATTGTTTTCATAAAAAAATATTACGCTGACTTACCCTCGAACCTGCTTTTAAAGGCATGTTTGAGCGGCGAAATGGTACTCTTTTGTATTAAAGCACCTCCAATATATGTATCCATTTTAGTTTGCAATCTATATATATAAAATTGAATGTGTGTTTGTTTATTTGTTTGTTTGTTTGTTTGTGTGTACCTTATAGGAGACCAAACCTCTGGACCGATCTTCCTGAAATTTTCACAGCATTTAACTGGGACTCTGGCATGATTAATAGGGTACTTTTTTTTCGACCACGCCCACTTTTACGCCCACTTTTTTAAAATTATGTAATTGCTCCCAGTAGTTTTTAACAGATTTACTTCAAATTGTATACACATTATACTCCAGGCGAGGTAGAAATAAACATTTCTTATGCCACGCCCCCTTTCACGCCCCTTTTCACGCCAAATTTTGTTTGAAAGTTTTAAACTTTTTGTTCTCTGTACAAATTTTTTCCTTCCAACGGATTTTTTTTTATTTGGTAGTATATTGCTCTTAATACTGTTAACGTCGCCATATAACTATGAACCACGCCCACTTCACCGCCCCCTTTTTTTAATTCAGATACTTACTTATACCACTAACAATGTTTGCTATACAAAATACTTTTTTTGTAATATGTATTTACCTAAAGTTTTATACACGTTTTATCTACAGGTAAGGTAGCCAAACATTTTTTTTATTACCAAATCCCCCTTTTTCGCCCCATTTTACCTTAAATTATAATTATTAATGTGCTTTCAATCTGTATATATAAAATCGTTGGTGCATTTGTTTGTAACGAATGATCTCCGGAACTATAAGAGCTGTCGAGGTAAGATTTGCACCATAGGTTTGGTTCGAGCTCTTCTGTGTTTCCTTTTAGTTTTAACCCTCTAGCTGGCGTTGGGGTCAAGTTATAAACAAAATTCTTATTTTCAGCGCGATTTGACTGTAATTCAGAATGTGTGTATGGTTCGTTATATGAAATTTTTGTATGTGTAAATGGACCCGATAGGTGGCGCTGGGGTAAAGTTATTTGGAATATTCTTATTTACGGTGCGATTTTAATGAAACTAAGAATGTACATATATGTATGTTAGATGATGCCAAACATTTTTCTATTGGTCCCGGTAGCTGGCGCTGTCGTTCGAAAAATAATGAGTTGTCAAATTTATATAAATTTTATTAGTTACAAAATTCACAAACTTTTTTATATATAAATATTCTAACCAAAAAGGAATGAAAAATCCGCTACATTATTGCATGGTGGTAGTACAGCTCATTCAGCACTCAAATCACCGTTAAACATACAAACAAATGAGAATGCCGTCTGTAATATCAAAAAACATTCCAGTATGGCAAAAGTTCTGCAAAAATGCATTATTATTATTTGGGATGAATGTACCATGGCCTGCTGAAAATCATCAACATTATGGAGTAACGTTCAAACTATAAAATTAACAACAAACATACGAGTACGATTACAAAATGATCCAATGGCTGACCAATTTTCAAAACAACTACTTGATCTTGGCAATGGTAAAATCAATATTAACCCAACCAGTCAAACTATTAAAATATCCACAAGATTTTTGTCAATTTCTATCGTCAAACGATGAATTAATTGAAAATGTATTCCCCGACTTTCAAAATCAATATCGTAACCATGATTGGTTAAGTGAAAGAGCTATTTTCCCCGCAAAAATGTCAATGTCGATGACGATAATATTAATGTTGTTATTCAGGACATGATTCATTGTGAAACGTTTTCTTTGAAATCTCTGGATAGTGTTGTTGAAAAAAATGAAGCAGTCAATTATCCAATAGAATTTTTTAATTCACTGGATGGGCCCGGTCTACCACCACATTTATTAAAATTAAAAGTTGGTTCTCCAATAATTTTGCTACGTAACCTCCGAGACTATGTAATGTAACGAGGTTAATTGTTGAGAGAATAATGCCCAATGTTATTGAGGCCACAATTCTCAAAGGCAAATTTAAAGGAGAACATGTTTTGCTGCCAAGAATACCTATGATTCCTACCGACACACCGATAACATTCAAAAGATTGCAATTTCCGATCAGATTGGGCTTTGCCATGATCATTAATAAATCTCAAGGATAATCAATGCAAATATGTGGTTTGGACTTCGAAAACAGTTGTTTTTCCCACGAACAACTATATGTGGCATGTTCCCGTGTTGGAAAGCCAGAAAATTTATTAATTTACTGTGAGAATAATGAAAGTAAAAATATTATTCACTCATTTGCATTACTATAATAGAAATATATTGGTCATTCTTATATGTTACAATAAATATTTATTTTCATTTTCATAAAAAAACATGGTTTTTCTTTAACAGTTTTCAATTAATATTAACAAATGCACAAACATGTTTTTTATATAGGTGTATACAGATTCTAACTAAAATAAAAAAATTCATTGAGGGCAAAACAACGTTTGCCGGGTCCAGCTAGTTTAGTATATTTATAATTTATTACTTACAACAAAAAATAATAGAAACAATTTTATAAGTTTTTTTTAATGTTTGCGAAACTATATAAATAGATCTGAAGTTGGCTGCAAAAGCAGTAACCTGTGTAAAGAACAAGTTAGCGACATGTAACTGTTACGTAACGTGTAACATTGACCTTTTATATATATTATAATGCTATGAATGCATTTATCTTTATTTTATTTATATATTCTTTTTTTTTTTGTTTTGTATATTATTTTTTATTATTACTATTTCATTTAATTATTTTTTTTCTTTAAATAAATTAATACATAAAAATTTGTTTTTTAAATTGTTGGTGAACTTTTACTCCCTTTATTTACTGCCTTTATATTAACTGGTAGTGTCTGCTTGTCGACAAAATTTTGGATCGATTTTTAGCCCCTTTCCCGTGAGCCAATCAATCTGAAACTTTATAGGCAGGCTCGTGGCGACGGCAAAAATGGCACAACAAATTTTTTCAATGATGACAAAACAATGGAAACTTTTAAATTTTCCTACCAGAGTTTTTTGTGGGATATTTTTTTATTATATTATTACCACAGCGACCGCAAAAACAACAAGTTCAACTATGAGAAAAATACAACATTTAGAATAACAACAAGAACAATAGGGAAACATATATTTTTAATTTTTTTTTTTTACCTTTTCAGTGATTTCTCGGGAAACCTTCTCATGACGTTAGTAAATCATTCTCACTAATAACAAGTACCCTAGCTATCCCATTGAGGTCGTGATCGTGACAAGAACAACATAAACAAATAATATATTTTCAAGACTTTTTTTACTTCTTCACCCAATTCTCGGGACCTAATTAACCGATTTGGACGATTTTAAATAGCAAACTTCTCAGGATGTTAGTGAATCATTTTTTATGCAAACGAGCACCCTAGCTGCCCGATTAAAATCGTCATCGTGATTTCCACAGACGGACAGACGGACCTCGCTATATCAACTCCGCTTGTTATAAGGATCACAAATATATATATTTTATGGGGTCCATAATTTTTTTTCTAATTATTACAAACGGAATGGCAAACTTATATATATCCTCTGCACACTGGGGGTGGAGGGTATAAAAAGAACAATTTTTATAATATCAGGTTAATAAATATAGTGATTAGGATTCATTGTGCGAAGCTGGTAGTTTGGGTTTAACTGCACCAACTTTTTTTTCGGTAGTGACTCAAATTTTTCACTTTTGTTAAATTCTTTTTTTTTTTTATCTGGTCACCCTCATTCACTCAAAAAGCCATTCATTACATAACGACCAAGCAACTATATTCACAGCAGTTATTTACTACATGAAAGATGAAAAAGTGGAACACAAAAGTATGGCAATCATATCCGACGATTTAAAACATGATACCGTTGTAGTTTATGATTACCAGAAGGTAAAACTAATATATCTAAAATCTAAATTTACAGTAGAGAAGGTATACTACGTTTCGGACGGAGCTCGTCAACATTTTAAAAACAAAAGTAGCTTCGCAAATCTTATGGCTCATAAAACCGATTTTGGAATGCCAGCTGAGTGGCATTTTCATCCTACTGCTCATGGTAAATGAGCATGTTATGGTATTGGAGCAAACCTTAAAAGAAATGCATCGAAGTATAGCCTCCAGTGCTCTCATCAAGACTGCATCTTAGATGCGACTGCTTTATTCCATTGGGCAAATAATTTTTGTAAAGAAACTAAAATAGTTTTTAGTAGCAAAGAGGATCATGAGGAAACATTGAAAACACGGAAGAGTAGATTCGATGCTGCGGTAGCAATCGATGGCACCGCTCAATACCATGCTTTTATACCGCTTGCCGATGGAAGACTCAAGATGAAAAAGTTGTCTGCCTCTACTCAATGCGATTACTTTCCAAAGCCAAAAAATAAACCAGCAGCGAAATCATCCGCTGAATCCAATAACGCCAAGAAAGGATTGGCTAAAAAAGCAGCAAATAAATGCGACAAATAAGCTGGATGAAAGAAGAAGACTGGATTTTTAAAAAGTGACAAAACTTAAATACTTCATCAGCTACTATAAATTAAGTACATAAATAGTTATGATATAAATGGATCTAATGTGATTAAGATTAAATTTTATTAAATTATTCATCTATTTATTTTTATTATCATTATTATTATTATACTAGCTGGACCCGGCAAACGTTGTTTTGCCCTCAATGAATTTTTTATTTTAGTTAGAATCTGTATATACATACCTATATAAAAAACCGTTTTTGCATTTGTTAATATTAATTGAAAACTGTTAAAGAAAATCCATGTTTTATTTATGAAAATGAAAATAAATATTTATTGCAACATACATATAATAATGACCAATATATGTCTATTATTGTAATTCTAAAAAGAATGAACAATATTTTTAGCTTCATTATTCTGGCAGTAAATGAAAACATTTGCTGGCTTTCCGACACAGGGACATGCCACATATAGTTGCTCGTGGGAAAACAACTGTTTTCGAGGTCCAAACCACATATTTGCAATGATTGTTCTTGAGATTTATTAATGGTCATGGCAAAGCCCAATCTGATCGGAAATTGTAATCTTTTGAATATTATCGGTGTGTCGGTAGGAATCATAGGAAACATGTTTTCCATAAAACTTTCCTTTGAGAATTGTGGCCTCAATAACATTGGGCATTATTCTCTCAACAATTAACTTGGTTCCATTACATATTCTCGGAGCGTTGAGGTTACGTAGCAAAATTATTGGAGAACCAACTTTTAATTTTAATAAATGTGGCGGTAGACCGGGCACATCAAGTGAATTCAAAAAATTCTGTTGGAGAATTGACTGCTTCATTTTCTTTAACAACACTATCCATAGATTTGAAAGAAGACGTTTCGGAATCAATCAAGTCCTGAATAACAACATGTTATCGACATCGACATTGTTGCGGCTAAAATAGCTCTTTCACCTAACCACACACAGAAAACTGATTCGTTGTGGCTACCAAATTTATTGCCAACCAAATTGCGATGAAGCAAATATCCGAATTTTGAGTCCATGACAATTACAATTCTATCGTCTTAACAGTAAATATTTTATCACAATAGAAAATGAAATATGGCTATAAAATTTATATTAATACAATCGAAAATACAGTTGTTAAACTTTAGAACAATTCCGTTTGTAATTTTTTTTTCTGTGTGCAATCATATTTACGATATTCATTTTGAATGCCGGGGAATACATTTTCAATTAATTCATCGCGTGACGATATAAATTGACAAAAATCTTGTGGATAGTTTAATAGTTTGACTGGTTGGGTTAATATTGATTTTACCTTTACCAAGATCGAGTAGTTGTTTTGAAAATTGGTCAGCCATTTGATCATTTTGTAATCGTACTCGCATGTTTGTTGTTAATTTTATAGTTTGAACACTACTCCATAATGTTGATGATTTTCAGCAGGCATTTATTTCGTCAGCATAGGTTGATTTTGGTATGACTGGCAATGTTTGACGAAGATCTCCAGATAATAAAATAAGAGCTCCACCAAAAAGTCTTTCATTGCCTTTCAAATCTTTTAAAGTTCTATGTAGTGCTTCTAAGGAATGTTTGTAAGCCATGTTATATTCATCCCAAATAATAATATTGCATTTTTGCAGAACTTGTGCCATACCGGAATGTTTTTTTAACGGTGATTTGAGTGCTGAATGAGCTGTACGACCACCATGCAATAATGTTGCGGCTATTCCGGACAAAGCAATAGCCAATGCAATTTTTCCTTCCTTTTTAGTTAGAATATCTTATATATAAAAACGTTTGTGAATTTTGGAACTTATAAAATTTAAATAAATTTGACAACTCATTATTTTTTCGAGCGCCAGCGCCATCTACCGGGTCCAACAAAAAAATTTTTGGCATCATCTAACATACATATATGTATATTCTTAGTTTCAGTAAAATCGCACCGTAAATAAGAATATTCGAAATGACTTTACCCCAGCGCCATCTATCGGGTCCATTTATACATACAAAAATTTCCTATGATAAAACATACATACATTCTGAATTGCAGTCAAATCGCACTAAATAAAAAAATAAAAATAAAACAAAAAATGAGGAGTTAAACTTCTTATATATAAAATTCTCGTGTCGCGGTCTCTGTAATTGAACTCCTCCGAAACGGCTTGACCAATTCACATGAAATTTTGTGTGGATATTGCGTAGGTCTCAGAAACGTACAACAGGTATTTTTTTTTTGATATCTCAAGTGGGCGTGGCACTTATGGCTATCATAGTACTCCAGATATCTGATTTTAAAAGTTCACTTTGTATGGGGGGTACCCCTCCCAGTGGCCATATCAAAAAAAAAAAAATAAACGTTGTCCGATTCTCAGACCTACCCAATACGCGCACAAAATTTCATGAGAATCGGTCGAGCCGTTTCGGCGGAATTTTACCACAAACACTGCGACAGAAGAATTTTATATATAAGATATTAATTTAATTATTATTACAAATTAATAAAAAAGTAATTTTTCAACATTTCTATAGAAAAAAGTGATTTTTTCGTGAGGTTAACATATTGTGGGTATTACAGTATGGAGGGTGTGAAATTTTAGTTAGGTATGTTACATGCTGTCGGAAAGGTTAATTCGCTTAGTTTCTCAGTATATGCTTTATTTTTAAGGATTTAGAAACACTTACACACTAATAGGAAAAAATTCAAATTAGTGCATATCCTAAAAATTGCAAAACCGTTGTTTTGAGTTACCTAACATTTATTTTGATAGATATCCCACTCGCTTCCCACTAAGCGACCAAAAAGCTCTTAAAGGAAAAAACCTAAGCTTTCTTTTGAGAAAAAAAATTTTTGATTTTGCAAAAAAAAGTAAAAAAAAAAGTTTTTTTTTTAAATTTTTTTCCCGAAGGACTGAAGAAATAGCCATCTAAACTATTTGGGACAAATTTTGCTAAGAACAATAGGTAAAAAGTTGAATGGATGAGAAAAACACCTGCCTGGTCAAAATGACAAATTTTGACCCCCTTTAACTTAGAGAGGCCTGGACCGATATTGTTGAAAAATTGTGTCTAAACTACTATCTAATAGCACTAACCTTAGTGCAAATCATTCCGATCGGAAGACATCGGTTTCAAAAGTTGGATCACTTGACATATATATATATGCATATATATACATAGATATTAATTAATCAATTATTTAAGAGACATTACATTAAAGCCGATTCTATAATGATCACCCTTATTAAAAAGTAATAAATAATCCATTTTTGATTGGTGTGGAGTACAATGATAAACCAGATTTTACTGAGGTTGTCAAGTTTTTGTGGTAATGTTTTTAAGTACCAAAGTAATTTCCGTCTAGTTGTCTCTGTATCAATATACATCCATTAATCTAAGGGCCATTATTACAACTTGCCGTTAGTTAAAGGCAGGATTTTGTCTGCCCGATAAATAGCTTTGTATTATTACAACTTTAATTTTTTATTGTTATTACTATTAATAATAATAATACTTAATGGATAAAAAAGTAATAAATAAAGGTTTTATAATGTAAAGCCATTTATCGGTCCGACAAAATCCTGCCTTTAACTAACGGCAAGTTGTAATAATGGCCCTAAATGTAGTAAATACTACATTATTAATATGGGGCGAATCTTTCCGTTTAAAAACAATCCTTACGATTTGTTCATTAATCCGTCTTTTGGAATAAAATAAGGTATATTTTATAATTATTTTCTTCTTTAGTTCCCTAAGTTCATTTAAATACCACAACACATTTTAATATATGCGGACCTGTTAGGGATCCAGCCAATTTGAAAATGTACATGAAGTTATGCTTATTTTTATATTTGGATCTGCCTCGCGGTGTTAGGAATCATAAAGTCGTTATGTACCCATTTCCGTTCGATTCTGTTACTTAGAGGAGGGGAGACTCTCTTCTGTGAGTGTGATCATTTATATTAAGTTCTTGTAACAACAAATAAACCACTATCTTCTTCATCTTTTACGCAATTGTTTTATAGAAGACTATCTGTAACCTGATGCGCTTCGCTACACCCATCGCAATGAAATAGAAAACGGAATACATTTTGTAGAAAACCATTAAATTTATATTTGGCGATTATTGGTTTTTTGCGATTTTTTATTTTGGCAATTTTCGGTTCGGGCAATTTTTTTTGGCATTTTTTATTTGATTTTCGAGTTTGACGATTTTTGACTTTGTCAATTTATGTCCTGTTTTGCTATTTTTAATTTTGCGCAATTTTTGGTTTTTGCGATTTTTGATTTTTGGCGTTTTTTGATTTAAGCGATATTTGCTTTTTGCGATTTATTTTGCCGTTTTTGATTTTGGTGATTTTTGATATTCGCGATTATCGGTTTTGTCGATTTTTGTTTTTTGTGATTTTTGTTATTCGCTATTTTCCGCTCGTGCAATTTTTGGTTGCGGCGTTTTTTATTATTCGCGATTTTCGGCTTGTCGTCATTTTCGGTTTTGTATTTTGGCGATTCCGGCCACGTTTTCCTCGACTGCTCACAGAGATAATTAATGCACTTGGCAAAAGTTTCAAGACTGTCATTTTCATACTTCATGTTTTTTGTACAGGTCCGATCCCGCCCATTTTTTGGGAAACTACTCATATTAAGTGGGGTTGGTAAGGTTTTAAAACATTTTTTTCCTGAATGTACAGCATGTCGAGAGTGCTGTGTCAGCCACAGTGGCTGACAATTGTTTTTCATTGGCCAAAATTCTGTAACTTTTGAACGGATCAACATTTTAGTAATTCTAGTTGGTAGATATTTAAATGAGCTTGAGTCTGTTTTAATTTTATTAAAATTGATTAAGTACTTTTTAAGAAATTCTAGGTCAAATTTGTAATTTTAATTTTTTTAGCTTTTAGCGTTCACCGATTTTTCGTTTTTTATTTTTTTTATTTATTGAAAAATATCATATTTGGATTTTAATAATAACTACAAGCATTTTTTGAAATAATGGGATTTTTTTTTATGTTTACACTCAAAAACATTTTTACACTAAAAAAAAAGTAAAATCAAGTGGCAATTTTGCTATTACTACTGAAAAATTAAAAATTTTTGGTGTCAAATTTGCAAACTTGTTTACATTCAAAGAATATTTCCACTTAAAAAAACGTTAATAATATTATCTAATAGTCTTGCTATTACCGGGTTATAACAAAAAATCTGGACTAATTCAAAAGAACAATCAAAAGAGTAATTTCTGTTACTATTTCTTCAATATATTTTTTTGATTTAAATAATATTAGTTCAAAAAAATTTTATTCAATGGACTTCAATAAATGGTCCATTGTCGGCCACACGACGAAGTTTTGTGTAGATGCTTGAGCAAGCACGTTGTACGCCATTTTCGTCGATTTCTTTGAGGCACTTCCGGATGCGAGGTGTCAACTGCTTGACATTTTGGGCCTTCCAGCCCTTCTTGTAGACAAAGCTTTTAAGTTCGCCAAAAGAATCTTTAATTGGTCGGCACTGTGGTAAATTGGTGGGGTTTCTGTCTTTAGGAACATATTTGATGTTTTTCCTGACCAAGAAGTCCAGTGTGGATTTCGCATAATGGAAGGAGGCCTTGTTCGGCCAAAATATAAAATCATCGTCCTGATAATATTTATGAATGAATGGAAGTAAAATTTTTCTTAAACATTCATTTTGATAAACTTCCTGATTTATGGCCAGACCACTTGGCTTGAAATAAGGCTTGGAAATTCCTTTATCGGAAACAGCAATATAAAGCACAACTTTTTGCTCAAAATTTTGTTGTATCTATATCTTACATCGGGAGAGGTTGCAGAAATGTCATTTGTGTAAAATACATCATTTCCTGGGATTTATGGAGCGCTAAGTGGAAAATAACTCTTATCATCCAAAATGAATGATTTCCCCTTGAAATTTTTGCACATCCACCTACATTGCGATTTTACTCGTTGAATTTGCTCTTCAGTGTAAGCAGGAGACCGTTGCTTTCTCTGGCTTCAATATTTAACGACTTTAACATTTTGCAAATATATGGCTGCGAGCATCCGAATTTTCTAGCCGCTTCGGGCTGGCTTAACCCATCCTTATTGTTAAAAGCTGTCTTGAGCTTCTTAATGTTATTTGCAGTCATAATTATCGGTTTTCTTACGGAACCAGACTGCCTTTCTATTTTGAATGAACTTAGAATGGAATTTACAGTACTTTTTGCCACGCCCTCCGCCATAAAATGGACACATGTAAACGACTTCCCCTTCTCTGCGTGTTTTTCGTAAAACCGTACAATGCGCTCTCGGAGGTGTTGCTGCTTTGAAGGCATTTTAAAGACTAATATAGTGCGTACACAGTTGTGAGTTATTTGATAAAAAGATGATGCAATACTAGTTCTAATTACGCAATACCAGCGTGATTCGACAAGGCATGCTAAAATTACAAGCAATTCAAATTAGTCCAGATTTTTTGTTATAACCCGCTAATGAAGAAAAATGTATCATTTTTTGCTGTCAAATTTGTTAATTGTTGCAAAATAAATCAGTTGAACATTAGCGCAATGATCTGATTTTAATATGAAAATAAGGGTTTTTATTTTTTGAATCTTTCTTATTTATTAAAACATTTCATACATATGTGGGCAAAACACCTAAAAGATCAACTATACGATACCCTATACCATGCGTTTAGAGACCATATCTCTTAGGTCCAACTAAACCAAATTTGAGTGCCATTTTTATTAATTTTTTTGGCTGCAGATATGAAAAAGTTCATATCCGACCCCATATTTATATGGAGACTATGTCGAAAAATTTACCGATCTTGACTGTATTTGGCAAAGTCGCTTATATTTTCAAAAATATAAACAAACCAAATTTGAGAAAAATCTGTACAATATTTTTTGTTTTTTGATTTATTTAAGTGAAAATGAGGAAGCAGTTCTATATGGGGCCTATGACTAAGAATTGTCCTATAGGGATTATTTTTCGACTACTGATTAATGGATGTAATAAACACATACAAACCCAATTTGACGAAGATCTATATGATAATTTGGATCTTATGGCAATTTATGTCGATTTCGTAGGGGTCTTTTGTATGGGGCTAGGTCTGAACATGGACCGATTCTCCATAATTTCAATAGCGTTCATCCTACGACTGATAAAGGCTTACATACCAAATTTCATCAAAATATATTCATATTTGCGACCTTTAGTTTGATTACAAAGTTTACATGGACACCCAGACGGACGGACGGACATTGCTAAATCGACTCAAAAAGTGATTCTGAGTCGATCGGTATACTTGTATTGTATACTTATAGGACTGTTTAAATTACCGTAATTTGAAATTTTTTTGCGTGATTTCATTAAAATGAAAAAAGTGTTCTACCCCGGATCGTCACGGGTGCAAAAGTATACATAGGGTTAAAGAGGACACTTTCGCCTTTCTCTAGGTGATACACATTTCTTGTTCCCTTTTGTTCCCTAGAAGTTCTATTCCACTAAAGTTGAAATTTGACACAAATTTAGTAGTTTAATAAATCTTTCAGAACACCCTAATATTAAACGGAAGGGTTGTGACCGCTTACAAATGTAATCTTACTTACCTTGTAAAAAACGTCATTATCGAAGATAATTTGCAAGTAGATAAAAAAACAGTTGAGTTTACCAACATGCCACGCCCACAATTAGCTATAGTTTTTTGGCAGCATTAATTTGGATATATTAGCTACAAAATGGCGTTAAAATTTTAACAATCGGTGACAAAAAAAAATTTGCTTTTGGCCAATGAAATCAAAATTTTAGCCACAGTGCGGCCTCATACGGTATATCGTATATAAATCAGTTTTTAACAAATTTTAAATCAACTTTCTCGCAAACAACATGTTTGAAGTCCGTGAACATCATAACTCAAAATCTACTTAACCGATTCTTTCGAAATTGTATTCACTATTTCTGCACATAAATCACCAGATAACCACGAAGTTTTTTTTAAACAATTTTTTCCCAATTTAAAACTCTTTCTTTTAACTCATACTCTCTGTCTGTCTGTCGTTGGGCAACCCCATTCCCGCTTATCCAATTGATCTGAAACTTGGCCTACAGTCTTGTTGTGACTACTGATTAATTTTGGGGTAGTCACGCACAGTCACAGAGTGATCCAAATGTCATTTTCCCTCATCTGATCGATATAAAACTGGGTACATACACTTGCTGTGAAAAAAAGATTAACTTTCACTTTTAAACGCATTTCAATTTTATTTATTTCACATGATCCGGTAACGAGTTATGATGTTCACCGCAAAAACCTTTTTTTTTTGAGGCGCCTCCGGAAAATTTTTTCAAAGATATTTATAATGTTGTACTATAACGTGTACATGAAATATATAATCCAACATTATTCATATCTTAAAAAAATATGAAAATACGCCTTTTTCGCCTTTAAAATCTTACCCCCTTACTAACTCATGAACTCAGATAAAGTTTTTTTTTATTATAGTACTCCACATATATTACATTAAATATTGACTTTGTATTGGGGTACCACGCCCACTGATCCAATCCCGCCCCTTTTAAACGCTTTCTTTTAACTCATTGCCTCTGTTTGTCTGTCTGTCGTGGGGCAACCCCATTCCCCCTTATCCAATTGATCTGAAACTTGGCCCATAGCTTTGTTCTGACTACAGATTAATTCTGGGGTAGTCACGTACAGTCACGCATAGTGATGCACAGAAACGGAGTGATCTAAATGTAATTTCCCCTCAACCGAAACTTGGTCCATACACTTGCTGTGAAGAGCAGATTAACTTTGACTTAGTCACGCATGGTCACGCACAGTTACGAAGAGATTTAAAACGGATTTCACCTCATCGAATCAATCTGAATCTTGGTCGATATACCTGCTATAAAGAAAGATTAACTAAGACATAGGCACGCACAGTCACGCATAGTCACGCACAGTCACGGAGTGATCTGAAACCCATTTCCCCTTACCCAATCGATCTGAAACTTGGTCGATAGACTTGCTGTGAAAAAAGATTAACTTTGACATAGTCACGCACAGTCATGCACAGTCACGGAGTGCCTTAAACCCTATTTTCCCTTATCCGATCAATCTGAATCTTGGTCCACAGATTTGTTGTCACCAAATATTAACTTAAGGCTTGTCACGCATAGGCACGCCCAGGCATGTAGTGATTTAAACCCCATTTCCCCTCATCCAATCATCCCAAGTCTTGTTGTGACGAAAGGTTAATTTTAAAATAGTCACACACAGACACGGAGAGATTTAAAACTCATATGCATAAGGAAAGAAAGAGTTTTAATAAAAATAATGTTTTTATGGGTTAGATTATTTGGAAGAAGTAACTTTGATAACTTATGAACAAAGACCCTGTTATATGATATTAAATATTACTTTGTGTTGGGTATGCCACGCCCACTGGTCCGATTCGGTCCATTTGTTAAGGGACTACTCACATTAATAACTCATGAACTCACACTAAGTCCCAAGACTCTATCTGTTACAGTCCTCTAGATATATGACATTAAATATTTACTTTGTCTGGTGGGTGCAACGCTCATTGGTACGATCCCGCCCATTTTTTCGCAGCTGTTCAAATTAGTTTAATATGTACATGGATGTAGTTTCAGAGCTCTTGCTCTCATAGTACTCCAGATATTATATGATAAAATTAGATGTTCAAAATTCCCTTTATGTGGGAGGTGCCACGCGCACTTGAAAAATCCAAAATAATATTGCCTGTTTTTCCTTCAGGATAGGCCGTTACCTACTGTAAAAATTTCAAGACGATCGGTCCAGTGGTGTAGTCTCCTATAAACCACAAATAAACATACATACAAAACTCCACTGGCACTGTACACATGTTATAATTTGATAAAACTAATTAATACTTTCAACTTTAAAAAGTTGCAGATTGCGATTAAACCCTGGTGGCATTCACGTACAATTGGACGTATTGGAATTACGTTACAAAAAGCATTAGAAATTACAATTTGGAAACTTCGTCATAATTGTTCTTTCAGAGATGTCGGCGATCGCTTTGGCGTGACGATTGGTCTCGCATATAAGGTGTTTGTGAAAATCATTAAAATTAATTGCCGCTTAAAGGGAGATGTTATCAGATTTCCAAAAACTGCAGCTGAAATCTGTCTCATGCCTCAAACGAACTTGTATCAGTAGATTCTTCCTTTCGTGGTTTGTTCACTATGAATAAATATACAAAAAATCATAAATAATCGTAAAATTACAAATTTTAAATAAACAATAGTTTAACTTAATATAAATCCGCCATTTCTACCAGAAATTTAAATATTTGATGTATTTTTAGTTTCACCACCAAGAAATAGGTAAAAATAAACATAAGTATACCAAGCACCAAATAATCACCAATAAAAACAATGAACAAATTTGACAGATGTTGCTCAGATGTTTATGAACACTACGCATTGCAGTGTTGCATTTTAAACTGCATTTATGAAGTCAGCCACTAGCACAGTGAAATTGGAAATAATGGAGGTCGGCCACTATGATCACATACGCAGATCGAAAGAGCATGCTGTGCGGAATATTTTTGGAATGAAAAATCAATGTATAATGCCTTCATATATAATGCAAACTTTAACATCGATTTGAACCATGTCTTAACATGTCTTATTAGTAATAAATAATACGATTACATAATAACAGAAAATGAATAAAAAAAATTTTGAATATTTAATTTCAAATTTATTTTATTAACTCATTGTTTCTAATAGTTTCAAGTAGTAAAGAATTTGTTTAGCTATAATTTTTAATTCTGTTTCAGAACTACTAATACTGTTTAAGAAATTATCAATTGTATATCAGAAGTTAATTACAGTTGATAATTTCTTAAACACAAGTAGTAATTCTGAAATACAATTTGAAATAATGTACCTAAAAATTAAATAAACATAAATAACAAATAGATATGTTTAACTATTGACAATTTTTTGGCCAATTAAATTAAAATTCAGGTAAATAGTATAGAAAAGCTAATAATTGAGTAAATTTCAACCTTGGTTTATAAGTTCAGACGTATAAACCAAGGTTGAAATTTAAATTTACTCTGGCTTTAGTTTTCATTTTGTGAGCACATCTGTTTTCAAACCCATAGCTTTAGTTTGCTCATTAAATACATTGTTGCAACAATTATTTTCCCAAATGCATATATAGGGGTTAGTTTCCTTTCGGTTTCCTTTTTCCTCCTTTGTTTTGCAAATTTTTTTAAATGTATCCACAGCCTCTAAAAATACCTCATCCAAATCGTGGTCAGTTCTTTTTTCTTATGCCGTCTGATTGTGAACGTGATTCCAGTCTGACTCTTTCAATATCTAAATACAAAATGGAAACGTTGGAGAATTCAGTTCACTTAGATCAAAGTTGTGGTGGATTGGTGTCATCTGATCAACAATATTTGTTGTTAAACGCACTCTGCAAATTATTAATTTTAATTTGTTAAAACTAATTATACTGTAGTTTATCAGCAAAATCAATTTCTTACCTACGGTCAAATGCCAACGATTTTTAAAAACCGCCATACTACCAGATGCAATCTTTTCATGCTTCTGCTCATTGCATATCTATATATCTGTCCCGTAGTGACGTTCTCTTTAATATTAAATATTGTTAGTGTTTTTTTTTTATTTTTTTTATATAGAACTTACATGGTATCCCCATTTCTTTCGCAGTTTGCCATCACACACCTCGTTTTCTTTCCGGCATCCTATCATTTTTATTATATTTGTTATAAAAAATGTCATTTTACTCAACTAAAATTATAAGCTTGTCATCGTCCATTTTCACTTTTGTTTAATTATATTAATATTTTTATATTTTTTATTAAAAAATGTTTATTAATTTTTGTGCTTTATTTAGTATTTTTTTTTTTTTTTTGTATATGAACAGCTGTTTTTTAGCTGTCACTTAACGTAGCACAGAAAATTCTATTTTCAACAGTTTCGTCCGGCACAGAACGGAAAAAACAGAAAACGGAGCGGCACATACTCAGTTTCCTTTAACCACAGGCAGATCAACTGATTAGAAACAGAACAGAACGTCAAGACGAATTCTGCCTTTACTTGTTTCATTAATTTGCTTTTAAATGTTTATGTTTAAAAAGAGAGTTTAATTCTATGATAATGAGCGTTTTATCAAACGTCCTCCACGTGAGCGTCAATCAATGTGTAGATAAACTAAGTAAATAAAGTAATTGAGTGCATTGTTGTGATAATCACCCAACTGTCTGTAAATACATATGTGTGTGTGCGTGAATTGATAGGAGAGAACTATTTGATTTTTTGCATGTTGGGTGAGAAATGAGATATAAATGAATTCTTTAATTTTATACAATAGTATCAAAACGGCGGTGAACGATTATACGTCGTGGTGCGCTCGTACGTTGGGTTCATACGTTCGTTTGCACGTACATTACCTTCTATTTACGTTCATTATTATCACATTCCATGTACGTTATTAAGTAAGCCTAGCATTAATGTCGTGGTACATCTTCATCGTTTAATAAAAAAGAACGCAATTTTAATTAGCGAAACGATAAAAAGTGAAAAAATTGTGTTATATAGAGTCGCTATAATTCTGGCAATATAAAGGAAAGCCAGCTAAAAAAAACACTATTCCTATTATATATAAATACCTTATGGATTAATTGTTTTGGATACACTAATAATACAAATATAGTTTGGATATCAATAACAAATATCACAGAAGTACTAAAAAATGTCTATAATACAAAACAAACAAAATATAAATACCAAAATCATGTAGTTACATACATGTTTTAATTTTATCCGAGTGAATGAATGTTATATTTAAGAAAAAAATCAACAATTGTATAAAAAATGTAAATGGATACATATGTATATATAATTATAATGGATTATATTATTTACAAGCAGCATAAATGCCAATTCTTTTTAAAACTATAGAGAAGTAATTGACAAAATTTTTGCAAAAAGCCACCATCATATTTATTGTTATACGAGTATATACATACGAATGCTTGTTTATTTTGTTTCCAATTGCTTGAGGGTACTAAAGTCACTTTTTAAGAATGAACTCGAAAGACCGGGAATTTTTTCCTTATTGTTATTGTTAATTTTAAGAATTTTTTGTTTTAATAATTATTAATACTTACGAAGTTTTTTATTATGACCGATATTCACATATAGTAGTGTTCCTTCGATAGCTATGTCACAGTTGGGTCGATTAACTTTTTAAAAGAAGATGTGATTCAACTCTTTATTGGATTACACTTTTAATTAAAATAACGTTAATTTGTTCGTGGAAATAGTATCTATGTATATTTGATACAGGTGTTCATCTCAAGTTGTACATTAAATATAAATTTTCGTGCAGCCGTATTTTGTTTTCGCTTTTAATAAGTTATTTCAACACCCTAAAATTGAATTGGAATTTTAAAATCTTAGTAAAAAAATTAAAATTAACAAACATAAAATTATGTAAAAATTTATATACAACTAGCTGTAACCCGATGCGCTTCGTTACACCCATCGTAATGAAATAGAAAACGAAATAATTTTGTAGAAACCCATTTTATTTATATTTGGCGATTTTTGATTTTGTCGATTTTTGTTTTTGCGATTTTAGATTTTGGCAAATTTTACTTTGGCGATATTGTTTTTTGCGATTTTTGATTTTGGCGATTTTCGTTTTTTGCGATTTTTGACTTTGGCTTTTTTTGATTTTGCCGATTTTCGTTTTTAGCCCTTATTATTTTGGCTTTTTTGTTTTATGTTTGCTATTCGCGATTTTCGGTTTGGGTAAATTTTGATTTATGCGTTTTTTGACTTTGGCAATTTTTGTTATAAGCGATTATCGTTCTTGACAACTTTTGACTTGGCCATTTTTGTTCTTTTTTTTTTTTGCTATTTTTGATTTTTTTTGTCAATTTTTGATTTTTGCGATTTTTGATTTTGGCGTTTTTTGATTTTAGCGATTTTTTATTTTGCGATATTGGGCTTTAGCGATTTTTGTTTTTTTGCGATTTTTGATTTTGCCGATTTTTGGTATTGGTGATTTTTGTTATTCGCGATTTTCAGTTTTTGGTTTTTTTGTGATTTTTGTTATTCACGATTTTCGGTTCTTGCAATTTTTGTTTTTGGCGATTTTTACTATTCGCCATTTTCGGTTTTGCCGATTTTTAATTTTATTGTGATTTCTGATTTTGGAGATTTTTGTTTTTTGCGATTTTTGATTTTGGAGATTTTTGTTATTCGCGATTTTCAGTTTAGGCGATTCTTTATTTTGGCGATTCAGGCCATATTTTCCTCGACTGCTCACAGTTGTAATTAATTTACTTCTCAAAAGTTTCGTGATACTTCATATTTTGCCCATTGCTCCGATCCCGATCATTTTTTGGGGAACTACTCACATTAATAACTCATGAACTCAGACAAAGTCCCAAGCCTTTTTATTACAGTACTCCAGTTATATTCACATTAGTAACTTATTAACTCACACAAAATCCCAAGCCTTTTGAAACTACAGTACTCCAGATATATGAAAATTAATATTTACTTTGTATGGGGGGTGTCACGCGCACTGATCTGATCCCGCCCATTTTTTGTCCCACTACTAACATTTATAACCCATGAGTCTAGAACCACTCCCACTTTAAAAATCCTAAAAAATATAGGCTATTTTTCCGGATAGCCAGTTACCAACTGTAAAAATTTCAAGACACCGGTCCAGTGGTGTAGTCCCTTATAATCCACAAACAAACATACATACAAAACTGCATTTTTCTATATAAGATACGTAAGTTCGCAACACATTTTTGTAATGTCAGCTAACAGCATTAGTTTTTAAAGTGTTCCACTTCTAAACTAATGCCTGGTTTTTACTATGTCATATAAACTGACAACAAACAATTGCCTTAACTGACATCTCGTAATTTTGTATATATAACGTTTGCATCACAGCTTAAAAATAATAAAAAATCAGGCTGCCAAACACAAACAAATTGCCAACATGCTGGCAATTTCATTTTAGATGTCAAATGTTGCCAGGGGTTGTAAATGAAAAGACATTAAACCCCGTTTTCATTCAACTAACAATAATGACAACAATTACCATTGAAAATGACATAATGAAAACCAGGCATTAGAACAATGTATAATTTCTAGACAATGAATGAAATATCCGGTTTATCAGCAATCTGTCTAATAGTGTGTTTTCATTTGGTTATGAATTTTGAAAAATTAGATTTGATGAAAACCTCACTAAAATCTCAAGATTTCTTATACAAACTCGACAATTGCAGAGATTTGCATGAAATCTAGCCTATATTGTGTGAATCAATAATAAAAATAACAAGAAAATAAAGTTTAAACAATAATATATAAAGTTACAAAAAAGATTAATTAAATAACTGGAATAATTCATAAAAACTGATGAATTTAGCTACTATAATTGTTTTGTGAATGTTTCCCTATAATTTTCTAAATAATTTTATTTTTTTGTTAACAAAGAAATATATATAGAACTAAATATTTGTGTATTTCAATACAGTATACATAATATATCATTTTCGAACCCTCCAAAAATTTCGTTGTAAAAATCGATTTATACGACATAAAAAGAATTGACCAACCCTAATAATATATATAAATTGCAATGCAAACTTACAATGCAAAATTACAATCTTGAGTTTAAAAACAATGTAAACGCATTATAACTAGAACCGAAACTGCTACAATGTGGTTTGGTCTTAATTTCTTGCAAAAACAATCTGTTTTTTTATCCTGTTTATTATATTCATCAACTATATTTAATAAATTGATTTTGTGCAACTTTTCATGTACGATATGCCATAATTTGATATATACAAGTAAAATATAATGAACTCACTTTTCAAGAGTATTTAATATATATCCAATTACAATTACTATTGAATATATATATATATATATGTATACAAATCATGAAAACAAAAATCATATGTGATAATAGTGAGCACGTGTATGGGTCGTTGAGTAGTTGTATGGTACTACCAGTCATAGTGGTGACAGTACTAATAGTAAATACTGTACAATATGCATCAAATTTTGTTTATAACTTGTTAGAGAGAGTATTATCTTCATTGGTTGTGAAATGGAGCAATGTATCCGAGTAATTAATGCATTTGCTCAAAGTTCTGCATATATGGATGTGGACAGTAATTTAGCATTTTTCACGGGCATATTTGGTAATTTTGATTATATAAAGGTAATCATCGACTTACGACTTTCACACTTACGATTTTTTTTCATGTGTATATTAGCGTGGTCCTACGTTATATGGACATTTTTAAATGGCGATTTTGGGAATGTCGGGGTCCAGTTTGTTTCCTTTCTATATAAAACTAATAAATGTGAAGTTTGGGGACAATCTGATAAAGAAAAGTCGCGCCGGAAAGCGATTGAAAATTTCAAGTGTATTGATATGGGGAAAATATGACTTATTTTTCAGATTTTACGAAAAATTCGCTATATAATTTAGTGTTTTGGACAAGGTGTTATATGAATCGATTTCAGTAATAAATTATCTTTTCAAAGAGCTATATATCAAAATCGAAGAAAAACTCGCCAAGAAATAGCAAAAAACCCAGAACACATTTGTGTCAAAAAACACTAGGTCATGATATTTTATAGTATTTTTTTCAACTTTGAGAAATTGATTAAAGCCATTTTTTTTTGTCTCTATACCTATAACTACTCCGATATGAAGTATTATTTTATTGCCACGATGTTAACTTATTGCGCAATGGGACCGAAAAATGGTTTTTTTTTTTGATAAAATTTTGAATACTCCTTTTCTGGTTTTAAAAAATTTCTTAAACATAGTGGTAGGTGCTGATGTGCTGATGTGCTGATGTTTGTAACTATCAAAAATATTTGTCCGAGAACCATCTTTTATTATACCGATCAAATCAGAATCACTTTCTGAGTCAATTTAGCGGTGTCCGTCCATCCGTCCGTCCGTCTGTCTGTGTGTGTGTCCATGTAAACCTTCTAATGAAACTACAGGTCCCAAATATAAATATATTTTGATGAAATTTGATAACTAAGCTTCTATCGGCCTAGTCCCCATACAATCGCCCTATGAGATCAACTAAAATGGTCTCAATGTCAAAATTATTGTATAGATCTCGGTCTGGGTCTGGCTCTGTGTATGCTTATTACAGCCATTTATCAATAGTCCAAAAATAAACCGTATAGGACAATTCTTAGTCAAAGCCCCCATATAAAGCTGCTTCCCGATCTTCACTTAAATCTATCGAAAAACAAAAATATTGCACAGATTCTTCTAAAATTTGGTTTGCAAAATATAAGTAACCTTACCACATATAGCCAAGATCCATCCATTTCTCGACATAGTCCACTTATAAATATAGCATCCGATATGAACTTTTTCATATCCGAAAGCAAAAAAAAAAAAAAATAATAACAAAACCACTCAAAATTAGTCTATGCTTATTTTCTATAACCAATTATTTGGACCTAAGAGATAGGGTCTCTAAACGCATTGTATAGGGTACCGTATAATCGGTCTAACCCGGCTACAATTTTCTTATTTGTTTATTATTTACATTAGCAAATTGAAAAACCTTTTCACTAAACAATTCAACCATTTTCCATTGGGCTTTAAAAATAAGGATCCCTTGTTTTTCTGCCTTCTATAACTTATCCTAGTTTCATAGTGATCTGATGGCTTTCCCAGAATACCTTCCATATAGGTCTTTTTGCTTGTTACAAACAACAGCAAAATTTAATGAATAAAATTGACAATGGATGTAGGAAATATAATACTTTTTAGCGGTTGATAAACCTTATTTTCATCCCTGGTGGAAAAATATTATAACAGGAGGAATTCGAAACGTTTGCGCTCTTACTCTCTAATCCAATTTCTCTTTCTGTTAATAGTTAGTACTCTGAAAACAAATGTGTATTTGCTTGTGTGCACGATTAAGTACACGTGCTGCTGCTGCGGATGTGAATAATTCACTCATTTATCTGACGATAAAAAATTCTATAGTAAAGCGCTAAAAATTTCTGTGTGTAATATCAAAAATAAAAACAAATCTTAAAAAAGGTGTTTGCAGTCGCGGTTTGTTTTTCTCATTTTGTTATAATTTTGTATGATTCGTATGTAGCTTGTGTTACAAAAGGATGCTCATGTATTTTATTTTATATATGCAGAGCTTTTATAATACTGTCATTAGCATAATCCAAGCGATGCATTTAAAATTTCCCCTATAAAATTTTTATATAAATATTATCACACCTTACACATATGGGAATTTAGAACTATGTATAGCAAATATTTTTTTCGAAGCTAGTAATATATATGTAACTGATTGCGGACAAAATTCGAACAAATTAACGGTTATATTAATGCTGTCAATATAAAAATAATTATTATAATGGTAGTAACAAAATAATCTATATATATAAAATTGAATGTGTGTTTGTTTTTTTGTTTGTTTGTGTGTACCTTATAGGAGACCAAACCTCTGGACCGATCTTCCTGAAATTTTCACAGCATTTAACTGGGACTCTGGCATGATTAATAGGGTACTTTTTTTTTGACCACGCCCACTTTTACGCCCACTTTTTTAAAATTATGTAATTGCTCCCATATAGTTTTTAACAGATTTACTTCAAATTGTATACACATTATACTCCAGGCGAGGTAGAAATAAACATTTCTTACGCCACGCCCCCTTTCACGCCCCTTTTCACGCCAAATTTTGTTTGAAAGTTTTAAACTTTTTTTTCTCTGTACAAATTTGTTCCTTCCAACGGATTTTTTTATTTGGTAGTATATTGCGCTTAATACTGTTAACGTCGCCATATAACTATGAACCACGCCCATTTCACCGCCCCCTTTTTTTTTTACTTATACCACTAACAATGTTTGCTATACAAAATAATTTTTTTGTAATATGTATTTATCTAAAGTTTTATACACTTTTTATCTACAGGTAAGGTAGCCATACATTTTTTTATTACCAAGTCCCCCTTTTTCGCCCCATTTTATCTTAAATCATAATTAATCTGCTTTCAATCTATCTATATATATAAAAATGAATGTGTGTTTGTTTGTGCTTTATAGGAGGCCAAACCAAAGAACCGATCTTCCTGAAATTTTCAGAGCGTGTTACTGTGACTCTGGAAGGAATAATATGCTATATAAATTTTTGATTGGACAAAGGGGCGGTGCCGCGCCCATATAACCAAAAATTTGAAAAAGTCATATAACGGGAATTTTTTTACCTACAGCAGTCATATTTGGTACATATGGTATTAGCATGAATAGAAATACATACAAGAAGAAAAGTGGGCGGGACCACGCCCCTTTTTAGAAAAATAAAAAATCGTAATATCTTCTAAACTACTGGAAGGATCGTCATGAAATTTTCACAAAAGGATATTTTTGCGAAATAATAAGACCTTAGCTATATAAAGTTGTTAGTGGGCAAAGGGGCGTGGCGTATATATAAAAACGTTGATGCATTCGATTGTAACGAATGATCTCCGGAACCATAAGAGCTGTCGAGGTAGGATTTCCAGCATAGGTTCGGTTCGAGCTCTTCTGTGTTTTTTTTTTTTAGTTTTAACCCTCTAGCTGGCGTTGGGGTCAAGTTAAAAACAAAAAATTTTACTTTCAGCGCGATTTGACTGCAATTCAGAATGAACGTATGTTTCGTCATAAGAAATTTTTGTATGTATAAATGGACCCGATAGGTGGCGCTGGGTAAAGTTATTTCGAATATTCTTATTTATGGTGTGATTTTAATGAAACTAAGAATGTACATATATGTATGTTAGAAACATTTTTTTATTGGACCCGGTAGATGGCGCTGTCGTTCGAAAAATAATGAGTTGTCAAATTTATATAAATTTTAATAAATAAACTCACAAACGTTTTTATATATAAATATTCTAACGAAAAAGAAGGAAAAAGCCGCTACATTATTGCATGGTGGCCGCACAGCTCATTCAGCACTCAAATCACCGTTAAACGTACAAAAAAATGAGAATGCCGTCTGTAATATCAAAAAACATTCCGGTATGGCAAAAGTTCTGCAAAAATGCAGTATTTTTATTTGGGATGAATGTACCATGGCTCACAAACATTGTGATTTGATTTGATAAAAGATTTGAAAGGCAATGAAAGATTTTTTGGTGAAGCTCTCATTTTATTATCTGGAGATCTTCGTCACACATTTTATATAGGTATATACAGATTCTAACTAAAATAAAAATTCATTGAGGGCAAAACAACGTTTGCCGGGTCCAGCTAGTAATATTATAATTATTAAAGAGAATAATAATAACACAATAAATAATAATAATAACAACAATAAATAACAATAATAACAATAAATAATAATAACAGCAATAAATAACAATAATAACAACAATAAATAATAATAATAATATCAACAATAAATAATAATAATAAGAACAAAAAATAAGAAAAAAATCATGTGAGTCCGATCACAGGGGAGATGTGTAAACTTCTAGTAATTAAAATTTTTTTATGTTACTTTTTTTAAATCAAACAGAAAGCGTCATCAATGTATCACTTATAGCAAATTTGTGGGGTTGTTGAATTATGTATGTATATGTTATACGTTTAAATTGTGAAATTTTTCACATTTTACAGTAAAGGGTTATTGAATTAGCTGAAACAATTTTGTACCATAATTTTTTCATTTTTACAATCATAAGTCACACCGATTTGTCTTACGGCTCACAGCGTAACATGTAATCTCACATGTTACGCTGTTTTTGTGATTGTATTGTGTAATAGAAATTTAGCCCTTCGCGTATAGATGTTTACACATCAATAACAACAATAAATAGTAATAATAATAATAATAATAATAATAATAATAATAATAATAATAATAATAATAATAATAATAATAATAATAATAATAATAATAATAATAATAATAATAATAATAATAATAATAATAATAATAATAATAATAAATAATAATAATAATAATAATAATAATAATAATAATAATAATAATAATAATAATAATAATAATAATAATAATAATAATATAATAATAATAATAATAATAATAATAATAATAATAATAATAATAATAATAATAATAATAATAATAATAATAATAATAATAATAATAATAATAATAATAATAATAATAAATAATAATAATAATAATAATATATAATAATAATAATAATAATAATAATAAATAATAATAATAATAATAATAATAATAATAATAAAATAATAATAATAATAATATAATAATAATAATAATAATAATAATAATAATAATAATAATAATAATAATAATAATAATAATAATAATAATAAAAATAATAATAATAATAATAATAATAATAATAATAATAATAATAATAATAATAATATAATAATAATAATAATAATAATAATAATAATAATAATAATATAATAATAATAATAATAATAATAATAATAATAATAATAATAATAATAATAATAATAATAATAATAATAATAATAATAATAATAATAATAATAATAATAATAATAATAATAATAATAATAATAATAATAATAATAATAATAATAATAATAATAATAATAATAATAATAATAATAATAATAATAATAATAATAATAATAATAATAATAATAATAATAATAATAATAATAATAATAATAATAATAATAATAATAAATAATAATAATAATAATAATAATATAATAATAATAATAATATAATAATAATAATAATAATAATAATAATAATAATAATAATAATAATAATAATAATAATAATAATAATAATAATAATAATAATAATAATAATAATAATAATAATAATAATAATAATAATAATAATAATAATAATAATAATAATAATAATAATAATAATAATAATAATAATAATAATAATAATATAATAATAATAATAATAATAATAATAATAATAATAATAATAATAATAATAATAATAATAATAATAATAATAATAATAATAATAATAATAATAATAATAATAATAATAATAATAATAATAATAATAATAATAATAATAATAATAATAATAATAATAATAATAATAATAATAATAATAATAATAATAATAATAATAATAATAATAATAATAATAATAATAATAATAATAATAATAATAATAATAATAATAATAATAATAATAATAATAATAATAATAAATAATAATAATAATAATAATAATAATAATAATAATAATAATAATAATAATAATAATAATAATAATAATAATAATATAATAATAATAATAATAATAATATAATAATAATAATAATAATAATAATAATAATAATATAATAATAATAATAATAATAATAATAATAATAATAATAATAATAATAATAATAATAATAATAATAATAATAATAATAATAATAATAATAATATAATAATAATAATAATAATAATAATAATAATAATAATAATAATAATAATAATAATAATAATAATAATAATAATAATAATAATAATAATAATAATAATATATAATAATAATAATAATAATAATAATAATAATAATAATAATAATAATAATAATAATAATAATAATAATAATAATAATATAATAATAATAATAATAATAATAATAATAATAATAATAATAATAATAATAATAATAATAATAATATAATAATAATAATAATAATAATAATAATAATAATAATAAAATAATAATAATAATAATATAATAATAATAATAATAATAATAATAATAATAATAATAATAATAATAATAATAATAATAATAATAATAATAATAATAATAATAATAATAATAATAATAAAATAATAATAATAATAATAATAATAATAATAATAATAATAATAATAATAATAATAATAATAATAATAATAATAATAATAATAATAATAATAATAATAATAATAAATAATAATAATAATAATAATAATAATAATAATAATAATAATAATAATAATAATAATAATAATAATAATAATAATAATAATAATAATAATAATAATAATAATAATAATAATAATAATAATAATATAATAATAATAATAATAATAATAATAATAATAATAATAATAATAATAATAATAATAATAATAATAATAATAATAATAATAATAATAATAATAATAATAATAATATAATAATAATAATAATAATAATAATAATAATAATAATAATAATAATAAAATAATAATAATAATAATAATAATAATAATAATAATAATAATAATAATAATATAATAATAATAATAATAATAATAATAATAATAATAATAATATAATAATAATAATAATAATAATAATAATAATAATAATAATAATAATAATAATAATAATAATAATAATAATAATAATAATAATAATAATAATAATAATAATAATAATAATAATAATAATAATAATAATAATAATAATAATAATAATAATAATAATAATAATAATAATAATAATAATAATAATAATAATAATAATAATAATAATAATAATAATAATAATATAATAATAATAATAATAATAATAATAATATAATAATAATAATAATAATAATAATAATAATAATAATAATATAATAATAATAATAATAATAATAATAATAATAATAATAATAATAATAATAATAATATAATAATAATAATAATAATAATAATAATAATAATAATAATAATAATAATAATAATAATAATAATAATAATAATAATAATAATAATAATAATAATAATAATAATAATAATAATAATAAAATAATAATAATAATAATAATAATAATAATAATAATAATATAATAATAATAATAATAATAATAATAATAATAATAATAATAATAATAATAATAATAAAATAATAATAATAATAATAATAATAATAATAATAATAATAATAATAATAATAATAATAATAATAATAATAATAATAATAATAATAATAATAATAATAATAATAATAATAATAATAATAATAATAATAATAATAATAATAATAATAATAATAATAATAATAATAATAATAATAATAATAATAATAATAATAATAATTAATAATAATAATAATAATAATAATAATAATAATAATAATAATAATAATAATAATAATAATAATAATAATAATAATAATAATAAATAATAATAATAATAATAATAATAATAATAATAATAATAATAATAATAATAATAATAATAATAATAATAATAATAATAATAATAATAATAATAATAATAATAATAATAATAATAATAATAATAATAATAATAATAATAATAATAATAATAATAAATAATAATAATAATAATAATAATAATAATAATAATAATAATAATAATAATAATAATAATAATAATAATAATAATAATAATAATAATAATAATAATAATAATAATAATAATAATAATAATAATAATAATAATAATAATATAATAATAATAATAATAATAATAATAATAATAATAATAATAATAATAATAATAATAATAATAATAATAATAATAATAATAATAATAATAATAATAATAATAATAATAATAATAATAATAATAATAATAATAATAATAATAATATAATAATAATAATAATAATAATAATAATAATAATAATAAAATAATAATAATAATAATAATAATAATAATAATAATAATAATAATAATAATATAATAATAATAATAATAATAATAATAATAATAATAATAATAATAATAATAATAATAATAATAATAATAATAATAATAATAATAATAATAATAATAATAATAATAATAATAATAATAATATAATAATAATAATAATAATAATAATAATAATAATAATAATAATAATAATAATATAATAATAATAATTA